>VDFB02000015.1:15179482-15261725 GCA_007258455.2 Sequoia sempervirens | reverse complement strand
ACCACCTTCTTTGACCTGTTCATGGATAAGGCCTTTAATTTTTCTCCTAGTTGCTTGAGAATAGTTGGAAAAGTCCCCAACTACCCCTATTTTTACTTCACCATATGGAGAACTCATCTCAACCTCCTCCTAGATGCCATCCACTTGCTACTCAAATCACCATATGGCTCCTAAATCTCCTCTCCATGACGCCCAACTACCTTGGGTCGAATGGAATTGGTTTTGGACACCTAGAACCCTCATAAGTGCTTGAAAAAAATCATCTAACCACCTCAAACTGCCTCTTAGATGCTTTTCTACTTCATAAATGCCATAAAAACCTTCAAATATCCATAACATGGAAATATACACATGTCATTTGACTCCTTCAACCCCGTCTAACCTTATCTACACGTGGGTTCTTATGTGTTAAGGCATTGACTAGGCATGGAAATTTATGAAACTCTGATTTTGTTCAAAATTATTGTCTTTTCTTTATCAGTTTCATGATAGTTTTCTCTCATGACAATAGCTTCTTGAAAATCATCCATTGGACCTTCCTTCTACCCATCATGTTGTGCATTCAATAAGCTTCTTGGTCTTGTCATTGTGATTGCTAATGAATCTTTGAAATCTTTGCTTTAACTCACCACAACCAATTTGTTTATCAACATAGTACATAAGCATGTCCTTGAACTCTTAAAATTTATGTCCTATCATACAAAATTGTATATCATTGTATGGATATTTTGCTCCACAAAATTCTCCTTCATGACTTGCATCATGGACAGTGAGATATACAAATAAAGAGGCATCAATGTCTTTCTCATTTCCATGTTATCTAATCTCATTGACATGCATATCTTCTTATGAATATACATTCTTAACATGAATTTTATGGTAGAGAGACTATTTTTTGTCTAACTTGGACTGCATATTCATTAGCTTTTCCAATGCTTAGAATTACATATCTGCTTACTGCATTTTATGACAAGAATATCCACTATCCATTTCCATCTCTTAGATATGACTCCAATCTAACATTAATATTTGCTACATTAATATGCATTCACTATTGTTTAGGGTTTTTTTCTTCAATTCTATGACTATTGTGCATAACTCACAGTCAGTAATCAATATAAAATCCACTATGACAATCTCAATGGTTCTCCCTCTCAACTGCAAACTACCTTTTATACTTAATATACATGATTTACTTCATGTATCTTAGTTCCAATTCACTTCCCTTTCATGGATTTTGGTTTGAGACTCCTCATGTATGATTCACTGTAGCATTGTTTCCTTCTTCTGAAACCATGACCTACTATCTTTATTACTACATATTTGTCAAGGTCTGCAACTTTTATTTAAATTTTCCCTCTGTGAAGGTCACTAGAATTGTCATGTATGCTACCCCATGAGTATGTATCTAAAACAATTGTTAAATAGGCAACTTCCCTCGACTATTTGTGTTTACTTTCCTTTTGAAAACTTTGTCACTGACTGTGCCTCCAAGGAGATAGTATCACCTTATTTGAAAATTTGTCCCCTTCTTAAAACTCTATAGAAGACCTTCATACTACCCTATAGGTTGAATTTGTTCTCTCCATTTCATGCATAGGCTTCACACCTCTTCTATTTTTGATCTTCTCCTATACTTGTTTTGAGTGTCTTGTTCAAGGAGTTCCTTTTCCTTTTGAATATGACTGATATTGAACCCTATATGACTCTTTTCTTGACTTCCAATGCTCTATACTGCTCTATTTGTACCACAAATTTCCATTACATGAGCTTAGGAAATTCACCATTGAATTTTAGATGTGCACCTCATGAAACCTTTGTCATTCATTATTTGAAACTTCCCTTTACTATGTGTGTTGAGTGACAACACAAACAATATTTATATAAAGCCCCTTTTCACCTTGAATGCTTTGGATAGTTCACTGGATGACTGTCATCTCTCAATTTAGAACTGTCACTATCTTCCTATCATTATGTTTACCTTCTCCTTCAAAATATTGTGTGCAGTAGGGCTATGGCTAGTTCTAAGTATTCTCTAATAACTCAATAATATTTTTTTTACAAGGATAACGTTATGGTTTACATAGGACAGGGACAACTCTATCTCAGAGGGCTTTAATAAAACTTTGCTCCAAGAGTTCATCACTAGTCTTCATCATTAACAATGAAAATGAAACATATGGTGACCCTTTCACATAGTATGTTTATCATTTAGTGTTCAGACTCAAGCAATAATACAGTTGTAGACTACATGTTAACCTGTAGGGCTTTTAATTGTCAGCAACCACAAACCCTATCACGGCTTTCAATGGAAATATAAACTCTTCAAAATTGATTTAAAGGACTTGTAAGATAGGAATACTTTGGAGATATTTATGTCTTGCATAAAAGATTACAAAAATGAAATCTATGACATCAATTATCATTCTTTAACAAGTATTGATGACTCAACACACCTCCTTCAAAAGGTAACACATAAACATGACAGAGAAAAGAAAGCAAACCACGTAGTAACTTGAGTATCATAGCCCAGAATATGCAGATAAGGTGTGAATAAGCTCCTGGAAACTCTCTAATCTGCCTCCATATTTTGTTTCAATATGCCCTATCCCTTCAAATCGAACCAACAACGTGGTGTAAACTCCTTCAAATACAAGTAACAAAACCCTAGAAAATCTCCTTATGTGGGTTATCAAAATGAAACTACTTCTCTCTTTGGCGCTCAAAAGACTTGGTCAAAACTCCTTTTTCTTTTCTCATTTTCCCCTATTTTTCCTTTAACATTTTATTTAAGCAAAATATACACCTTATAAACTTGAAAACATAATTTAATCTCAAAGACTAAATAAGATAACAAAACTTCCTAGATTCAATTAGAATGTGATCCATTGCATGGATGCTTGAGATTCAGGTGCATAGAGCTATGATGACTTCCTTGGTAGAGAGGTGGCACTCAAAGTCTTCATCTTTTCACTTACTGACTAGAGAGGCAACCATTACACTCAAGGATGTGTGGAGGATTCTACGGATCCCTATCCATGGCAAGAGAGTAGTATATGATGTTCAACAAGGAACAACAACGATGGAGAAACTAGTCGGGGTAGAGCACTTATTGGTGGTCAATTCAGAGATCGATCTAACTCCCCATGTCCATAATGCGAACTCGATGGAAATGTTTCTAGCTAGTTTGATTATAGGTCCATTGATGCCATATCACAGAGTGAGAGGATTTCCTATCGGTTGGGGTATATGTATCAAGCAGATGATGGAGCATGGGATGAGGTATGCTTGGGGTCCGTGCATTTTGGCTCATTTGTATAGAGACATGCATGAGGTTGTATACTGTGGTAGTAGCTCTATTTTTATAGGTGTGACTGTACTTCATGTATGGGTGTGGGAGGACATTGCAGTGACACATCCAAATGGTGTTGAGGATCAGGATCCTCATGATCCTTATTTGTACAAATATGGTATCTTCATTCACTACACCCTGCTCGGCTCACTGTTGCACTAGAGAGGTGTTTTTGATGATATGTTTTCATTCATTTGGAGACCTTGGCTAGCCTGTGAGGCATGGGAGGATGAGGATGATCATTTGAACCACTATAGGAAGACTTGTTGGCTAATCGGTTAGGATGATCAAATCTTGGAGAGATATTTTTCTAAGTTCTTCAATAGTTCAGAGAGAGGCAAACACAGTTTGTCGATGATTATCATGCTCATTTTGGTCGTATTACTCGAGAGGAGAGAGCATGGGGAGCTAGGGATGATTTGAATGCAGTAGTAGTAGATTTTAGGGCACTTGCCCCATTTGGATGGGGCTAGCTAGTTGGTTCCATAGATGCAGGGGCAACCCATGATTATGATCAGTGGTGGGCCCGTCGACGGCTATTGAGATTTACCATTCCTATCATTTTTGGATCAGTGTTAGGCCATAGGGCTGGTATTACAGGAGGAGAGGAGATCATCAAAGGCTTTGAATAGCTCATGAGCAGTTGGATAGAGCTCGAGACCAATAGTAGGATGATGGACAGGATGGAGAGCAGCTTGATCAGCAGCAACATGTACCATAGGCTCCTCAGGGTCCTCCTCCATAAGGGGATTTAGCAGTTCAATTAGCACAAATTATAGTTGCTATAGATGCAAAGTTTGCGCAACAACAGGCTGTCAAGACATAGGTAAAGGATGTGATTATTAAGAGGGACATGCTCAGGGCAGAGTGGCATTCTGAGATTAGGCAGCGTCATGTTGTTGATGCGCAGGTCTAGATTGTGATAGCTGAGAGAGATTCCCTTAGGACATAGTGTGATGCACTCAAAGCAGAGTATGACTAGTTTATGAGAGAGAGTACTTACTATCAGACTCTATATGAGGCATTCCTTCCTAGAGGATGGAGACGTCCTTGCTTTGGTGAGCCTAGTACAGTTACTGGTGCAGTTGAGTCAAGTGATCAGTCAATTAGGTAGTCTGATCAACTGTCAGTCATGCCACAACCTTCTCCCCATCAGAGCCAAGAGCAGCTGAGATCTCCACCTCGAGACAGCCAATAGGGCTAACTTTTCTTGATCTTTTATGATGATTTCTTTTATATCAGAGGCTTGTATAGATGGGATGATTTTTGTATATACATTCATTAGCCCAACTGAGGCCTCGTATATATGTATTTATTTTTGTATATGATATCACACATGTTTCTGATGATGTATATGGCATTATCCATTGTTGATGATATATTATATACCATATTTTGATTTGAATTTATTATGTGTTATGAGATGATTATGGATGATGATGTGTTCATGCTTTGTACTTTTCTGATATATGCATATGATGTGGATGGATGGATGATTTATATATTGATATGCTATATGATGTTTTATGATGGATGATGATATCTTATATATGTGATGTATGGTTATACATGATGCATGATGTTTTTATTGCTTTACTATGGTCATGATATGTACTAATGAATTATGGATGCAGGATGGATGTGGTACTAATGATATTGTGATGCGGGATGGAGCTGTTAGTTAGAAGATTTGTTGGATGATTTAGAGATGGATAGAAATTTGATGTTGTTAGTTACTGATGAGTTTTGCTTTTGCTTGCATGGAGGCTTCGTATCTTGTAGTAATCCTTTTTGATGTAGCAAACATACATGATGCACTAGTGTATTAATAACCAAGGTGGCTTTGTATCCATTGCGTCAACTTCAACTCGGCATGTACAAAGAATATTCTTTCTCATACCAGACATACAAAAACCCTGTTAGAGTATATGGTTGATTCATGTTAAAACTTTTCAAACCAGTTCTACAGAGAGGTATGGAATACCTAACATGCAACTGCTACACAAATTTTCTCAAAACAACTTCCATACATAAAACAAAGCAAGTGTTCACCGTGCTAGTATCACAAAAACATATAACAAATAGAACTAATAGAAATCGATAGTTAATGCCACCATTCCTTCTCTAAATCCTTATGGACATCCTTGGGAGATCCTGGGAATGTGATATTAAGATAAATCAAAAAGATAAGATTATAAAAAGATAAACAGTGTTGCAGTATCACTTTCCATAGTTGTTTTGATGTTTCATGATGAAATCCATTGATGACGTCTATTGTAGGAATGTTGTATTCATTAAGACTCGTGTTTAGGATTGGTGATATGATTTTCAAATAGGTATGGTAGTCTATACTTAGGCATTGTTTTCACTTGATAGTTATCTAATCATTTCGATCTTCACTTTGGAATTTTTTATTTTTATGTTTGTTTTGTTTGTTGTTTGTGTTGGCAAAGGGTGAGTGTGATGATTGTTTATTATGGATGATGAGTTTATTGTGGCGAAATGATAATGGAGGACCTTTTGATTTTCTAAGTTTATCTGATGTTGTTTTTGTTGTTTTTGGGAAATTTAGAAACAAATAGGGGGACCTAAAGGGACTAACCTAGTGCCTTGGAGGCCGATCAAAGATTATCCTTTCCTACATGACAAACACAGAGACATTGTAGTTCAACTGTATTGACTGACATTGTTTTTGGAGTTTTCTAAATTTTATGAATGTTTTTGGATTTTGATAAGATATTTGAATGTTTTCTTTTTATTTTTAAATTTGGGGGACTAACCTAGGGCCTTAAGGGCTCATCAGTTATGATGGCCTTGCCTATATTATCCACATAGAGGCTTGTAGTTCACTTGTTTGATATGAACATGTTTTTGACTTTTTCATTTTTTGATTGTTTTTGGATTTTGAATTTTTGACTAAGTTAAAATACCAAAATAGACACCTAAAGGGACTAACCTAATGCCTAGGGGCTAATCAAAGATAAGCCTTGCCTACATTATACACGTAGAGACCACACAGTTTGACTGGTTTTGACTCAAAGCATAACATGTTTTTGGGATTTTGATGTTTTTTATTTTGTTTTGATTTTGTTGGTTTTCTAGATGTTTTTGATTTTGATAGTTTTTTAACCATGATGGGATTTACAAGGATCCAATCCACTACTAGTTTCAAGAAGTTACCCCTAGTTTGAGACAAGATTATCGCCATTAGGGAAGATAAATTTTGATGGCACAACAAGGTTCAATACTTAATCAGTCATTGAGCCATGGTTGGTGTACACGTTTTATTATGGGATGGATGGATGGATGGATGCTTTAGATAGTGTTGATAGAGAAAGATGCAAGTCTTATTCAAACGTAGCATCCGTTTTTCCAGGTTTTCACTATGGTACCTATCCTAGAAGCACCACAAAGTGGTTTTCACTTAAAGGACGTTTTATTTCTCTTTATTGTTTTTCTTGATTTTTTTGATTTTTTGCTTTTTTAGCTTTTTGTTGAGATACTTTGATGTGTTCAAGTATAGAACTTTTTAAGATGGTTGTTATTCAACGGTTTAGCTAAAGGTTCTCCTTTAGTAGTAGTCAATTGATAAGCTCTAGATCCATATCTTGTTGTGATGATGAAAGGACCTAACCAATTTGGTTCAAACTTCCCCTTCCCATCCTTATTAGTTGGATCTTTTGATTCTCTTTTAGTACTAGGTCACCAACTTGAAAGCTTTTGTTTTTTATCTTTTTGTTGTAGCTTCGTTTGAGATGATTTTGATAAACCTAAAGATGGTTTAACACACTCGAACACCTTTCATCTAAGAGTTCTAACTCATTCAATATAGACACCCAATATTCCTCATTGTTGACCATGCCTTTCAGTGATATTCACAGTGATGGGATTTTGACTTCAATTAGGTAGGATAGCTTCAGATCCATAGACCAAGGAAAAAGGTGTGGCACATGTAGGTGTATGAATATTGGTTCAGTAAGCCCATAGGGTTGGATTTAGTTGCAAATTCCAATAGTGGTCGATGTCATTAACAGTCTTTTTTAGTATCTCTAGGATGGTTTTATTGGATGCTTCAACTTGACTGTTTCCTTTGGGGTAGTAGGGTGTGGAGAATCTATGCTGGATAGAAAAATTGGAACAAAGCTCTTTGACATCTTGGTTTTTGAATGGGGTTTCGTTGTCTGTTATGATGGTTTGGGGAATTCCATATCGACAGATCAGATAATTCAAGATGAACTTGGATATTTGTTTCCTTGTCATGTATGTTAATGGAATTGTTTCTATCCAATTAGTGAAGTATTTAGTTGCAGTGATAATGAACTTGTGCCCATTAGATGAAGTAGGAGAGATCTTACCTATCAAGTCCAATCCCCACTACAAAAAATTCCATGGTGTTGTTCTAGGTCTCAGTTCTTGTGCTGGTGCATGAACAAGATCACTATGATGTTGGCATTAACGTTATTTTCTTGAGTATTGAATGCATTCTTGTTCCATTGAGGGCCAATAGTACCCTGCTCTCAGCAATTTTTGTACTAGATTAGGTTCACTTGAATGAGACCCACAAATACCCTCATGCACTTCTTGTAAAGTTGTTTGCACTTTTCCATGTTGATACATCGAAGTAATGTTCCATCTATACTTCATCCATATAGGGTATCTCCTAAGATACTGAACCAGGAGGTTCTACGGATAAAGGTCTTCTTTTGGCCTATTGTTAAATCAGGGAGTATGATACCATGTTGGATATAGTCAAACATATCTTGGCACCATGGTGAGTTAGGACCAACAACATCACAAACCAAATTATGGGATATCAAATGCTAGTATGAGCAGTTGCTCCACAAGGAATTCATATTTTGGAATGATTTGTGGAATGTTGAAGAGCTAACCTATTGTTTCCATAATGTCTGCTACTCTGTTGTTGATCTTAGGAATCTATTCAAAGGTGATGATGACAAAATATTGTTTAAAACTATCCACCATTCTTTTATATGGAATTATCTTGTCATCCTTTGTTTGATACTCATCATTTACTTGCCTAAGTTGAGAGTCTCCATAAACCTGTAGTTCTTTTATCCTCCATTTGATGATCATCTTCAGTCCTGAGATTAGCACTTCATATTCCAAGATGTTATTGGTAAATGGGAAATCAATTTTGTAAGCCTTAGGTATACTATCTCCCTATGGTGTGAGAAATAGGATACCTGCTCCTGATCCGTGTTGAGTGTGGGACCTGTCAAAATACAAGGTCCAACGGCTTATCTGTTATGTTAGTAGTATGCTTTCATCTGGGAATTTTGTTATTAAAGGTTGGTGTTCATCCATTGGTGCGTCTGCTAGTTCATCTGCTATGATTTTTCCTTTGATAGCTTTCTTGTCTATGTACTTTATGTCAAACTTGCTTAGTATCATTACCCATTTAGCAATCCTACCTATTAGAACTACTTTTGCCAATAGATATTTGAGTGGATCTACTTTTGAGATCAACTTTACTTATCTGTTCAAGATGTAGTGTCTCAACTTTTGTGCCACAAAGATGACAAAGAGACATGCTCTTTCTATGGGTGAATAGTTCAATTCATAGCCCACCAGTGTTTGAATGATATAGTAGACCACTCTTTCCTTGTTATTATCATCTAGTTGTATTAAAAGAGCTCCTAATGCTACTTGTGTTGTAGATACATAGAGGATCATTTCTTTATCTAGAATTGGCGGCATTAATACTGGAGGAGTGATTAAATACTCCTTGAATTGTTGGAACACTTGATCACATTTTCCATCCCACTTGAATGTGATATCTTTGTGTAGTAGATGGGTGAATGGATGACACTTGTCTGCCAATTATGCAATGAATCTCCTAATGGACTATAGTTTCCCCTATAGAGTTCTTAGTTGCTTCAATGTCTTTGGAGGAGGCATTTCTAATATGGATTTTACATTTGTAGGATCTCCTTTGATCCCTCTTCTTGATACTATGTACCCTAGCAGTTTTCTAGATGTTACTTCAAATGCACACTTTTTTCAGATTGAGCCTCAAGTTGTATTGTTTGATCGTATCAAATACTTTTGCTAGGTTGGTTAAATGGTTTTCTCTTTTGATGGACTTCCCTAATATTTCATCCACATAATCTTCCATAGTTGTATGTAGCATATCATGAAATATAGTAGTCATTGCTCACTAATAGGTTGCCCCTACATTCGTTAGACCAAATGGCATAACGTTTCAACAAAAGGTCCCCCATGCACAAGTGAATGATTTTTTATGTTGGTCCTCGGGAGATATTTTGATCTGATTGTATCTAGAGAATTCTTCCATCAATGATAGCATTTCATGCCCGGATGTCAGATCTACAATCATGTCTATGCTAGGAAGAGGGAAGTCATCCTTTCATCAAGCCTTGTTTAGATCTCAGAAGTCCATGTAGATTCTTATGCTCCCAATGAGATTTGATACTTGTAATAGATTCAACACCCATTTTGTATAATCAATTGGTCTAATGAAGCCCACATCTAGTAGTTTATGCAGTTCTACTTTTACCAAAACTACTATTTGTGGATGCATCTTTTGTAGCTTCTAATTGATGGGTTTAGCTCCAGGAAATATGGCTAGGTGATGCACAACCAATGTTGGATCTAGCCCTAGCATGTCTACGTATGTCCATGTGAATTTGATTTTCCTTTCATTAATAAATTCTAAGAAGTTCACTTTTTCTTCAGGATCAAGTAATGTCACATGATATGTGATTTTGGGTGTTTCTATTGTGCCAACGTTGATAGGTTCGATCTTCAACTAGGAGCATTAATTTATCTTGATATTCAATGGTGGGGAGATTGAATGTTCCATATTTGGGTGCCTCAAAGAGGTTTTCACCTTTAGATGCGTCCTTTATTTTTCTTTTTTTTGGATCCGATAAAGCCACATTATGGTTTTCTTTAAGGGACCTCTTTTTTATTTTTAAATTTTGTAAGTTATTTTTATGACTAGAATACACAATATCCCCTTTGAAATATGCTCCTTGATCTAGTTCCATTACAAACCTTGTTTTGTGATCTCCTTGTGGTATATTGGTTTGAAGTCCCATGAACTCCACAATACCCTCATCATTCTAGAATGTACCCAAAATCAGAGCATGATGTTGTTGGTCCCAATCTATTAGTTGTGGATAATGTAGGGATATTTGGTTGTTTGTATCAAAAAATATTATGGATGTCATTGCTAGGTTAGGGACATTGGTTTTTTTAAAGTTCCATAAGGTATCTGAGTTGTATTCACTAGAGTCATAGGAATCCCATTCATACTCATTGGAATCTGTCTTGATATGGTCGTCATCAAATGTAGTTTCAGATGTAGGTTCAGCGATCATAGTATTGACGTTGAGGTTTTCAAACATATATTGGATATACATATATTCATCTAGATGTTCGCAAGTATCTGATGTCTCAATGGTGGTAGAAGTAGCTTCTTCTTCATAGGAGGTGTTTTTCAATATCTGGGGTAA
The DNA here is from genome assembly GCA_007258455.2 of Sequoia sempervirens. NCBI lineage: Eukaryota > Viridiplantae > Streptophyta > Pinopsida > Cupressales > Cupressaceae > Sequoia > Sequoia sempervirens. Next base: position 15,250,874 of record VDFB02000015.1, on the reverse strand, counting down.
TCACGTTAGATGAACCATAACCCAGTCCAAGATTCTTGGGGTGCTTTTCCATGATGATTGGTTCTCTTCTACCTTGTCCATGTAGACCAAGGCCACCTTGTCCAGTGAATCCCATGTTCTTTGCTAGTTGATACCCTTTTCTCTTTTCATCAATAGGAAGGGGAGGTAATGGTTGTTCTCATCCTTCTTATTTGTAGATCCACGAAGATAAATCTTCTTCACATACTTCCTCATCTTGCACGTCTCCCCACTTGGTGAAGATGGTGGGTTTGAGTATCTTCGTCACAGTTTGAACATGTCTAATCACTTTCGATCCTCCATATATTTTTGGTGCGGGGGGAAGCATCCCAATACAAAAAGAATGGTTGAAATGGTATTCCCCACAACCCTTGTCAAGCACTTGGATCTTGGTATCAAATTTAGGTACCTCAGTTGATGATGATGTAGTGGAAGATGAGGCTAGTGATGTTGGGTCAATGTATAAAAAGGAATTAAAAGATATATCATTATTGGGTATTTGCTGGATCTTTTTATACTTTTCCTCTAATTTAGCATAGTAGTGGAAAGGTTTGGGGTCAACATATATGGTAATTTCCTACTTGTCATAAGTTTAGGCATTGATGGAATGTAGAGGGTAATGCTTTCAAAGCATGAATCCATGGTCGACCCAAAAGTAGGTTGTGTGGAAGCTCGAGATCCAACACTTGACAAGTAGTTTCTATTATTGCTAGTCCTATCTGAACAAGTATCCTGATTGTCCCTTCATAATTGTGCTCCATGTCATCATAAGCTTTGATGGTGATGCTCTTACTTTTCTCTATGACATCATCAGAGTATTCTAGTTGTTTCACAAATTTTAAGGTACAAATGTTCAGACCTACACCATTATCTGTGAGTAACCTCTTGACTTTATGTTTGTGGACACCCAACTCTAAATAAAGAGCTTGAGTATGGAAGGAATTGTACAGAAGGTATTTATCATAAAAGACTAAATGATGGGTGGACATGATTTTTCCAACCATGGCTTGGAATTGATTTGTGTCAAGGTTTTTTGTAACTGACGTTTCAACTAGTGCTTTCTCCAATATCTCCTTATGTGCTGGTGATAGTTTTAGGAGCTCAAGTATGGAGATTAAAGCTAGATTTTTCTTGAGTTGTTTCACAATGCTATAGTCACTTGATGGATTACTTGTGGTTTTAACTGGGGGTGGTGCTCCTTGGATTGTTACTCTTCCCCTTTGAGTAGTTACATTATATTCAAGATTGGCGCCTAATAGGGTTACCATACAGATAGTATGATCATCGCAAGAGACATGTCATAGAATGGTATCCTCGCCATAAGAGAAGGTGGATTTTCGGTAATCCTATTCTTTTCCTTTTTTGTTTCCCCTAGAATGGTCGAGGATTGGATCCTTGTAAATCTTTAGGTCTTTATTTCCAAACCGATGTTCTATGTTGACCTCTCCCTTTTCAATTAAATCTTGCACAATATTCTTAACTATCATGCAATTGTTGGTGGTGTGCCCCTTGATTTTATGGAATTCACATTGATTGTTCTCATTATACCAAGGGGGTTTGAAGTTAGATTCTTCATAGTTTTCTCTATCATTGATTTTGATGAGGTTCTTGTTAACAAGTTTGTGCATGATCACTTCAAGGGATTCTCCTAATGGAGTAAATTTCCTTCGTGTTTGGTCATATTGTCTTGGTGCTCTCCTTTTGTTATTGTTGATGATGTTTTATGCACATCAACAACTCAGACAAAATATGAAATCCTATCTCTCTTGAAAGGTAAATCTCTATCAGCAAGCCTCAAGAGATAACCCCAAGGTCTCTAATGTCAAGTCTTGACAATGCATAAACAACTCAGTGATAAATGTGAAAATGCTGGTAATCACAAAGGGACCTTACTACAAGAAAATACTGAATCTTTAACTTATCAGATCTAGCAATATGATGATACTTCAATCCTAAGTCTAACCCAAATTATAAAGAAATAACAAAAGATTAGTGTTTCAGAGAGATTCCTAAATTAAAACTACTCTTAAGATTAACAATGCAAATGATGAAATACTTGAAATGGACCAATCCCTCATAAACTAATTCCTGCTTAACCCATACGAACTTGCAATCTGACAGAAATAGTGCAATCTTCTAAGGTATTAAAGATTTTCAGATCATGAACATTCATCCAAGACAACCCAATTGCAATTGAAACAGATAAACTTCACAATTGAACTAAGCACAATGAATATAAAGGTCCAAGCTAACTTTGCAAAGCAACTAACAATCAACTAGCTACAAAAGTATGGACCAGGGATCGCTGCAACACTTCAAGCATCAAATCATGAACACCATTGAATCAGATCTAACATACATCTAATAACCTTGAGAAATTTCAAAAGATAGAATCACAAAAACCATGCAAGATAAGTCAACACAAAAGAGATCACCATAAAATCACAATGTCTTCAATTGTATTGAATCATCCAATGACAACAACAATTCTAATGTTCTGTGTTACAACATTTTCTCCAGAATCGACTAACTTCTAACCCTGATTTTTTACTTTACTACCCTAATTGCTTCTAAGCCAAGAACTATCTCCCTGATTTTGACTACTCCCTTACAAATGAGGCGAAATGCCATATTTATAGAAACCCTCCCAGGCATGTCAGCCTAATTAGATTTTACAATAACAAATGGCCATAAAACAGGTCGGCCAAGAGGAATTCAAAATAACATAAAATATGCATTAAATGCATGAACTCATCCAGGTCGGCCTAGGATTTATAATGTAACTCGATCCAATGCATGTGAAGGACGAAAAAAATAGGTAGAAAAGGCTTTGGATAAATAGGAAGCACAACTCCCAATGCAATCGATCATTAACTGGACCCTTCATCCTTATCTCGATCCAATTTATTTGGCATCTTAAGAAAAATACTCTCCAGGTCAGCCATAGGTGAAGTAATAAATACTTTGAACTCTCCTTCAATCGAAGTAATATCCTCTAGAGCTTCCTTGATGACCCCGTTAAATTCAGCCTGCACTCAGCAAAAACCACCATCAATAATATCCATTATAACATGAGGATCAAAATTATCCCATCACCGATAATGTATTCATCATTCAAAGATCAAAATCAACCCAGAAATATCATTAAATCATTTTCTTCAAAGTTTAGGATTTTCACCCCTTCGCGGAATCCAGGCCAGAAGGGAATTTCGGGGAAATCAAAGCCAGGCGAATTCTGGCGAAGTAAGCACAACAAGCACCCAATAATCACAATCAGATAAGAAACAACATGAAATATATTAATATTACTCAGATTAATCACATGATGCACAATCAATAGCCAATAATTCATGCTATCTCACAATTCTTTGTTTTCAACAAAGTTTCAGAGAAATCCGCCCATAACGGATTTCCGCGAAAACAATCAACAGTCTACAAATTCTAGAAAATGAAGAGACAACGGGAATTTCGGGAAAATCCGGAAGGAGCGGAAATCTGCAAAGCAGGAAAAACTATGGATTTTGGGAAAATGCAAAGGACAACGAAAATCGGGGAAATCTGCCAGCGAAGGAAAATCCAGAAACTGAAGGAAAACCCAGACTTCGACGTTCTCACATGATTTCACTCAAATTGATCGAAAGATCACAAATTTGAGGACCTGGGCTCAAATGCTACTTGTCTCAAATCATTCATTGATGGATCTAGACTCAGAACTCACTCAAGGGAAATTCGATTAGTATTGGTGATGGCTCTAAAGTCGAAACCCTAAAATTTCACCATGAACGCAGGGGAGTTAGCCCAGATTTCAATTGCCACCCCATTAAGCTCGAGGATGGGATATTCAAAGGAGACACAGGTGAGTTTCACTTAAATGAAATTGAAAACAAGCTCACAAACTCACCCAGGGCCGATAATCACACAAGCTCAAAAAACCTCAAAATCAACCAAAATGAAAACAATCATGCACACAAGATCGAGCTCAAAAATGCAATCATGAGAATACCAGGCACCATTAGACTCATCAATCAACAGGAGAAAATAGCAACTGGGCCATCAACATTCATAAATGATAGACCAAACCCAAATCCGGGAATTCGACAAGGAGACGAAATTTCAGGAAAATCCGATCCATGCAGAATTCTGTGAAGGACCAGAATCTCTGAAAAATAGTGCAAAACATTAGCCGCCAGGCTTTGAGTGAAATCCAGGAAAATCCAAATGGGGTGAAAAATCCTGAGCAGTGAAAAACCCGAAATGAGCCCAAAACACTAGATTTTCAAAGTACTTCCTAGAAAGGGGGCATATGCACAAATAAGATAATCATTTAAGCATGTGTTAAGGTAATGAAACCTCAAAAAAAAAGGGCCAAAGCATCAAAAACTTGAGCAAAAGAGGGTCCCTACTTTCAGTGGGGCGTGTGTGCAAAAACTGCACAACAGTTATCATGTCCTTGATTTTGTTGTTGGTTGTTTGGTTGATTGTTCTATGGATAACTAAGATGATTGTTCTATTGATAGTTAGGTTGGTTATTTTGTGGATAACCTTGTTGTGTTGTTTGGACCTGATTTTGTGGCATATTGGGTGTTTGCACATTATGTACAACCTTAGCATCAGCTACTCCATCATTGGTTACGTTCTTATTTTTCGCCCATATCTTGGGTTTGTCATTTGAAGTAGAAGGTTGATCTTTTGGGTTGTAAAGTTTGAGTGTTCCTCTTGCAACAAGGGATATTTCAATAAGTATACCCTTTTCAATAGTTTCTTTGAAATTCCTTGGGCACAACACTGTGAGGTTGTAATTGATATCTAGATGCATGTTGGAGATGAAGACATCGACAAGTTGTTTCTCTAGAATGGGCCACTTAATTTTGCTCACTTTGTGTCTCCCTCTTTGTAGGTATGATGCAAATGATTCACCTTGACTTTGTTTGATTTTATAAAGGTCGATGATCGTATTGTCCTATTCTATGTTATACGAGAAATGGTTGACAAACTTATCTAAACACTTATCAAACATTTTGATACCTGGAGGTAAATGTGAGAACCAGTCTATAGCGAGCCCACTGAGACTTCGTGGAAAATGTCTCATCAAGTAGGTGCCATTTCATTGTAGTTCCATGCAAGATACTAAAAACTCACGTGCGTGCTCAATTAGATCTCCCTTTCCCTTATACTTGTCAAAGTTTGGTATATTTTGATCAAATGGATATGGAAAAATGTATTGGAGAGCATAAATCTTCTTTGGTTTTCCAACTTGCATATTCGATATCCTCTAATTGAGTGTTTGTAGTTGCAAATTTATGTCATTGTTTGGTGTGCTTGTTTAAGAATGTTGGGTATTGTAGATTTGTTGTCCCATAACGTTTGTTTGATCATAAACATGATATTGTGTAGTCATGGGATTCTAAGGACCATGTGTACATAAGGTATGTGAGGTCCTTGTTGTGTACCCTGATATTGACCTTAAGGTGTTCCTTAGTACTAATTTTGTGGTGGACTCCTTATTGTTATTATTGAGGATTGTGATTTTGGGTTTGTTGAACAAAGTGTTTTTGAGTATGGGGTGCACTTTGATAGTTCATTTGTGGTACACCATGTTGATGTGCATTTTGTTGAAGGTTACCTTGATGTTGTGTTGACAGTATACCTTGTTGTTGTGGATTGTGTTGAAGGGTACCTAGGTATTGCATTGACGGTACACCTTGTTGTGGGTATTGTGAAAGGTTACATTGATGTTGTGCTAATGGTATTCCTTTTTGTTGTGAGTGTTGTTGAAGGGTACCTTGGTATTGCATTGAGGGTACACCTTGTTGTTGGGGATTTTGTTGAAGGTTGCCTTGGTAGTTTGTTTGTGGCACAACTTGTTGTTGTGGATTGTTTTGAAGGTTACCTTGATATTGTGTTGAGGGTACACCTTGTTGTGGTTTATTTGGTTGAAGGTTCCCTCGGTAGTTCATTTGTGGCATACCTTGTTACTGTGGTTGATTTGGTTGAAGGTTGCCTTGGTAGTTCATTTGTGGCATACCTTGTTGTTGTGGTTGATTTGGTTGAAGGTTTCCTTGGTAGTTCATTTGTGGCACACCTTGTTGTTGTGGTTTATTTGGTTGAAGGTTGCCTTGGTAGTTCATGCGTGGCACACCTTGTTGCAGTTGATTTTGTGATGATTTCCCTTGTTGATTTTGTATGTTGTTAGAAGGGTCAATGTAGGAAATGTGTTGGGGCATGTACTGCCTTTGTGATGGGTTACCACCTTGTTGGTACACTGGAATGTTCCCCATGTTTTCCATTGTGTTATGTTGTGGCATGTTTTGGGTTTTATTTCCTTGATACTGTTGTGCCACATATACTTGTTCAATTTGGGATGATTTCCTAAACAATGGGTTATACATGGGTTGTGTTTGATCATTGTTTTGTGAAAACAATGGTGGTATGTTGCTATTCACAGTTGGTTTCAGGAGTTGTCTAACTATCGTTTGATCTCCAAGTGGAATAAGATTTGGCTTTTAATATGTCCATGTTGAAGTCAATTGGTAGTTTTGCACCACTTTGTTCTAGTGTGAGGAAATATGAGTTAGCATTTCTTTCAAGCATATTGTCCATAAGATTTTGCATCTTAGGTTCTTGGGAGTATTCTAATAGATTCTCCTTAGTGAGTTCCTCGTCACTATTGTATTCTCCTGTGATCACGTCATTGGGATCTGGATTTTGATTTTGTCTATCGATCATGTTTTGGTGTCTAAGGCGTACTTCTTCATCACTTGGTGGTTGGTTTGGTGTTGCTTTGAAGGAAGGTTCCTTTTGAGGAGTTGTAAGGTCACTTGGTTTGTATCCCCATGGGTTGGTTTCCTCATTAGTGATGATGTTTTTTGATGCACTCAAGCTACTCTTATTTGCTTCCATATTTTTTCTATGTTGGGATCTCATGGTTTTCATAAACAATTCCAAGACCCTTGGGAAAATTTGGTGATTTCTAACAATGGAATGAAATAATGCTTTGTTTTTTGGATTTTTTGTTTTAAAGAAATGGTGTTGTGTTTTTGGGATTTTTATTTCCAAAAGTGTTTTAGGTGAGCCAATATTCTCTATTGCCACACAGGAGGTGTTAATACCAACCTTTCGACTAAAAGATCAGCTTTTTGTTCCTCTTTATCTAGGATATTAGTTGTGTTTCTCCTTTGAGTTGGTGTTTCCTTTTTCTCAAATACAAAATCTATCAAATGGTTGATAATGTTTGTTTGTTCACCTTCAATTCGCGTGAGGTTTGGTTGTATAATGGGTACCATAAGATCTGGTTGTTGAAATGGGGTGGTACAATGCCAAATGGTTATAAAGTGAGTGATGCTGGTGAATGTTTTGGAAATGATGCTAACTTTGGGATTCAAAATGTTGAAAACTTGGACCAATATTTCACTTCATTTTTTCTAGAGGATATGTTTTGAAGATCTACTTGAACTAGCCTTGAGGTGCAAGCAAATGTTGATATTTTAGAAATCAAGTGTAAAGGAATAATCCAAGTTGTGTTTTGATTTTGAATCCTAAAACTAGGTTGGGGTGTTTGATTTTGTAAATGGATATGGACTGATGCTGATATGTCATGTTTTGGAAGTCTAACCATTTCATTCTCATTTAAGGTAAAAAGATTAACCAATTTAGGATCAGTTTCTAATTTTCACCAAAAAATAAGGCAAAAGCGACAATATTTACAACAATAAGACACTTAGTTTTCCAAACACGTAAGACACTACATACAATCCATAATAGTTATTCTTTTTAAGCCCCTCGATCGACACTACCCCAAAAAAATGAATGAAGTGTGAACAAGATAGCAATTTGCTTTTTATGTGCACCAAATTTGAAGTGTTCTAGATTTCAAACAAGTAGATAGCAATGTGCAAATCAGAATGCATTTGTTTAGTTCTAAGCACTAAACTCGAGTGTTTCTAATGGCCTTGTCTTAATGTGGTCAACAAAATGAAATCGTTCATTTGTCAATAAAATGAAAGTGTTTGGTCAAATCAAAACATTCCATTTTATGAGCACCAAAGTGAAGGGTTGTTCTAAACTACAAAATATTTTGAAAGTTTATTTTAAAATACCAAATCGAAGGGTGCAAGTTGAGGGTTCAATTTTACAGCACTAATTTGAAATGTTTTCTAAACTAAGAAAGCTCTTGAAAGTTTATTTTAAAACACCAAATCGAAGTGTGCAAGTTGTGGGATCTAATTTTTAAGCACCAATTTGAAATATTTTCTAAACTAAGAAATCTTTTGAAAGTTTATTTTAAAACACCAAATAGAAGTGTGTAAGTTGTGGGGTTCAATTTTTAAGCACCAATTTGAAATGTTTTCTAAACTAAGAAAGATTTTAATTTTGAATGTGACTTGGACCGTTCGTCTTCTTTGCAATAAAACTGTTAGTTGTTCTTAGATAAACACGTTCCATGCTCCTGCAAATTTTGCATAATCAATGTTAGATACTTCAAAAATCATCAAACAGTTGAATGTTAGTGTTAGAAATCCAAGAAAAATGTTTGAAGATTTTAGACAAAACAAAAAACAGAGCAATAGCGGTTATTTTCCACACAGTAGCGAACTTCAATCTGCATTAAAATAGTAGTTAGTTTTGGCAAAAGCGGTCCAAAAAAAGGCAATAACATTCAAAAAATGTGTAATAGCATCCTTGTCAAAAATCGATTGTCAAAGACCTACAATTCAATAGCAATAATAACAGTCCAAAATAAAGCAGTAGCATTCAAAAAATGTGCAGTAGCGTCAATAAATTGACAACAACCACGTGAAGATTTGTAACTTCTGCATGAAACTGTCAACAACGTTTCTAGAAAGTGCAGCTATGTTTCAAAACCTGTAATTGCTCAAATGAACTCACGAAAAAATTTAAGGCTAAGGACCGAGGTCCCATTAGGCGTGCCAGAATGTGTAAGGGGGAAATCAAGATTCAATAAGGAAATCAAACATAAATGAATTGAACGAGATTTAATTCAAACAAAAGACAAATTCCATACCCATTACTCATGAAATGAACAATATAAATTATTGAATTCAATGAAATCAAATAATGCAAACAAGAAGCATACAATGAACTCAATTAACTAATATTGTTACCCATCTCATGTCAAAGTGTATCCGTAGTGATGTTGAATTGTGTTGTATTGATGTGAAGCCTCCATTATGTGTTTGCAAAAGATCTAATGTGCGTGAATGGTGATCAAAGATGTGTGTAAAAGCTCTTAAAAAATCAAATTGTCAATTCAACATTACTTCATTGCACAAAAGATGTTAATTCTTTGATCGTATTGAGGATGAAGAGGATTGTTATATAGATTTTATGTTTTGAGATGAATGTGCAAGATTAGACAATGTTGAATCAAGATCAATGGTTGAAATTTGTTAAGAGGAATTAGATTGGTTAGTTAGCTTCCATGGTTGAATCAATTAAGGATGTTAATTGATAAATCAAAAGAAATAGATTGCTTAATCAATGGAATTGAGGAAATCAAGTTGAGCTTTCAGTGTGACTGAAGAATAGATGGATTAGTTAGGAAATAGATGAATCAATTAGGAAATAAATGAATGAATTAGCCAATCAGAGTGAGCAATTGGTGGATCATAATTTGCTCAATCACAAAAGAGGTTGAAGGTAATTAATTAATTGAATTAATTAATTAAGATTTTTGAGTTGAACGTGCAAGTCATGTTTGACTTTTGCAAATAAGGTTGTATTTGTTTTGTTGACCTTTTTGAATGATGTTTGAATAATTAATTTAATTATTCGATTTTAGGGGAAAGTGGTTTAATTAAACTATTAAGTGATAATAATTTAATTGATTTAGGGGAATAGTGTAAATTAGCAATACAATTAAATAATTGATGTTATTTAATTAATCAGGAGGAATAAAGATTAATAAATGATGAAATAGTGAATTAATTAAATAATTTAAAGATTATTTAACTAATAGAGGAAATTAGGGTTTTTGATGTAAATGGTGTGAAATGTAGTGATATTAAATGATAATGATGTCGATGATGAAAAATGTCATTTAGGTTGTGTGATATGCGTTAGGTCATTTTTACATGTCTACAACAAGTAAAATGCTAAAACTAACTAGAAGCTGATAACTAAACCTATTCTACACTCCAGAGTACCATAAGTTGAATAAATGCAATAATGAATCATGAACACTAATTATTGATAACTTTGATATGAGAATCTATCTTAACTTATTATGCAAGTATAAAGTAGCTACTAACAAAAATAAAAACTGTAAATGTAGTAAAGGATAGTACCTTGAGTGGCCCTTGCTCGGGTGGTTGCCTTCACTAAACTAAACCAAATCTAAATCCTCAGATTCAACTCAATCATATTAACTCGATATCATTCACTACACATTCCAAAATATCACATGAAATCTTGCTCAAAGATTGTATTTAGAAAAACCATGTTTGAACAATCAACATGTTTGTGTATTAACAACTAGAAACTGAAAAGTGATTGATAACCAAATCCACAACTGAAAGATTAATCAACTGACTATCCTAAAGACTCAACCACCGGCTATACATATGCACAAGGGAGTTTATTCATAACATAACTCTAAACTGAAACCATTAATTACAACTCCCTAGATATTAGAGCGTAATTAAGATTTAGTTATCCTAACTGCAACTGAAAAGAAATAAGAATCCAAATAGGATTAGAACTCATAAATAATAGAACTAGAACGTGGAACATAGAATTAGTTATGCCAAAATCCTAATGATAAAAGGGTTCTCCTTCTTTAGTGCCTTTATTGATTGTAATAATGATGCATGATTGTCTTCATCAAGTGTCTGCATGTTGTAGTTATTGTGCTCAGTGTGTTCAAGAACATCCCTTGTTTCACTATCTAGGAACTCCTTTGGCTATAGGTTGCATTTTGTAGTTGTTGCGGGCTACACTGTCTTCTTTGGCTGCAAGGGGTTAGTTCACAAAACACACACACAATACTAACTACCATGATTAAACACAAACATCAATCATAATTCATACACATTCTTCACATATAAATCATGCAACACCATCATATCATAACTGCATTTCCATATACTTTAACCAAGTTCAAGGTCTGCATAATAAACATAAAATATGGCATACTATAGGAACAATTATCTTATGAATGTCTTATAAGCAAAATAAAGATAACATAAAACTAGCTAATAAATAGGCTCGTCATATATTCAATCATTTTTATATGTTTAAGATTTGTATACTCAAAATTATCTTAACTTATGTAATAGTTAAGTTAGATGTTTATTGTAATGTGTAAAGGGTAAGATTATAATAACACCACACACTTTTGAGGTTATTGAAATCTTGAGCAATGTATCAAATGGGAGTTGACAAGTCTATACTAATTTTGTGGGAAAGTTGTGCCTTATGTAGCTGTGACAAAAAATCCTTGCGATCTTTCATCATTAATGCATAATGGAAGTCCTTAATTACAAAAAGAATAGCAATATGCCACAAAATTGCACATAAATAATTTATAATGGATATTACAAGAGGGTGGGTAAATTGAAATTTGAATTTTAGTGTTTGAATAGTTTAGAGATGTGTATGGTGCAAAGAATGTCACTATTTGGCTATCTAGATAGAAAGACAAGGGATATAGTTGACTTCCTTATTTTTGCATTTGTAGAGGGCACTATCTTGTTGTTGGAACTTGTTCTTTTGCAATACACAACAAAGGGAGTTTATTTAAGAATATGTTCATAGATGTCATAAATATATGCTCTTGGGTCTTTTCATTGAAGTAAACTCCTTTTAGATAAATAGTTTTGCATTATTTCTATAAACATTAGGTCATCTCTGAGTGAAATTTTGGAGAAATGGGAGATAATAAAAGATAATTACAATGCATATTATGTTGAACACAAACTTCTATATTATTTTGTTTCTTTTGGAAATGACTTGCCTCTTGATGAACTAGATGCATTAATTGTGGTCATGATTGAAGAGTGACAACTCCTATTTACCTCCAATTGGACCTACACTCTCTATATTTTTTCGTCCATCTCAATCACCGTTGTTGTTGTAACATTCAACATCATTGCATCCACAATCCATGAAACCTTTGCATTTGATCATTAAAAGAGATGAATCCTCCTAAGGGGCGAGCATTGAGAACACAATATGAAAGCAAATATTTCATTCAATACATTCTAGTTGAAAAAATGAACTTCATCCAACTTAGGCTACTAGCTTGTATTGATAGCCACTTGTGTGAAGCATTTCCCATGAACAATCAAATTGATTTGGTAATCAAATGTTTATCCTTAGTGATTTATTTCAGCTAATTCTTTGTACAAGACAAAACTATGTCATGGATTTAACATGGTTGTTGCAATGAATGATATCTCTCGTCAATGAGGTGGTGAGCAATCTCAACTACAATTTTGGAACCTTCTTGCCAATATAAAAAATGTACAACCAAGACTTTTTCTTTTTTACTGGAGCTACTTATGTCATGTAATGATCCTTTCCTTCACAATGATGAGTAGGTTGCACTAAAGTCCTCTATACACTTATTTCCAAGAAATGATGTAGGTTGCTCTCCATAATAACATATGCTCAAGTCCTTGGGGGTGCCAATCACATATTATGATGTAGAATATATGAAAGGGATATTTTCCTCAAATATTTAGGATGAGCAATTACCTTCCACAATTCTTTTGTTCATTGGCTGGTATGTTATGCTCACTTCAAATTTATGGGTTGATGCAAGGCCTATCAATGGAGTGATGGCGAAAGTTGTAGATATTATCTACAAAATTTGTAGCAAATATCCCAACCTACCAAGCTTTGTTGTTGTCAAGATTGACCATTACTTTAACCTGCCTTGGGGTTTGCATGATCTACACCTTGTGTCAATTATTTTTGTGACTCGTGATGTTTGTTGTCGGCTCCCAATAGATATGGATGAGATTTGAAAATCCATAAATCCTAAAGTCTTACCTTGAAAAAATGCCATTAGACATTGGGACATTGATCATCAAGATTTGTTGTTCACTATAATTTCATGGTTTTGATGCTTCTCAAAATTTTCATAGTATTTAGACTAACATATCTATCCTATCACATAGTCTATATAGAAAATGTCAAGAGATATCAATTGTAGGAATCCAAAATGAAAATAATATTAAATGACTAACGGTTAAATGGAATGAGTATGAATGTGTATAAATATACATAAAGGGCCACACTATTCCCATGGTAAAGGTGCAGAGAAGAGAAATGGAGCGATCCCCTATCTATCTTTATATCTCAACCTCTCTCCCTTTATCTTCCCATATATATCTATATAGTCTTTCTCTTCTCATTTATCTCTCTCTCTCTCTCTCCCCCTATTTCTATCTTCCTCTCCATCTCTATTTGTCTTTCTCTACTTCTCTCTATTTTTCTCTCTTTATCTCTCTCCCTCTCCTCCTCTCTCTATATCTCCTTATATCTCTATCTTTATATCACTCTATCTCACCATACATCTCTCTCTATGTCTCCCTCTTCCTCCTTATCTCTTTATCTCTTCCTCTCTATCTATCACTCTCTATCTTTCCCAGGCTTTATCTCCCTATCTCTCTCTAGATCTTTATTTCCCCCTCTCTCTCCATATCTCTATCTATTTTTCTCCCTCTTCCTATCTCGTTCTATATTCATTTCTACCTCTATCCATTTATCTCAATCTTCCTCTCTCACTCTATATTCATCTCTACCTGTATATTCCTCTCTCCTTCTCCATCTCTAGAAATGTCTCCCTCTCTCCCTCTCTCTCCCTATCCCATCTCTCTCCCTCTCTCTATCTTATTTACTCCATCTCTTCTACTCTATATCTTTATCTTTATTCCTTGCTTGATCTCCCTCACTCATCTTTCTATCTCTTTCTATCCATATCATTATCCATGTATATCTCCCTATCTCTTTATATATTTTCATATCCTTGTCTATCTCTCTATATCAACCTCTATCCTCTCCCTCTCCCTCTCTTCTTCTCTCTCCATCTCTACAATATCTCCCTCTTCCTCATCTTCTCTCTCTCTCCTCTACCTATCTCTCTCCCTTTCTCTCCCTCCCTCTCTATCTCTCCCCATCTCTCCATCTCTTGCTCCCTCCCTATACCCCTATCTATCTTTATATCTGAACCTCTCTGTCCCTTTCTCTTCTGATATATCTCTATGTCTATGTCTTTATCTTCCCATTTATCTCTTTCTCTCTCTCTCCTTATTTCTTTATATCCTTTTGTATAAAATCCATATTAAAGCTTAATCTGACTAACAAGGACTCTGCCCATTGAGGTAATCTATATATTTTGTCAAACCCTTTTATGTCATCATCTAACCAAGAATTCACCTGTAATCCTTAGAACATCATATTTTATCAACAACAAAATAACCTAAGGTTCTCTCAATCAAGATCTCAAATCTCAAGGCAGTGGGGATAGGTTTCTAAATCCTCCTCTACTAACATTGCTTGATAGTTATGCAACTTAAGTGTGTAGTTTTTGGCTTTATGGTTAGTTACTTGGTTGTTTGTTGTCCACAAATAGGTGAATATTTTGACTATTCAATTATGGTGCAAGCTTTTATGGAATGAAATTAACAAGATACATTGTGTAGATTTGGGTTTATGGTTAGTTACTTGGTTATTTGTTGTCCATAAACAGGTGAATAGTTTAACTATTCAATTATGATGCAATATTTTATGGAATGAAATTCATAAATGCTAATGTGACCCAATTTGGTATGTGAGATTTCAGGCAGTGTACTTTCAAGCACATAAAGAAATTCATAACCTTGATACTTATATTTCATAATTGCAAATTTTCTAAATGTTGTGGCTACTTGTTTCACTCTTGGTTTGAAAGCTTGTAAAACTTAATATGTTTTCAATGAGCATGCACAAAAATCTTAAAAACTTTCAGATGAATACCTGGCATTCCTTGCATACTGATAGTGTCCTTTGCCTAGGCTTCTCCAAGAAAACAACTGCAACTTAGAACACTTGTAAATTTTTGAATGCATGTGAGCTGGGTGCACATTTATATTATCCAAGTATGCCAGTTTTTCTATCACTCAACGCTAATTTTATTCACCAATGCTTTCACAAATTTGACAAGCTGCATTTGTTTGAAAATTTTCAAAGCAAATAAAACCATTGAGCATAAAACTGGAAACACTGCATTTCAGGAAATGAGGTTTTCTTGAGACGTTCTATCAAACTTCACCTACCTTGGACAAGCTTCCACTACTGCATGCAAATATTATGGCATTTGGATTTACACCTCATTTATGTTTTAGCATTTTGCAAACACGTTAACCAAGGCACTTGCAACTACATCACCTAATAAAACTCTTCTATCCTTTATGTTATTTTAGAATGCCCATCAGTGCGCAAGGCAGGAAAGATGTTAGCAAAGGTTGAGTAATTTGGTTTTACTCCTGCAACTTGCATTTTCTTGCAAGTTTCACAAACTTTAACAAATCCATTATGTATATTTTCTATCTAACTGCACAACCCCACATATCTTCTTTGAAATCCAACTCCTCTTTGAAAATTCACTACACATTATTTTCTTTTAAGAAACTGGCAACATCAACTTGTCTTTACGCTTTGATGAATTCCTAACTGCAACTTCAAACTCTCATATATGAAGGAGACTACCGAAGTTAATGGAATTCACTTTTAATCCGTTGCGTGCATTTAAAATTAAGTTGTTACATAACTGATTTTCCTTTATTCTCTCCTTCCCATAACTTGGTTCCACTTCAGTCTTCATTAAAATTTCAAACTACTTTCGGCATGATAAATGGAGTTATTAACTTATACTTATCTTCCGGCATAAAAAAATGAAAACATTAAGTTTTATTTTAGTGTTTGAGGCGGTAGTGGCAACTCATTTTGGCATTGTATGAATGTTAATAATTTTTAAATAAATCAAGGGCAATGATTCCAAGAATTCTCCTTGATTTAAGGTAGAGTTTTTTTTAACACACAAAATGCCATTGTAAGACGTCTCTCGACGTAAATATACTAGCATACCTATATTAATTAATAATATATGTAAAACACGTCAAGAGTTATCTTTATCGAGACACCTATTGACTTGTGAAAAATGCTTACACTTACATTTTCATGAACATGAATCTGAAAAGCAATCTATATGATTTTCATTATAATTTTTGTCATTGTTTATTTCAATTCCCATATATAAGGGTACACATTCAAATTTAAAATCATACCAAATTATATATAAGAACAATCAACAAATGAACAATAAATTTAAAATCATAAATTTTAATCAATCATTAGATTTAGTATTGAAAGCAACAAAGAACAATATCATAGAAAAAATCACGTCAACTAACTTAGATATATCCACTGGTTTTTTTTTCAATGTTTGAATACATTGTTAACATGATATACATTCAAGCATTTGAATGTCATGAAACCTATAGCTTTTCAATTGAATCTAATAAAGCTTTGCTCTCAAATGAATAATCAAACTTTGTTGTTTTTATGACTGTGCATTTAATCCTTTGTTCATCATTATAAGTCTCTCTTTTCACTTGAAGTTTAAATATGTATTTGTTGAAAAGGACCTTTTGTATAATGTGTGCAAACTTAGCATCATCTTGTTCTTCATGCTTCAAAATGTTCAATTTTTTTGTTGTAACACCCATAATTTCTACTGTCGCTTCTTCAAAAGCAGTAATCCAAGTGAATGAAGTATGGTCTTGCACTTTGCATTGAAGTATATATTTATAATCACATTTATGGAAAGTTTTATCACATCTTCCACAATACCACTGACCATTTTCATTAGTGTTTACCTTCTTTTTGCAATGCTTACCTCCAATTTTCAAGGGGCAAGTTGTATAACAAAAATTGTCTACCTTAATGAAAGATAAGGTAGCTTTTATCACTATCCAATAAGGTTTACCAAAGTTACCAAGGTCCTGATCATGTATTTGTGAGATACTTTAAAAAAAAAATCTTCTATCACAGATGAGATTTCCTTTGTAATCGAATGACAATGGAGATTCTTCCCTTTTGTATCAAACCACAATCTCAATTGGTGTGAGTCTGGAAGATCTGGATTTATAAGGAGTTGGGTTGTAGTAATTGTTCTCACAAATTTACCACCAAAATCACTAATTTGTGTAGCCTTTATAGCAAGAATGGGGGAAGTTCCTACATTTCACATTTCTTGGAGTTGTTGACCTTCCTTATTGCAAAAACCACCCCACATTGTTAATTCCACCATACAACCCGACATGTCTTTTAGTTGAAGGGTTCTTTTTTGAGTTTGTGTGGCATTCTTTCTTAATATTGTGTTTGGTGTGTCGATTGAGAGAACAACACCAATGATATCAACCAAAGAATTGCTTTTCATGTTCTCAATTTCTCTTATCGGTGTAAAATGGAATTTTTGTTTTGGTATATAGTTATCCTCCTCTAAACACAACTCAACAATCGAATTTGTTTCTAATAATATTTCCCATTCATTTTTTAATTGGTTTAAATTCTTTTGTACAGGTTTGAGTCTCCCTTTTGAGATGAGAAACACTTTTCCAGTTTCTATGCGTTCATAAAACTTTTTCTGCAACTGCATTAAAACATGTTACTCTTATTTCACCACCATTTGAATCAACCAAGTCAAACGTAAACAATTTTCCATCTCCTTTTGCATTGTTAAAATGACGAAGTTGACCCTTTCTAGTGACTCTTGCCTTTATTGACCATCTATTTTGGTATGGATTGAGTGTTGCAATAGGAATGGTTCTTGTATGAGGTTCATTTTTTACAACAATTGGGTGCTTATATGGATTGTAGGTAGGATCCATGCCTGCATCATCATCATATAAGAAAAATAGTATTCAATAGAATTTGAACACGGCAAAAAAAACTAGAAGAGTAACTGGAAACATTGATAATTTGTTGAATTTTTAATATAGCAGAAGAATTGAATATAGCATAAAACTAAATATCATACACATATATTACATTTTGGAATTTGACACTCATGGAATCAACATTGAAGAACATATGCATGTTACATCAAGTATTTTCTAATATTTTCAATCTATTTTCCTCAACCTTTCTCTTGGCAAGTTGTCTACTATTTTTTATTTTTTCATAACGGTCATATGTGAATGATGGCATAATTCTTAAGCCTTCGATGCATTTTACACGGGATATAGCTACAAATGTCAATCTTGTTCTTTCTCTTGGTCCTATATCAATAGTGGCTTTTGATAGAGTCAAACCCTATGATTTATGATTTGTCAATGACCAAGCCAATCCTAACAAAATTTGGTTTGTCATGCCCCTCTATATTGCTGCAATTGGAATTGTATTTGGGTTACGATCATTAAATGGTATTCCTGAATAGCTGTCAAATGCAACCATTACATATGTTGGTGGTTCTGGTGGACCTGTTCCAGGTTTGCATAAAATGCTTCATATATATCCTAAAGCTCCATTGACAAGGCCTGCTTGTATCAATAGATTTGAGGTTAACATAACCCTGACATCTTTACATATCAATAATTCTAGATCCAGCTCATCATTTGAGCATTCTTTTCTTGCATTGCTACTTCTTGATTTTGTTGCAACACTACGTGCAACAAGATGCTTCAATGAGTATAGCATTTTCTTGTTATGGTTATTAACATTTTCATTTGTGGAGAATAAATGCACACCACTGTCAAACTCTTGATTGCTTGTTGCATCTAATGTAATAGTGGTTCTTGTCATAAGCAATTTTCAATCATCGATTGTGGGGTTTGCATCTCTCAGATTTGTCAAAAGTTGACAAAATCTTTGTTGATGGATGTTTTTTCCATCTTGTCTAAATATTTTATCCAGAGTCACCACAGTTTTGAATTCTTCCCATAGCAACTTAGCTTGTGTGTTGCTATCATATTCCGGTCTATCATTAACAGGAGGTAACTGACCCAAATCTCCAACAAAAATGATAGATATGCCTGATAGAAAATTGATAACAATTATTGTGAATACTATAGAACTTTATAGTTATATAATTGTCATTTACATGAATTTTTTGTATTTCCATATAAAATAATTAATTTGGTTAATCAAATAGATATCTACCTCCAAAGTTATGATTTGCATTTTGTGGGAATGCTTGTCGGAGCCGAGAATCAATGTTTTCTAGCAAGTTTTGACCAATGAAGCTCATTTCATCAATTAGAATGTACTTAATTTTTGCTATTTCTTCTTGAAAACTTGTGAGCCTCGCTCCTTCCAATTGAGAAAAATCTCTGATTGGGATTTGTAGTTTTGAATGAACTGTGGATGCTCTTATGTTGAATGTTGCAACTCTAGTTGGTGCTAGTAATAGAAGAGGAGAAGGACTGGGATATGCTGCATTTTTAAGAGCTTGACTAATAGCACCAATTAGATATGGCCTTCCCATCCCTGTTGTTCCTTGAATTATCATCAACAAGGGCGATGCATTTTGATTACTATGGTAGTGTGTCATGATTATGTTGAGTGCCATTTTTTGTTTGTCACTGAGGGTTGTGTAGTTTATATGTTGTGGTATTTCGTCATGTATGAGACATCCATGTTCTCTCATGATATTGATGAAGTTCATTGCTTGATTTGTATACATTTCACCATGGTATTCATTACACCAATTTGCTTGTTTATCAAAATCTCTCCTTCTCAGCATATCTATTTCAAAAACTTGTATATTTTGACCATGATGTAGTCCATATAGTATTTCCCATTCATGCTCAGTAGTATTTCTTTGAAGAGCTTCATTGTCTTCAATTTCAACATCACTGATGTTTTCATCATGTCCTTCAATTGCTATTCGTTCCACGTGCCAAGGGTTATAATGGAATGACTCCAAGTTTTGTCTTATTGATTCATCATCATGACCAATATCTCTATCCACTTCACAAAAAGGTTTGTACAACAATAATTTTGAATAACAAAAATCAATCCATTTATCTAACTCACGTGGAGGAATGGATAAAAACTTAGGACGTACTCTAACAATAGTTTCCTTTTGTCTTGGCTCCCATTTTTTTTTATCTCTCCTTCTCTTAGGATTATATATCCACAATCTGGCTACATCAATTAGTGTAACACCTTCCATAGACAAAGGCCTTATTTTATATCCTTGGATGAAAGATGTTTGTTCTTCATTATTTTCTTCATCATTTACACTTACAGGTTTGAACACCTCACATGACACATTTAGATTGATAAACCTCCTACTGCTCTCTACCAATGGAAGTTCAAGTAGCATGTGGCACACCTCTTGAACTACAATGTCTCTTTCTATGATAGTCTCAGTCAAAAGTCTTCTATATGCTTTTGCAGCCAAATCATCTGGATTTTCCATGTTTGCAAGTCGCATTAACATTTGTTGGTATGTTTCCAAACTTTTTTTTGCTTTTGTTGCATACTTTGCAATATATTTGATTACATCATGTTTGGAAAGAACAGGTTGCCAATCTATGTTTGCTCTCCACAATTGCAATATGCAATGATTGTGTGAGTTTACTCTGTCATCATTCCTCGCTGGCTCAATTTTTTTTCACTTGTTTTTGTGTCTTCATATAATTTGGATCCCTCCAAATTTAATGGCCAAGGAGCATTATACCTATTATGAATATGAATAAGTAATGTACTTTCGTAGTTTAGAATCATATGACAATTGATTTGAATATAAATATTTTTTAACTTATGAAAATTGTTACCTGCAAACCATTGGTCCTCCTTTTTTTCATAGGCATGCACCCTCCCTACAGACCGTGTCTCTCTACAAAATTTAGTAGCTCTTCATAGTCATGATCAACATTGATCTCTGCAAGTTGTCTTGTATTTTTCATACATGGATGTTGAGGAAAATTTTGGAATGCCTACAATTGGATAGACATATAAATTGATTAGTTATGTGATAAAATACAAATCGTTTATGACATATATGATATGCTTATGTTTTACTATTTTGAACATGCTTGGATGTTTTGCTGATGTGGATCTTGTCTAGGATTCCATGCTTGAACAATAGAATGGAAATTTATCTTTTTGCACTTTTTCGTTGCTCTTGATTTGACCAATCCAAGTTGTCCATATTTGGTGCTTCGTGCATCCAAATGAATCCATGCACATGTGGTGAGCCCCTATGTTGCCACTCATATCTAGAACAAAAATCCTGAATTTTCATTCCTTTTTCTAGTATTTCTATTATGAACATGGAATGTCTTAAATGCATGTACGGTGTGACTATATGAGGATATTCAATAACATTTTTTTTTCGCCATATTTGAGCCTCTCATGGAGTAGTTGGCGATGTTCCTGGAATTAGTGCATGCAAATTAGGCCAATATAGATTTGTTGCACTCAAAGTGAAGAATATTGTAGGAGAGCCTATTTGATTAAGCATGACATTGTGTCCAGTATGACCATGTACCCCTCAATGTTGTTCCAAATCGCATTAACTTGTCAACTAGATTGGATTGTGGCATGTTTTACATATGTTGACACAACTCATTGATGGTGATTGGCATGTCTTGAAAGCTTCTTTTGGAAAATACAGCTGAAGAATGTTGTGCACGGTGTCGCATTATCATGTTCATCATAAAATATTGAAATCTTGGATGCCGACCAAAATGATGGTCCCTATAACACAATAAACACGTAACAAATTCATGTAGATGCACTCTCCTCATTTGTGGTTCTAACCAATCACATTTACCATTAGGGAACAATGTTGGGAATTCCATATCAAGTAATCCTAGAGTGACATATTCATTTATAGGAGATGAACCAATTCCTGGCCAATCAATCAATGTTGCTAAATTTGCTTCAGGGCGATTAACCCATGCCTGAATCAATTCCATTTCTCTTTGAGCATTAGGTGGCATAGAAGCCATTGATGTAGTGTGCTCAATTATATTTCCTTGATCCATTTCCATGACTGGACCCACAAATGCAATTTCATTTGAATCAGAATCAAATTCCATATGCATTGTTTGTAATTTGTTGAATTTATTTTCATCAGAATTTCCTATGAGATCATTTAGAGCATTTTCATTGATTCTGACATCTGAATAAAGCTTGTCATGGTCTAATTTGTCTTTAAATTCCTTATACACATGATCCCTATTCACTATGAAGTTGTAATTTGTGCCACGTTGATCCCTTCTTCAAACAATGATGATTGACAACTCTCTTATTGAATGTGGCAAAACATTTGAAACATATTCCACATTTTGTGAAAAAATTATTATGTGTCCTTTGTATTTATACTGACCACCAACTGCATGGGTAACTTGTAATAGTGGACTAACACGTGCAATTAACATTTCTTCTACTTGAGTCAATTTTGTAAGCTCTTCTGGTTGTGGCCCAGGATCCATATTATTTAAAGCTAAAAATCTATGATTCCCTTTCTCTTGATGACATCTATTACAAACAACACCTTCAGAGGTGTGAAATACTTTCATTCCTAGGTAGCATTCTTGATAGATATAACACATGCATGGTGTTGTCAAGTCATCCAATTGATGTCAAAATTGTAGTTGAATTTTTTTGAAATCATCGTGAAGAATTCCATTTGGGTTTTGTATGTTTCCTTGTACACCAAAATTTCTCTCATCTTGTACTGTGACTTCTGCCCTTTGTCTAACATAGCTTTCTCTTTCAACTTCATTGTGTCTTTTTCTCCGTTCTTCCCTTTCAACATCTATCATTTGTTCCCGTCATCGTCTTCTATATTCTCTTTGATATTGTTTTCTTTGCTTCTTTGATTCAAAATTCAATCTTGGTCGCACCATATCTAGAAAATAATTGAAGTTGGATTTGTAAAATTGATGTTTTTCAATGGTAAATCTACTTTTCTTTTAAATGAATTTCATTCAATATCAAAGACTATTGAAATCAAAAGGTTCTAAATATAATACAAATTTACATGACTATTGCATAAGAAGTATAGGTGAAGCATAATTAGATGAAGAAATTTCATCACAAAGAAGAAAAAATGAAAGCTTTATTGTGTTTTGGAAATTGGTCCTTGAATAAATGCACTCATTATTGTGATCTTGTGACTATTTATATATCAAGTAGGGCATGTACATCCAAAATACTTGAACAGTCTTTTGAAAAATGTCGACATTAAATTCTATATGAAAATATTGTTCATCACACTAAGTGAATCATGGTTGCCACCTACATACAACACGTATGAACAATTTTTTTACAAAATAGACATGAAAGTCTACATCAAAATTTTGTTCATAAGAGTGACCCGACCATTGAACAACCCTCTATATGCTTCACATGTGCCTACCCTAATTATGATACAAGTACAAAATAAATTCATCAATAGTGCTTTTTGCAACTCTTGGTTCCTCGTATTTCTTAGCATAATAAAGTTCTCTTAAAAAACCAGAGAATCCTGCAACTTTCTTGTATGTTGCATGTAATTTGCGGGCAATGTCTTCCATGTCATCAATCTCTTGTCGTTCTATTCCACGTGCAAGCAATGCAACATCATGGAGTTCTCTAATGATTTGTTTTGAGTGGTCTTCAATTGACATGTACAACTTGTCTATCAAACTTGGCACATGTGTGTTTGAATTTGTTGACTCCTCATGGGCTTCTAGTTGTTGGACTGTTGGTTCATTGGAAGGAGATTCATTGTGGGTAGTCATTATCTAAACAATAAATGAAACTCATAAATAAGTAATAGGTTATAAACATATGTATGATTGTAAGTTGTAGAATCATACATATATGATTTTCAATAGAATTTTCAAAGCTAACAAGACTACAAAGAGAAGTGTAAGAAAGTTGTTGGAATCAAATTTCTTTTAATGTAGGAGGTTGGTGAGTTATCGATAGAGATGGTAGTAGTGGTACTAATGTCAAGAAAGCTTCATAAGCTAATTAATAGTCATAGAAATTTTGAACATAATTGCAATGTCAACATAGTTTTACCACTTAAATTGAAATTTATAAGTATTTCCCAACACAAGATGAATTCAATAAACACAGAAGCGTTCATTCCAACAACATTTGAATAATGTTTTATTTATTTTCCACATCAAGGAATACATTTCATATATAAATTAGGTTTCACTTATTCAAGGGACTCATAAGAACTTATCACAATTATTTCGGGGGGAGGTTACACCCGCAAGTGCTCCTCATTATTCTTTTGTTTCTTAGGAGGATTAGTATAACTATTTTCACTTGGTACACGACAGTTAGGGGTTAACTTCTCGTCCAAATATTCTTGGACACTAGCTGCTACTTTCTCCGACCATTTAATTTTTGCCCTAACATCTTGAATTCTCTCCATTGCATGAGCAAAGGTCTCATCCTCCTTGAGCCAACCTTCGCCTTCTACGTTTGTTCCTTCTATGGTTTTAGTCAATGTGGCTCACTCCTTTTTGCATTGTAAGTAACGAGCGTTTCCAGCTATGGACTTACGTGTGGTCTGCTTAATGCGCACCATGTCTAGCAAAGAAAGGTTCACATTAGTTGCGCAAGCACAATTCTATATTTACATAATGGACTCATAGGCCCTAGCATGCAGCCTAAGACCTGTGGGTTATATACCACATGTGACAACCACATTATATAATGTGGTTGTTAGTAGACTACAAGGAAGACCAAAAAGAAAGATGAAAACAACTAAAGAAACCAAGCAGGCTTATAAAAATGAAATTTGCTTATAAAAATGAAATTTGTCAAATTGCACATTTATAAGGATAAACAATAAACCAAAAAAAAATTCTAATTGGTTTATTGTCTAATGTCAAGGGGTGTCTTAATGGTTCAATGAAAATTATAATTCTAACCCTAATTTAACCCTAACCCTAACACCAACCTTCAACCTAATATTGACCCCAAGATTCATCTTAGAACCCTAATTGACTTTTAATCTTAGCCTTAAATCTAACCCTAATTCTAATTCTAACCCTAGCCTTAATTCTAACTCTATTCATGATTATAATTTTAATACTAATCTTCATTCTAATGACGAGCCTAATTCTAACTGTAATACTAATTGAACCCTAACCCTAACCCTTATTAGAACCCAACCCTTATTGAACCCTTACCATATCCTAAAATTATTCCTATCCCTAATCCTAATTGTGTCTAACCCTAATTGAAACCTAACCCTAACTCTAGTTGTGTCCTAACCCTAACCCCAACCCTAATCCTAACCTTTATCCAAAGCTTTATCCTATAACCCTAACCTTAACCCTAATCTTAACCTATCCTTAATCTTAATTGAATTCTAATCGTAATTGAACCCTAACCTTAATTGTAACCTTGATCTAACCCCATGCTAACTCTTACTCCAAGCTTTATCTTATAATTCTAATTGAACCCTAATCCTAACTAAGCCATAACCATAATCATAACCTAATTATAATCATAATCCTAACTAAGTCATAATCATAATCATAATAGTAAATAATAATGTTATATAATTTTTTTCATATGATAAACTTATGTGTAAATGCAATTCTTAATCCCATTTTTTTTAAAGATAGATGTGCATTTATTATAAAAAAATTATCTATTTAAGTTGTTATATTTTAATCATAACCCTAATTGAACCCTAATTCTAATTGAACCTTAACCCTAATTGACTTTTAATCTTAGCCTTAAATCTAACCCTAATTCTAGTTCTAACCCTAGCCTTAATTCAAACTCTATTCATGATTATAATTTTAATACTAACCTTAATTCTAATGAGGAAAGTAATTCTAATTTATCTATTTATCTTAGAACCCTAATTCTAATTGAATCATAACCCTAATTAACTTTTAATCTTAGCCTTAAATCTAACCCTAATTCTAATTCTAACCCTAGCCTTAATTCTAACTCTATTTTATAATTTTAATACTAACCTTAATTCTAATGACAAGCCTAATTCTAACTATAATACTAATTGAACCCTAATCCTAACCCTTATTAGAACCCAACCCTTATTGAACCCTTATCATATCCTAAAATTAATCCTATTCCTAATCCTAATTGTGTCTAACCCTAATTGAAACCTAACCCTAACTCTAGTTGTGTCCTAACCCTAACCCCAACCCTAATTCTAACCTTTACCCAAAGCTTTATCCTATAACCCTAATATTAACCTATCCTTAATCTTAATTGAATTCTAATCCTAATTGAACCCTAACCCTAATTGTAACCTTGATCTAACCCCGTGCTAACTCTTACTCCAAGCTTTATCTTATAATTCTAATTGAACCCTAATCCTAACTAAGCCATAAACATAACCATAACCCAATTATAATCACAATCCTAACTAAGTCATAATCATAATCATAATAGTAAATAATGTTATATAATTTCTTTCATATGATAAACTTATGTGTAAATGTAATTCTTAATTACATTATTTTTTTCATATGATAAACTTATGTGTAAATGTAATTCTTAATCACATTGAAACCTAACCCTAACTCAGTTGTGTCCTAACCCTAACCCCAACCCTAATCCTAACCTTTACCCAAAGCTTTATCCTATAACCCTAGCCTTAACCCTAATCTTAACCTATCCTTAATCTTAATTGAATTCTAATCCTAATTGAACCCTGACCCTAATTGTAACCTTGATCTAACCCCATGCTAACTCTTACTCCAAGCTTTATCTTAGAATTCTAATTGAACCCTAATCCTAACTAAGCCATAACCATAACCATAACATAATTATAATCATAATCCTAAGTCATAATCATAATCATAATAGTAAATAATAATGTTATATAATTTTTTTCATATGATAGAATTATGTGTAAATGTAATTCTTAATCACATTATTTTTTTCATATGATAAACTTATGTGTAAATGTAATTCTTAATCACATTATTTTTTAAAAATAATTCATGGATTTTTATGAAGATTCTTTATTTTCCCCCACCAACAAGAAAATTGAATTTTTAATAGTGAACTTTACCCTAACCCTAACCTAATTGAAATCTAACCCTAACCCAACTAAAATCTAACCTTAACCCTGAAACCTAATTGAATTCTAACCCTAATTGAACCCTAATTGAATTCAATGAAAATTAAGATGCCTATGCGAACATTGAAACTCATGTTTCAAGCATGTAGAATGTGACATGTTTGGATTTGATTAGATTTGATGAGATAGTTTGACCAAGACACCAAAAAGCATAAGACATAAAGCTTAGCCTACAAAGTCTTTTCTCATAAATCATACAATATTACGTTTACATTTCTTTCAGTTTGTTTTCATGCAAATGAGTAAATGAAATCCTAACTTCCTTTGATTTCCTTTTGCCAAACTTAAAATGATCAATTGTGTGCTAATTAAATAGTGCTAAGTGATTGAAACTTTATTTCAAATATGTGTAAGTGACATTTATTCATTTCTCGCTAGGGAAAGGTGGGATTTCCTTTCAAAATACAATTCTTCTAAATTCTAGAATTTGGCCATTTAACATACATTGTTTTATGTGAGTAGGAACAATATGAACCAACTCATTAAAATGCACTATCAACACTATCTATTTAATCTGTAATCAACTATTCTATTCTATTTTACCTCTCAATTGAGGTTCATAGTTCACACATAACAAAATTCAACACAATTGTTGAAGATACATGTAATTTTTTGATATGGATTTGGGCATAAATACTATACTTAGAGCCTCACTGAAATGCCAACCGAAAGAGTGGAGAATATGCTTTCTATGGAGCTCTGCAAATAGATAGAATTTCAACTCGAGCCTTATGCAACCAATTTCAAAACAGTAAAATTTTCATGGTTGTAGAAACAAAATGCAACCAATTTCAAAAGAGTAAAATTTTCATGGTTGTAGAAACAAAAGCCTACCCGTGCTTGATGTATATCTAAAGATGTAGCTGGTTCGAGTATTTATGGACAACTTTCTCCGGTTGAAGTAAAAATTGTAAAAAGAGGCCTTTATAGTTTTTACTGCAAAAGGAAGAAATCAAATATTATTATCTTTTTCTATTATTATTTTTATGTGTGCATAATTGATATCTTTTATTATTATTATCTTTTACTTTATTATCTCAATATATAAAATTTTCAATATATATTTAATTTTTTTTCAATAAGTTTATATTCTATGCTTAAAATCTAAAATATAAAATGTTTCATTAGAAAGTAGATGACAATTTTTTTAAAAAAAAAATCTGAATTAATAATAAATCTAGTCAAAAATAATTTCAAATAATAAATTTTAAAATATTATATATTAATATTTATTTATATAAAGAAAATCAATTTATATAAACTTTATAAATAAATAAAATAAGAATTTAACACAATATTAACTATAAAAAATTATATATTATAATCAACACACTAACATAAAAATCTAAATTTCCAAATAAATAACCACAGGGGATTATAATTATTCAATACAGTCAAGAAAAGTGGTCCAAAAAGAGGATAGAACTGTTTAGCCTCATCAACTGTGGTAATATGTCATGGCCATAAAAAAATGCTATTAGCATGATTCAGTTAAAATGCAACTAAATTTGATCTTTAACACTTTAGGATGCTTTCAATATTTGTTGATTTACAAGTGCAACAAGAAGAGAAAAGAAATCAGGTCAATCCATGCTAGTGGATGTGGTGCCACAAACAAGGCACATTACCAATGGAATCATATCAATTGCGTAGTGTGTGTAGAGGTGATGTACTCAATTGATTTTGATTTACTGGTAACCATTTTGACCAAAACTACATGACCAGACAACTCCCAAGATTATTAGACTAAATTTTGAAAGAAATCATACCAAGACCAAACTCATTCTCGTCTACTAGGAAAAATAATGACAATCAATGAAAAGAAGCCCAATCTAATAGCCTAACAAGCATCACAAGGAATAAAAAGAACAACTGAATCGTTGTGTGATATTATAACAACTATCCTCGCAAAAACTCAATAAAAATATAAAGGATGAATGGGCTAAAAACAAGAAGCAAATAGACACTCCTTATTTGGCACAAGGGCCTTTGTTTGATCAAAACAGTAACAACAATACACAAAACCAAATTTGAAGTATCAATCCACCTGAGTTTTAAATAAAGAGTAACACAAACTTCAAAATTGCAGGATTAGATGAAGAAGCTCTGCGAAAACCAGGAGGGAAATCGACAGAGGATTCTCATTCACCATCAAAAGAATTTGATTTTGATTGGGACTACCCAAGAGAGCAATCACTTAACAAGTTGATATAAATGCCTCATCTGGGTTCTTCTTTTACGATTGTAGTTGATGAATGGCAGACAATTTGTTCTAGCAAAGAAGAGCTTGGTAGATGGCTTGTGATCCCTGAAGAAGTAGAGTTCTTGGAACAGATAACCTCAACACTCTTCAAGGGTACATACAAAGGCAGGAAAGTTTCTTTGAGAAAGCTAAGAGGATGTGAAAGAGGTAGCTCTTACGAAGTAGAGTTCAAAAAGGATATCTTGGAACTCATGACTTTTGGGCACAAAAACATTATGCCCTTCTATGGAATCTGCATAGATGACACCCATGGAATGTGCACTATAACTAAATTAATTGTTTCCCTTCAAAATGAAAGAGCTTTAAGAAAAACAATAAGCAAGAAATATCTCACTTGCTACGTGTTGGCACTTCTGCTTTGTGAGAGAATGCAACTTCTCTCACAAAGTATGTCCGAGTTTATGAGTATACAAAAAAAATGGTAAGTAGGCATCACCTAATGAAAGTCAAGGTGAAACAAAGTTGAAAGTACAGAAAATACAAGCAGATCAAGCAAAATGAAAGAGCTTTACAACAAAACGTGCCTGAATTAAATTCTGAAGTTTGAAAGGGCTGGATATGAACAGTTAAAGAGAGTACGCCTAGCAATTGCTCAGCTCAGTCAACTCTTGATGAAGACGTCTCCACTATTGTTCCTATATATGCTATTCGAGCATCCAAGAAGGCTTATCTATTTTCATAATACAATTCTTCTCCTCATAATTCAGATTCCCAAATCTTTTCTTTTCTTGTTCTTAGCTACGCACCAGCTAAATCTTCTACTCAGCTCAAATTGATTAATCTTCTCCTCTCAAGAAAATCCCGTACCTTCTAGAAAAACCAATGTACCTTCTCCTTTCTTCACCACCATCGAATGAAAGATTTCCTTTTCCAAAACTCAAAAGAATGGTTGGGTACTGGGTGGTTACGATAACCATCTCCCGTTAATTTTGGATACTCCAAAATTTACCCTCCTTTGTTCATCCAAGTAAATTTTGATGCCGATAAAAATAATTAGCTCAAATTTTGCACTGGTCTGTTATTACACATTGTACCTAGATTACTCAAGCAGGGAAGCGAGCACGACATTCCTGTATACCAATTCACTTGCTTACGTGGGCACGCCTTTTTTACTTTTCTCCCCTTTCACGAGAGGGAAGGTCGGTACCTCCCTCATGCATTCTGTTTTCACGTGCAAGAGCAGTCGCCTTGTGGCAGTGGCGGCGCATGGAAAGCGCTGGAATTTTGGTTATGATAGAGATTTTGATCACAAATATGAGATTGGGAAATTGCTGGGCCACAGTCAGTTTGCCTACATTTACGTTGCCACTCACAAACACATTGGTGAGAGAGTTGTAGTGAAACGTATTGAAAAGTAAAAGGTAATAACATTGCAAAAACCAACATATTGCAATCAATTTTGAGGGAAATGACTTCCACCTCCCTGTCATTTTCAATGCAGCTTCAAAAACTTAACACAAAATATTCCTTAATTGCTTTCACTGTATAACGCCTCTCAGCGTAAAGACTACATATGTCTCACTCAAGAAAATAAAAGGAGGTCGCGAGAAGATATTGATAACCTCAATTTACTTACATTTCAAACCACAATTTATATGGTGTATTATGTTAAAATCAATAAATGATCTACATTTCTTTAAAAATCCATAGTTACATATAACACTACACTAAATGCAACAAATAACTATCAGCGTAGCTTGCCCTTTACGCAACATGTGCCATTGCTAGCATACGTATGTTCAATGATTCTGGTAGTCAATTTGGGCGTCCGATTTGAGAGATCTCAACATGCCATCAGAGTTTTATCGTGGGATGAAATTTGTTGATCGTACAGACGACAATCGCCAAAATGAATATCCTCCGTCGTTCTTCTGCTCGCAGACAACTCCACAGATCTGTCTCCCTCTGTTTCGGTGAGCCTCGCCATCAAATATCTTTCTTCTCATGTTCTCAAATGTTAGCAGAGCAGCTGAAGAAGGGTGGAGGTGCAGCTGCAACGAGAGGCGGATACAGCGTAATAGGAGGGCAGAGCATGAGAGGAGGATATTGCGTGAGAGGCATGGCGACGTGGGGAGGCGGAAGGGGCAGGGCGATCCCGAAGGTGGACATCGGCGCTAGAGCGAGGAGTAACCAGAAGCGAAGGCTGTGGATATACGCACTGTCTATGAGCGCCGTATCGGGCTTCATCATCGTGGTGTTGGGTAGTTTCCAGGACCAATTGGTGTTCTACGTGACCCCAACGGACGCCATGGAAAAGTTCAGCAGAGACCCGACGAAGAACAAGTATCGGCTGGGGGGGTTGGTGGTGGAGGGCAGCGTGCTGCAGCCTGCCTCCTCCACGGAGACAGAGTTTGTGGTGACCGATTTGGTCACGGACATTCTGGTGCGTCACAAGGGTGCCCTGCCCGATCTCTTCAGGGAGGGCCACTCTGTAGTTGTTGAAGGCTTCATACGCCCATGGTCTTCCGATGCTGCTCCCTCTTGCCCTGCTCGACCCGTCACGGAAAAAGCCAGGGCCTCTGGATTTTATTTCTCTGCAATCGAAGTACTCGCGAAGCACGACGAGAAATACATGCCCAAAGAGGTCGCCGCCGCCATTGAAAAAAATCGTGCTGCCATCGAAGCCGCCCATTCGTCTTCTCAAGACCAACTGCAATCTTGACACCCTGTTCAATGCAATAGAATTTTTTAGCTGTTAACGAGTTTTCTGATACACCAAATGGCATACAATGAGAGGTATTCCATTTCTATTTTTCCGGCATCGATCATTGAATAAACAAATTTTTTATCAGAGAAAATTTATGCCCTTCGGTAGTCGTTCATTATTCACAAACAACGACTTTATTTATTATTGATACCCATTTTCTGCATCTCTTTTATTTAAACTGTTCTGCCAAGTCTATTAGTATTCCCGCTGAGAGACTCTTGGTGAATGGGATAAAGAAACTACAGTAATGCTCATAAATGACCAAAGTTGCTCATTTGATAACATAAACGACTTGGTGGTAGCTACTTAGCCAATTGTAACGGCGTATTGCAAAATTTTATATGCTGTTTAGGGTATTGTAATTCCAACGATCTAACGATATTGTCTTGCAAAATAAAGGTGCTACTGTCAGTTTCTATGCATCTTATTGGTGATATGAGGGGGGCTAAAAGTAAAAAATAGAAGTCAATATAAGCACCTCTTTTGTGGAATCTAGATGGATTAAGATTGGGATTTCAATTCGAATACCATATAGATAGCAGTACATGTTTTGCATTTGGTTGACAAACATAAAGATCTCTAATGGATATGCTTGTCGAGTTGTTATTATGATTATTTCAGTTTTATGTTTTAAATTCATATGTTACAAATTTGATCATTCAAGTGAAATTACGAACATGAAGCTTGTTCCTATTTATCGTTCAGTTGTGTACTGCAGTGCATTGCTGCTAATGTTGTCGGTAAGTTGGTGTAATAAGTCCTCTGATCACTATAGCCATAATTTATTCTTGCTTTCCGACTTAGAACAATACAAAAAACCTTATTCCAGGGTTACATGGGGATGCCTCCCTGTCCCTCGCCACCCCTGGTACAACTGAATGGCAGGGGATGTTCCCTGCCACAAGGGAAACCACGGATGCATCCCGGGACAATATCCATGGGGGCCTCACAGCCAGGGACATGCCTGGGATGGCCAGATGCACCTCTGTGGTCTGCAGTTTTCTTAACAAAATCAAATTACTACTGTATCAAGAGCAAGTATGTGATTGCATATAACTGTGGAACTTTTGAATGACTGCATACAGCTATAGAATGAAAGTGTATAATTGTTGTGACTGTGTACAACTGTAGAATGAAAGTGCAATGACAACAAACATTTCCTACTCTCTTCATCAATGGGAAATTGCGTGACTGCATGCAACTATGGAAAGAAAATACAGTTGTTGAATGACTGCAAACAACTATGGAATACAAATTTACTCCTGCCAAATGGCAACATACAGTTTATACCCTTTTCATCAATGGACAATTCCATGACTGCAAACAACTATGGAATGAAAATGTACTCCTGCTGAATCGCAACATACAGTTTTTACCCTTTTCATCAATGGGCAATTCTATGATTGCATGCAACTGTAGGACAGCAGACAATTGTAAAATGAGATCATAAAGGTTTGGAATGAGCAAAACTGTGATTGTACATTTGTAAAAGTGAAATCATGTGTATGTCAAATGAAAGCATACAGTTGTAAGAAATGTATGTTATCATTGCAAGCTTATTTACGATTTTGTCACCTTCAAACCTTTGTTGTGATGAAAAGTTAAAACATTGAACAATGAAATCAGAAACCTCTATTTTTTAATTGCTGCTAAAATTGAATCAATGAATATGTTACATTGAATATTGAATTTGATACATTGTATGGATGTCTAAACTTGAATTTTAACGCATTTATAGCTAAACTTGTAAAATTTTTAGTTTCGGTGTGTGCGTGCATGTTTAGGTAAACTCATAAATTTTTTAGTTCCTCTGTGTGTGTAGGTAAACTCCTAAATTTTTTAGTTTCTCTCTGTGTGTAGGTAAATTCACAATTTTTGTTTGTTTGTGTGTATAGGTAAATTCGTAAGTTGTTTTGTTTGTGTGTGTGTAGGTAAATTTGCAAATTTTTTTGTTTGTGTGTGCGAGGGTGGGTCATGCTAAGTTGCTGAATTGGAATCGGATACAGGTATTGGTATGTATGGTATGCTGGTATGGCAATTTTTTTGGGGGTGTAGGGGGCTGGGTACGGTATGTTGGGACGGCAATTTTTTGGGGGGCTGGGTAGGTTTTGGGAATGGCAGTACAAAAAACATATAATAATCATAAATATACACATACTTGCAGCCTAAAAACAGAAATTAAGTTCATAATACCACATATCATACATATGCTAAACAAAATTGCTATAAATATTACACATTTGAAATATAATATATTATTTCAATATCAATTTGTCAAACTCAAATGTCATGATGATAGATATTTATTGTTTCATATTAAAATGAATTTTTAAATTAATATCCTTAAATTGTATATCGTAAATTTGTAAATTAAAAATTTATTAAATGTTAACTTGAAATTGTAACATGTACCAAACATACGGTATTGTTGTCACAAGGATAGCACCCTTAGCTAAGTGTGAAACTCAGCTATCCTGTGAAACATTGGATAATTTTCAGAATATGGGTTGTCTATAGCGAAGATGAACTTCTAGAGCCGGTTGGTTCCCCTGATGTACCTACTAAATCTTGCTGGTTTGATTGGAAAAGGGATAGAAAACTGAATTGTAATGTAAACTTGACCTAGGAGGTGATGTACCGATGATGAAAAGACTTGTACTTGCTGTTCTAACTCACAATTCTTCTCAAAACTCAGCCTAATCCTATCCACAACTCAATTTTGACCATCTTATACAAAAGTGTTTTAAGGGTAGGTTATGTTTCAGGTTTTGTTGCAGGAAACTGGAAAACAGTGTGTTTTCACAACTACAAACTCTAAAAAACAGCTAACACAGCCTATGACCTGCATAAATTGTTCATATTTTTGCATAAAAAATGATTGCAAATGAGACCTAACTCAAGGATTTAATGTTCAAATCACAAAAATTAATTCAAATGATTCACAGTATCATCCATACACGAAATTTTGAGAAGGCAAACTTGCTGATTTTATTGATAAAAGGAGTTTCTTGCTTGTACGATATTGAAAATACTGAAAATAAACTAAGTTGCTGCTGCTCTATTAATCTCAAAATCTGAATTACAATCTCTTTCTTTTGCATAAGCAAAGAAAGAACTCACTCCAATGAGTTGAAATATTTGTTTTATAAAAAACTCTTTCCAAAAGAGGCTGCACCTTGTGGAAGACGTTGAATGTGCAAGGAGAGTTGAACTGGATGTGCACTCTGGAGTTGAGAGTTGACTCAAACTCTTTGACTTGGGCATGCTCCTCAAAGTGTGCTTCAACTGAACTGGAACTGAACCTCCAAGAAAAGCATGAAGATGACTGAAAAAGCTGAGTTTAAACCCCTTGCATGAAGTTTCCAAGCAGCTGGGAGTATAAGGCAAGAAAACCTATATTCTAGGTACCCAAACTTCACCAAAATGCATAATTTTAGGCTCAAACTCCCCGTAACTTAAGTTGTAACCATGTAGACTTGTTAATTAGGCCTAAACTGCCCCAAATTGCCACTAAACTGAGCGTAACAAGTCATTAAATGTGAGTTACTTGTAGATGACTAATGCTTTTCTTTGAATCATCATGATATCTTCCTGCTAACTGTTTCATCTTCACATATTTCTGCTCTTTTGAGACTGCATAGAGGTTTTCACTCCAAGGTGTGGTGAAAAAGGTCATTATTATAGTCATTAAGACTCAAAACACTTGCTGTCCTACATTTACTTGTTACCCCTTTTTGGTGCTTTGATCTGTTGTCCTCACATTGTTGATATCATTTGGAATAGACTATGTTAATAAAGGTTTAAAAGTGGCTGTCCATTCCTTTGAATTTTGTGACTGTGATAGTGAAAGAATAGTCATAGACTGCCCTTTCAAGCTGTCCTTCATTACCTGTAAGTTGTTATGTTCATGTAAATTGTAAAGTAACTGCCTTTAAATACTCTATCTTATAACCTCCATGATGGCTGTCCTTTTAAGAGACCGTCCCCATGCATTTGACAACCCTATCACTTCCAAAACTGCCCTTATACTTGATTGACTGAGCATTGTGGACTGCCTTTTTTTTTAATTGTCTTGACTCATCTCATATGACTGTCCTCAAATCTACCCCTTGAAAAAAAACCATGCTCTGCAGCAATACTTAGTTAGTATCCATGAATATTGTCATCATTTATGACTTTATTACTTTGAAGTTGTTTGCTGGCTTCATCTTCATCTTTTGCAATTTTTTTTTGCTCCACTTAACTGTCATTAATGGTGCTCTTCTTTTGGAATTTTTGCTGCACTTAACTGGCATTAATGCTGCTCTTCTTTGTCATCATTTGCTGCACTTGGCTATTAAACCTTCTGCACTTTTTAGACTAAAATTTCTGCATTTTTTTGTCACCTATTGCTGCACCTTTTTGACTAAAATTTCTGCACTTTTTTTATGACAGTCAAATGATACATTTGCTGCACATTTCCATCTATATTTGCTGTCCTCTTTATGTATATTTGCTGTCTATCCTTATGTCACATTTTCTGCTCTCTTTTATGAAATATGGTGACTGTCTTCCTATCTTGATGTGATGACTGTCATCCCTTATTTACCTCTGCACCATACATTTGTTCAAGGTCTGCCCTTATTTGATTCATACCTCTCATTTTTTTATCTCATTTTGCTGCACTTTGCTATTAATTTGCTGCACCTTATATCATTCCAATTTGGGACTGTCCTTAACATTAGGCCTGCCCCTCTTTTTCTATGACTGTTCTTAACATTTATGACTATACTTATGCATTACATAGTCATAAATCCATCTCTTATCTTTGTAACATTATGAATGATTTGACATGAAGACTAAACCTGCCATTTGTGACTTTCATATGACAAACACTTAACATCTTGAAATCTACCCTTTCTGACTTATGAGGTTGCTGCCCTTTAGACTTATGAGGTTGATCTGACAATGATGAAATTGCTGCCCTCTTGATATGACAATAATGAAGTTGCTGCCCTCTTTTTTCCCTTGACGACTTGCACATTGTCATGTAGATTTTTCTTTTGATGTCTCCATTATATTGACTGTTTTCCCTTGAGATTCTATCCTTTATATTGTAAAACTGCTCATATTACTGCCTTCTATGGATATTTACACCTTGCTGTCCCTGCAACCTTACTAATGGCATGACTGTCCTTGATGGTCTTAATGATTGACCTCAATGCTTTGTATTGTAGTTGTCCTTAATTGGGAATAGACTATCCTCTTTTGACATTTTAAGACTGTCATCATTATCTCGCAATCTGCCCTCAGTCTTACACTACCGTGACTGTGACCTTGCTCTTTGACTGTGTTAACCACATGGCAATGGTGAACTGTCCTCCTTTGTAAGTCACTTGTTATAGAATTTGCAGCCCTCTTTGCTATGTCCATTTCATTGATAGGACTATTATCACTGCCCCTTTTTACTGTTTTCTTGTCAACATATGACTTTCCCTTTGATGATGAAACTGTCCTAGCTTCACTGAAACTCATGGTCACTGTTTTTCACACTTGCTTTTCATCTCTTAACAGGCTCTAAATTCAATGTGCTGATCTTTAGAGGTCAATCCCTCCAATACGGGATGAGCTTCTATCTCCAGCTCAGTTGCCTGGGCATCTAGAAATGTGCAAGCTGCCTCCAATACAACCTTCATCTGTCAAATGAGATAACATACTGTGCATTATAGTGATTGTCTACTCATGACTGTTGCAAAGACATGACTGTCCTTTATCCTTCTTATCTTTCACAAGTAATTTGCTTTTAAGGCTGTCTTTAACCCTTAATGCTTATCATAAAACATCATTGTATTCTTCAATGCTACATCTTCTTTTCGTTGAAGACCATTGCATAATATGTACTGTCCTTTGGATTATCTTTCTACCTTAGTTCCTGATGATTTGCCCTTGAATTTTTCTTGCATCCTCATCATGGGACTGTCCATTGATGACAATGATTAACGTATGAAAACTGTCCTTTGTTAGATCTGAGACTTTTGCAAACTTTATTCATGCATGATCTTTGACTGTCATAGCATTACATTATCACTGCCATACCCTCATAAAACCTCACCATATGCCTTCTCAATCAAACACTTTATTGAAGCTAGATTTTTCATACACAGTCACTGCCAAAAGGGGTTTAATTCAGTCACTGAGACTGTCGTTCTCCTCTACACACGCTGCCCCAATGTCTTGCCTTTGACAACTATGCATGGAAGGAACATTTGCTGAGCATTATTAACATATGACTGCCCCCCTATCATGGTGTTCATAAAACCTTCCTTAATTGGTTGTTCTCTCAACATTGAAACTTCATAGATTAGTCATGACTATGATATACTTTTTCAAATGACTGTCCTCATGAATATCAATGCATATAACTGTGTGACTGCAGCCTGTGTTTTTTTTTGCCTACCTTCAAAGAAAACTTGAGATGATTTGACTGTGAAAAGGAGAAGAAAAACTAGAAAACCTACACAACTTTGAAAACCATTTGCCATTTCCAGAGTACAAATGCTTTCAACAAGGTTTTAATACAAACCTTATTAAAGATTAACAAAGACCTAATAGACTTTCATAACAGCAGATAGATTTGCAAGTGTGAGGAGTGTACCATTTAAAATCTGCCTCTTTCAGTGACTTGAATGCGTAGAGGAAGTGCAGAAGAACTTGTAAATGCCCTCCTTCAACTTCCTGTTGCATGCCAAGAATGCTGAAACTTCTTTTGCAACGTGGGAATTTCATCTACACACTTTTTTTGTTCCACATGCATATCCTTCAAGCTCACAAACAGCAGATAGAAAAACCTAGAATTTTGCCCACGTGAAGCTTTCTTGAGCTTTGCCTCTTTCAATGCTTTATTTCCAGCACCCAAACTTGGAGTTTTCACTTTCATTTTACCTTTTTCTCTTTGCATGCAATTAAGTTTGAGTTTGCTTTTTTTCTTGTTTCACTCCTCAACGTGAGCTTTTCCCTCTTCTTTTTGGCTTGGCGTGGAAACCTTTGTGTTAAGGAATAGTACCTTTTAAATAAAAAACTTTTGGCAAGCCTTTTAAATAAATAATGTCAATCTTTACATTAAAATGGAATACAGGTATATCCTAAATTTATTATTTATACTAAATTTGGCTTTTCCTCAATAAAATCCTAATTACAGTATTTTAATTCAATATTAATTTGTCAAACTCAAATGTCATGATAGATATTGTTTTTTTTTTGCTTGGTGAAAGTGGCTATACGGGGCCACCCCCCATTGGAGACCACAAATGGGGGACCTCCTCCCCGTCATGAATGCAATCTAGCAGTCCAGCCCTGTGAGCACGGTAGCCCAGCAGGGGCACTGGGCCCGTGAGCACACCAGCCCAGCGAAGAATTGGACCTCAAGCATGAACGCCAACAACAACCTCAACACTGCGGGTCAAGTCCGAAGATTTGAACCCTCGTGGCCACAACAACGCCACCACTTAACCATCGCACTATGGGATCAACCCCCAATCATGATAGATATTATTCAATATCAAAATATATTTGCAAATTAATATCCTTAAATCATATATTTTAATTTTATAAATTAAAAATATACTAAATACAAATTCTAAATTGTAACATATACTAAACATATGATATATCCTAAATTTATTATTCATACTAAATCTGGCTTTTCCTTAATAAATCCTACATATACGGTATATAATAAACTATTTCCCATTTTGTTATCATATACAATTTTTATTCAAAGAGTATAACCATATATCATAAATGAAACTACCATAAATATCTGTACCTTTAGGTTATCATGTATGCTTTTTTCTAAATCATAAGAATTTATAAGTTATAACCCACAAGACTCAAGCTAATATCAGTCAGAATCATTTGTAATCGATTTTGAAACTTATCATAAGGGATTTATCATATATGGTCTAAGTTTGAGTAGAGAGAATATCTGTTATGGGTGGTTTATTGCTGCAACTCCTTTTCTATTTGCTACGATTTCAGAGTTTTGGGCTGCAACTCCTTTCTTGTTTGTGTCAAAAATCAAACAAAATGCATATATTACTTAGATGTTCAGTCACTTCAAGCAGAGTAGACTCTAGTTTGTTTGCTATTCTTGCAACCGCTATGCTGTTCATCAATGTGACTCGTCCAACACATGAAATGATGAAATGACAGTTTTTTAGGGTTTTTGAATTGTCAATAAGTCAAAAATGTGTTGAAAACTTCACCTTCCAAGGGAGTTGTCATGGATACATCTTCAAAGTGCCATTTCTGACCTGGAACCGCCCAAGTTTGTTCCTTGACAATTCCTCACAATTCTGACCCAATATCCTGCACAAATTCACAGGTTTTTCGATGCTGAATCCAATTCTGGGATGAATTGTACCCAGAAACACCTCACTTTCTGTCACTTCAGTAACTTAGTGTGTGCATGCGCACATGCATGTGCACACACACACACACACGATGCCATCCCTTGCCATCCTCCCAAAATGGATCCCTGGACTGCCATCCCTTGCCATCCTCTCAAAATGGATCCCTGGACTGCCATCCCTGAAATGCATTCCACTGTCGTGTGCTATGTTTGTTCTTATTTCTTCTGTCCATATTGTGTCTTACAACTGTACACCTTAATTTGCTGAATTTGAAAATAAGAAGGATGTTAACAAATTGTTTATATTGCTACAATGCCACAGGCTTCTAAGCAAATTGTTTTTCTTGTTAACCTATAACTTTAAGGTTTGGGTTTATCTGTAGTGATTACCTTAATAAAACAATTTTTCTTTTTAAGATTTATATGTTTTATGTGTTTCTTGCTGATGTGTGTGATGTCAGCCAATAGAATATTTGATCTCTTGTGGTTGCAAGTATGTGTCCTTTTGTGTCTAGGTTGAATGTTAGCATGTCTTTGAGGATTGATTGTTTGTTTGATAGGTTGTTTGAGTATCATCATGGCCCATATACCCTCCAGCTTGGGATAATCATAAGTTATTGGTTTGGGTTTGGGTGTGCTTGTGCGGCAAATTGTTTTTGGTGGCTTGGTGTGTTTTGGGCTCGTCTATATAGAAAATATATAAAAATCATAAATACATATACATATTTTAGCCTAAAAATTGAATTAGGTTCAGATGACAAACATATACATCCAATAAACAAAACAACCATAAAAAAATATAAGATTGTATTTACCTCAATATTAAAAGCTACAACTCCTTTTCTGTGGACCTCATCAAGAACTTGATTTCATGTTACTGTCAAGTGAGAGTGTCTAGGATAAAATCTAGTGGAAAAAATAAAACCCATGATATGAAGGCAGCGGACATTTAAAGGTGTGGAAAAGTAAAGCATGTGTTATTGTTAATAATGTGAATCCAGTAATTATTTCTTCTTTACAGAAAAATGTGGTAGGTAATACTCTTAAGACATACTAAAAAGACAAGCCATAAAAGCGATAGAGCAGCATACGAGCCATCATTGGATGGAGAGGTAAGTGGAAGGAGAAGCCAGGGAATGATGGCATTCCTACTACATTCGTCTTGGCTTCCTAACTGTAATGGCACTGTACAAGTCACTCGCCATTAATGGAGAAACAATGCTTGTAGCAGTGAGGTGCAGGGGTGTTTTTATTATTCTTTCATGAAATGTGATGACAAAACAAAAATCAGATAATTTAAAACAAAAATGTGGTTCTACTGTTTTGGGCCTGGATTGAGCAGGGTATGTCTAGTGGTTTGTTTAAGGCATGCAATTTTGTGCCATGGATTTACTGGTCGAATCTGGGCCCAAAACCATGTGCCCAGAGCAAATCCATTGTGGACCAGACCACAAACCTCAACCAGAAACGAACTGGCCCTAGACCTAAGTTTTTTCTGATTGAATTAGTAACATAGTGATAATCCAAAACGTTAATTTCACAAGAAGGGGCATCAGGAAATGAACAGCAAAGTCTAATCTTATTATAACATTGTATAAAACACCATCCTTGACAGGACAAAAGGGGATAGTTGACCCACCTAGAGAAAGGAATTATAAGACTTTGACATTCGATAGAACTTGATTATTAGCTTGGTATTTGAATCTCTTGATTTTAGTTGTTTGAAAATTCTAGAATCTAGGGTAGTTCTATTGCAGGATTTATGGGAGGCAGAGTGGTGACCCACCCCTCTCCCTCTAGAGTTAAGAACCCACAGTTAAATCTTTATGGAGGTGCATGAACAAACATGGAGTGGGAGTTAAGTGTGGGAAAGGAGAATTTAGGAGTTTCTAATGAGGAAGATGCCATTCAGATGGGCTGGTATTTTGGGAAGAGATATTTGAGAAAATTGGACCTAGCAATTACTTTGCTGACCCAAATTTTTTAAAAACTCAGGACTCAGCAAAAACATGGGGAAAACTTGGCAAATTTATTGAACATTTTAAAGCACAATTTTAAAAAATATTCTTCAAAAACATGTATATTACTGAATTTATGGACCATATTACTGATTTCCTTCATACACAGAACAAAATTAAAATTCAATACACACCATAGACTAAAAACGAGTTCAATAAATTAAAACTAAATATAAAAAAACTTCACTAACAGTCTAACAGTCATAAATATTAAACTTATAAATCTATGATAAAAAAAAGAATAAAAATCTTTCAAAGTTTTCAAGTTTTGGACTTCCATCAGCTGTCAATGGAATGCAGCAAAAAAAAAAAACCACTTAAAAAGCTGTAATAAGACACAAAATAAGGGCATTTTTGAATGATTGATTGATTGTATTTTGCTGCAAGTGCATATACTTGAGTCTATTTATTATTGACCCACGATTTAAACTCATGAATAAATTTTAGACCCATGATTTTTTCGTTTTTATATCAGGGTTTTATCATACCCATGATTTCATCAGTGACCAAACCCCAAATGCTGGCACCTGCAACCATTGACCAAATTCCAAATCCTTAGTGAAATATCGTGGTCGAGTTTTTCATGGGTCATGAGTTGCGGCTGTTTGTTCCAGTAAAAATTGTAGCAAGTTTTTTTAATAACTCAGCCATGAGTTATTCCTTTGAGTAGCTCGCTTGCCTTCTAGATGTGCCAGTACTTACAGAGTTTTTCAAAATTGTTCGAGTTATTTGGAGCTGGGAACAAAGATTCTATTGGGAGTAAAAGAGATAGGATTGTGGAAGTTTAGGTGTTACTTCATCTCTGTTGCTCTTCACTATGAGTGGAATGGAAATCTGTTGGGGACACTTGTGAAACTTGAGGAGGAACTCAAATTATACCCATAGAAATATATTGTGAAGATCCATAGAACTATATTGTGAAGATATCTGGGTATGTTGCTAGTTTTTCCTATAGCTGTTGTTATTTGGTGTTTTCAATGTTGTAGAGTCAGATTTTCCTGTATGCTTGAATGTCTTTTTTCGTAAAATCAAGTTTATATGGTTTGGGGTTTCAAGATGGGGTTTTACCTGACCACAGAAAACCTGTGTGGTTGGGACAGAGGTATACACCCCTCTTGCTGATTACACCTTATCATCTGCTAGAGACCTCTGGGTGACTCCTGGCAATGGTACCGTGATGGATTGAGGGGGAAAACAGTAACAGAGGTGGTTGTGACAGTAAAGTGGAGGTTGGTATGTACACTATTTAAGTCATGTAAGATTCTAACCTGGAATCTAGAGGCACCAATTAGGCAAACCCTAGTCCGAGCCTTCATAAAAGAGTTTGCAATACCAATACATAAATGTCAAAATGCATTTGATTTTGACTTGTATATCTGAATAGCTCTATTTCTTCTTGAATTAAACATTTAAAAACTTTCCATCATATTGAAGTTTGATGGGAAGAAGGGTCCATTGAGAGAACTCAAGGGGTGTTACATGCTAGGAGGAGAGAGGTTGTGGAGTACTTGTTGGCTTGAACAAGTGACTGAGCTTACCTTCCTTGCATTGAAGAGGATGTACTGGGTATGCATTTCCTCAGTCAGGATTAAATTATAACTGATGGTTTTGTGATGAGATGGTGTTGATGACAAATTATATAACTGTGATAGTTGAAATTATTTTGGTGGTCATATGACATTCTTTTTTAGAACATTTATAAAGAAAGTATAGATTAAAGTTTGTTGTGCAGAAGCAGTGAGTAGGCTACATTCCTCCGCTTGCCTCAAATCTTGATTTGGGTGATGAGGACAGAGGTATAATGCCTTCTGTTACCTCACACTTGTTCCAGTCATGTAATCACCTTGATGACTGTTACCTCACACATGTTCCAGTCATGTATTCACCTTGATGACTGTTACCTCACACATGTTCCAGTCATGTATTCACCTTGATGACTGACTGACTTGTTTTTAGGGCTTACAGCTTACAAGAAAAATGAAGGCCCTTTGACCTTTTAGATCATCTGTGATAATTTAATTACATCAACAAAAAACCATGGAAGGATTTAAGTACTTAAAGGATTTAAGTACTTAGGGTTTTGTTGAAGATATCACTGTACTATTTGAAGATTTTGGTCTGTACCTGTTTTAAGCCAGATGTTATGCTTTTGGCCTTGAGATTGAGTGGGACTCTCAAAACTTACATCTTTTGGTCCTGACAACAGATTTTTAGTATGATATGGTTAAGATGGTTTGATTGAGAACAACAAAGGATAAGCCTCGATCTTTTATGTCATTTAAAGATTGGAATAAAGATTATTGGGCAGGACAACTTAAGACCTTAGATTTGCACCAATTATATATCAGCTA
Organism: Sequoia sempervirens; assembly: GCA_007258455.2. Taxonomy (NCBI): domain Eukaryota; kingdom Viridiplantae; phylum Streptophyta; class Pinopsida; order Cupressales; family Cupressaceae; genus Sequoia; species Sequoia sempervirens. The sequence goes on along the minus strand of VDFB02000015.1, from coordinate 15,206,037 downwards.
GAGACCTGACCTATACCTCATGTGACTCTCCATGACTTTAAATATGATCTTCAAATTAGAAATGTATACATTCTACGCAAGATTTATTTGTTTAGTAGATACTTAGGGTATATGTAAACATGATAGTGAATACCTTGAATTAGTACTTATATTTTGAATACTCCTGGGTCTTGCTGAAGTACCGTGTTATTAGCTCAAGGATAGATTGCTTGTATAATTTTTATGCAAGGTAAGGAGTTGCTAGATATTGTGATAATTTCCTAACCATTTGAACCTTTTCGGTCAGTTCAGATTATAAGCAGTTAACAGACCTTTGGTCCAAAAAAATTGCTCGAGACTGAGATTCTCAATGTTTATCCCAAGTCATTTTATATGGCAGATTGTTGACATGAGCTTTTAATGCATAATGGTATGTCTATGCTTAATTATACTGTATGTAGATTATGATCAGGGTTTGAGTCATACAAAGCTGACTGTTGGCCTTTAAGTGTTTGCCACATCCATTGCTTTGTTGATATATATAAGTTTATAACAACAATTTATCTATATAAATGTACAATAGGCAGTGGTGTTTTGACATGATACAAACATTTGATAATGAATATTTATTTGAATAACCATGATTTGCTTTAGTTTTTTATTCCTTTTTGGGGTTTGCAAGGTGCCAGTAAGTTTCCCTTGTTTTCTTTTCACAAAACAGTCAAACAAACATTTGGCCTTTGGAATTGAAGATGAAAATTTTGTGTTCTAGTTGGATTTTAAAATAGTCCTGATATTGCTGGGAACCATGTGGCTGAAGCCTTTTGCTTATGGAGCAAACATGTTTGTTGAAGTTCACAAGTCTACGATTGAAGATCCTTGGTCTATAATATATATCAGTAATGAATTTCGACCTAAACAAATGGGAATTAAGCTGCACATATGTTGGCGTTGTTCTAAGTATGACTGTTAGGAACTCTAGCATTTGTTTGTACTGTTGTTAGCTGCACTTGAATTTATTATCATTACCTTGAGTCCTTGACAGTGCATAAACAATGAAGTCTTTCGAATCCCTGGGGAATTTTGGTATATTGTCTTTTTTTTTTATATGTTATGGTGACTTCTGATGGAACACATGGTATTGTATGAAAGTTTGGATTGAAAATACTTTGTGCAGTTTTATTAAAGCCAAGCATGGCCTGTTCTATATGTCCAAATCTGACCCATGTTACCACTGACAATTTGAAGTCTCAAAGTGTTAGCTTCAACTAAAAGATATTCTTACCAGTATCAAACTTTAAATGGACTGTCTTTTTTATTTGCAGGCAATTATATGAAAACAAATAAGGGTATATATATATATATATATATTCTGGGTTTATATCTCAGTGATAAGCATCACATTTGTTTTTGGCAGGGGATTAAATAAAAATGAAATTGTTGAATGATTTTGATTGATTTGTCACGCTCTAAATTGTTGAAACATCGCATATTCTTGTGATTTCTGTGTTTATGCTTCTAAATGAGAAATAAGAAAAACCTAACAGCTAATATAGTAAGTTTAGAGTTCTGAAAAATAGAGAGATGAAATTTTAAATATTAAACTTTTATCAGACAACTCTGTCAATTTAGATTTTATGTTGTCATATCTGGTATGCGGCGATGCTTTACCATATTCAAAATCAGTTCATTTAAAAATGATTTGTAGAAAGCCTTCTTGAAATAGCTTTTCAGCATTAATCCATGGCTGTCAAATTTTGCATGCCATGACAATTCCACATAGTTTTACAATTAAAATATAAAAATGTAGTCAACAAAGTGTTCTATTAGTGGTTTTCATAAGTAAGGAAAGAAGGATAATACATACGAGAGATTTTAATATCTGGTTTCAAAAAAAGTGTGAAAAAAGAAAGGCTAATTGAGAGTATCTTTATTGTGGACATTGGGTTTTCTTCACTTGACCATAATATAAAATATATAGAGAGACACAGAGATCTAGTGCCTGAATTTAAAACCTTCAGTTTTAATCTCATGACCAATCCCGGGAATGATCAAGCCTTAATGCACGTATGCCAATGGTATTCAAAATAGGAGAGTTTGGATTTCAAACTTCTGCAGCTTAAGATTGGCTTAAACAGAACTACTAACACTAACCTAAAAAGGAAAAACAATATTACCAAGTACCATGCTGCAGAACTGTGCATTCAATGATTAGCCTTCTTTGCCATAGTTTGTACGTTGCATTGAGTCGTTGGCCATAAATATTCAGAACCACCTGAGATAAGATTGTTCAGCACATTGATATTGCCCTGAAAATTCAGGAAGTGTAGGAGAAATTGTACTAGATATTGATAGTCAGCCCAATTTTCTATCATCTACTTGGTATCAGAAATATAGAGCTCATGATTTGAGCAGCTGCTTAAATGGTGATGAAATTGCAGTTAATGGGATCAATCCATTTTGTGGATTGAGTGTTTCACCTGGGTGTGTTGGTAATGTTTGTTCAGTTGATCTATTCATAAATCAGACTGCTGATATTTATGCAGTGTATGACAGAATACTAAGTGTGGAGTACTATAGCAGAAAGCTGGAGTGGCATTGCAGCTGGGTGTGGCAATGGAGGGTGCTTTGATACAGAGGAGGACGAGGTGGCAAATTCAAACATAAACGATATATCGTCATGTTATTCATTCCGTAGTCAGGCATTTCAGTTTCATTGAAACAAGTTGAAAAAAAAAACAATAAAAATATAAAGACGGACTCTGAAAACAGGCGTAATGGTATTCAGAATAGTAATGTCTTAACTAATATAATGTGTTAGGTCAAATTTCTGACTATGACTGAGATAGCCAAATAAGAGCTATGCTTCATGGAGTCTCAAGATGGGGAGACAGTGAGGACGAGTTTTGGGGATGGGGGACCAAGGGCCTAGATTTAGAGATAGTGGGGGGACGACGAGACACATATATATAGTATTCTAGAAAAGAGATAAAAAAATAATACAAGGAATAATATATGAAACTTTGAATTACAACATATTTGATATTGCATTGAATGAACAATAAAAATGTCAAATATCCATATGTTCATATTACATTCAAAATGATGATTACATTCATAAATACAATTAGCCAATGGTCCAATGCTAGTCATCACTCATTGCTAAAATCCGCATTGAACTCTTAATCATTCAAAATATTAGACTCTACAAGCGCTAAGATCCTCCAAAACAATACCAACCAATCCTGTTTTGTTACATCTTTATCAATCTATGCTGGCTCCTCGTGCTCTACTTACCACCGGGAGACTCAAGCTCTAAGATCCTCCAAAACAATACCAACCAATCTTGTTTTGTTACATCTTTATAGATCTATGCTGGCTCCTTGTGCTCTACATACCATCAGACTACCAGATTCTTTTTGTATATAAGTGTTGTGGTCTCTGAGACACAAGGTTCTACGATAGCTACAAGCTTCTCCACTCTTTTAGAGGCAAGTTGGTTCCTCTTAACATAATTAATGAAACTAAAAAAAATAGACTAGTTCCTCTTAGCAACAAAAGAACTAGAAACTTGGAATGAAAGATGAATGGCTAGTGTAGTAGTAAAAAAATAAGGCCTATGTATAGTTCAGCATAGAATTGGACCCTCGAGTGTTATAATCTCTCTATCTTGGCTTCTTCCAAATATCTCCCAAGATTGACAATTTTTTTCCACTCAGTATGAATGATGCTAACTTATGTAGAATCATGTCTTTTGAACGACTTTCATGAATCTCACCTTCACCTTAGCAACCTATATAGATTTGTCTTGGCTTTTGCACATACCAATTTAGGTTCAATGCATTGGTGGCCATGTGTAAGGAATTATCAAAGCTTCTCCCAACGACAATGAATGATTAACTGAATGTGATTATTGTAGAATGCTAATGTGGGGTTTTTCTCTTGTACAATGGCCTTCATTTGGCCAAGCATACTGTCAATGCACTCATACACCCCTCCAAGGTTAGGTGCATTTGTGTCCCCATTTCTAATAATTGTGAAATCTAAAGTAATAATGGCAACAATGCATTTTACATCAACCCAAAAAGTATTACTCTTCACCATCTTCTTCACCCTCCCCTGCTTTGATTTAGAATTAGGGAATCAATTCCACTTTGCTATCATGTTGCAATGCATGCTCCCTAAGAGAATGAAGTTGATGCATATTTAGTTTCCATTGGTTTCAAAAACTCTTTCTTAGAGAAGGTACTAAAGAGTGCACATGAAGTATGATGATAATAGATAAACATTTGCACATCTCTAGCATTATTTAACACATCTTTGATCCATCTATTTTTTCCCATACCATTGAGTGCATTGTTCATGGCATGCACACAACAAGGAGTCCACCAAATATGCACACATATGTTGCATCCATTACTACTTGCACTATATTCAATGGCTCAATCTCCTTAATAGCATCTCTAAGAATTTGGAATTAAAATTCAACATTCTTGTGGTGCCTTGAACAATCAATAGCCCTAAGGAAGTAAGTGCTCTTTGTACATGTGACCATAATGTTGATGAGTGGACAATGTCTGATATAAGTCCAACCATCCTTGATTATGTTGCATGCATTGGTGACCTAGGTAGCTTTTATTTTCTTCATTATAAAACTAATCTTGAAATAATTCTTATCCAAGATTGTCATCATCAATTTTGTCTCCCCTTTGGCAATATGATGGTTGCTCTAATTATTTTTGCCAAAACCTCCTTATAAGGAGAGTGGGCAGAATGAAATGGAATACCCTTAACAAAGAAGAATTTGCCAATGGTATCATCTGTCTCATCTATGTTTTGCACATTAAATAACTTTGACATTGTGTTTGCAACACCACTAGTGGTTATTCTACATTTCCCCTTAGGCTTTGTTGCAACTACCTCTAAACTAAATGGAAAAGCATAAGTGCAAGTATAATGAGCTGAAACTTGTGGATCTAGGGTATTCCTAGTGCTACTAAAAGTTGGAGTAGGAGCCCGTAGTGGCAAAGTGGTAGGTACAAAGCTTTAGTCATCGACATAAGGCCATATTTTATTTTTTTCATTTTTTTTCAAGTGATAACCCCCCACAAACTCCTACACCTTTGCTAATGACATAAAGGAGGTGTGCATTAACTCTTGCGATGCTGCCTTGGAATTCATGTTAACAAAAATGTCATTTTCATCCCAAGTTTTGCTTCAAATTGTTTTAAATGTGACTTCTTATCTAAGGGACCCTTGGCAAAATCCTCTAATAATTTGGAAGGGAAACAAGGAACTAAAATGTGTGTTGCAAATAAAACTCTTTGCCTCACTCCCTCACATTTGTACTTAGTTTGATTGAACCCCTATAAGCTTTTTGTGATCCTCTTCATAACTCATGCGGTGAGAAGAACTCATAGTGACATTGCAAGAAGCAAAATATATGGTTACCATATATGGCATAATATCATTAAATAAATTATGCACAAGCTAAAGACAATGATTTTTCTTTTTCTTTTTTAATTTGAGGTTGCATGAAGTGTAGAAGTAGAGGACACACAAAATACAAATCCTTGTTTTTCATCTTTTATCTAACAAGGATTCCATTTTTATTTTTCTTACTTTAGGTTGCATGAAGCACAAAGCAAATGATATACAAAAGACGAAATCCTAATTTGACACATTTTAATATTAGAAATTTGCAAAAGAAATGTTTATAAATAATTTAACAAATACATTTGAACACCTAAATATTGTTGTTTTAAAATTTAAAAAATTAAATTGATTAATTATTCATTTGTAAAACTAAAATTTAAATTGAAAGTTGTATCAAGTAAAATGTAAACCCCTAGGGCCTAAATTAATTATTAAAATTTTCAATTAAAATTAGTAATTATTAATTAATTACTAAATTGAACAATGAAAAAAATAATTCATGAAAGGTTAAAGCCTACCTTGAGGCTTGATAACATATTATGGTGGATTGATGTCATTCTTCATATTTGCTATTCCTCTTGCTCTTATTCTCATTATTTTGAAATCATAATGTCCTCACTTGTAATCTTTCACTCTTGCATTTTGTTGTTGCTTATTTATAAGGTTTTTTTTTTTTTGAGTGTTTAGGGTTTGTGGCACATAGTTCAAAAACAATTTTTGATTTTTTAAAATATGACCTTTTTCTTCATGTTTTAGGGGATGCTTGGAAGTCCCTAGGATGATTAAGATATCCATGGGAGTCCTTTGTATGTCTTGGAGTCCCCAAGTTGTACTCTCATTGGGGGAACTCCCATAAATGTCACCTCTGTGAGGGGGCATCTTGAAAACATCCTAGTTTGTGGGATGATGGGGAGATGTACCCCAAGTCCCCATGTCCTTGAAATGTCCTCATCTTGAAAATAAGGTGATTTGGGGTGCCCTTGCATAAAAGTAATTTCACATTTTTTATTCAATGGTTGTTTCTTACAATAATTTTTATTTGCAATAATTATAAATAAATATTGTTTTCAAATATTCAAAATAAAAATTTTACTTAAGATAATGCCATTAATGGACACAATCACATCATAGAGTTTTGGAAAACATCTTGCTTTTTTATGATGCTTATCTAAGCTTGCTATGGGGAATTGCTTTTATGTTACTAGACTACATGCTATTGATGGGAAAATCTCATGATAGTAATTTTGAGTGACAAGAATGTGTTTGTTGAGAGGACTAGAGAGTTGATTAATGCATATGTTTTTAGAATTGTTGAAAGTGACTCAAAATGTTGTCAAAAATATTGAATGGGATGGTGTATATGCACTCCAAAGCCTTATGAAATGCACTCCAATCGTTGTAGAACGAACTTGCACTTTACATGTTAAAAAATGTGAGTTATTGTAGAGAACACCTTTTGTTTTCATGGTTTTTATCTTAATTATTGTTAGAAAACTACAATAAATGATTTTTATTTAATTTTTATAAAATTATGCTTACTTTTTATGTGTAAGTTTAAAAAAAAAAACATGTTTTCAAAATGTTGTCTATGGTAGGAAAATATTAATTAATTGTTAAAATTAATTTTATATAAATAAAAAAATCTATAGCAGCTCTTATAATGTGTGTTCATTTATTTGAAAATAAATCTGCATGGGAACTTAAAACCCTCAAGCTAGATTTTGAAGGGTTTTAAAGAAAGAGGGTTGGATTTCATTGTAAGTAAAAAATGAATAATAATAATAAAAACAATACAAACCATTGGAGTTTCATAGGGTTGGGTTGAGCTACTTGCATTTTTTTGGTTCATTTTTGTATTTGAAATTTTCCCTTCCCTTTTGGTGCCTTCATTAGGTGGGAGTATACACAAACAATAAAAGAAAACAAGAGGTTTTAGGAGATTGTTTTAAATGTTTAGAGGCTCTATTTGTAGAATGGAATAAAATGCTAAAGACAGTTGATTCAATTATTGTAGTTTTATAAGCTGTGATTTTTTTGTTATTTATTTTGATAATAATGTTTATATTTTTCTAAGTTCTTTTGTGAAGAAACGATTTTTTAGGGTAAAAATTATTTTATAAATTTTTTCAAGATTCATCGTATTTTAGAAGGAAATGACCTAGTATTATGTGAGTCTATTCTCATATTTGAGATAGAAGTTGATTTTGTGGTCATCCTTTTCTTTAAAAGGGTTGTTTTACATCTTTACTTTGTTAAAAAATTAAAAAAAAGTATGTTGGAGTTAGTTACAAGGAGAGATGAAACAACATTAGGTAGATAATTTGAGCACTTTAAGAGCTCTAAAATGTTATAAGGATTTTGACCTCAAAAATTAAAATTTGATTATATAGATGGACTAAGAAATACTATTGGCTTTCTCTATAATGTTTTATCACTTTATCCCTTGTTAATGGGTTAATGCGGCACAACTTCAAAGTTCAAGCCAATTAACATAAAAAAGGACACCCTCTTTGGAGGGGTAGATTGAACTAAGTTTTGACCATGCCTTAGAAGACAATTTAGGGAAAGCAAGTCTTGTTTCTCTATTTTGGAATCCCAAAGGAGAACTATTAGTATACTCTTGTTTTTGGCTCCATGACACAAATAATGAGATAAAATTTTACACCTTTATAGAAGTAGCCAAGTCTCAAGGCAACAATCTCATTATAGGATATTCTCAAGTAGTTAGCAATGACCTTACTAAAGGGGAATATCAAACTAGAAACTTTATTACTTCAATTAGATCTAGAATTGCTAGAAAACTTGGTGAACATGTGTTTTCCACATTGTAGGCTTGCAAGCTCAATGGAGTGGCCAAATATATGGTGATTTTGATGGGACTATTAGCAAACTCATTCATGGTTGCCTTGTGCAAAAGTTTCTCAAACCAGTAATGTATTTACCACTAGATTCTCTCACCTAACAATGGATACGTATGTTTATTCATGAAGCTAACATATCTAGTTCTATTCTAATGTGAATGCTTGTCTTACAATACATGTCTGGATTATGACCTTTTGTTCTTCATCATTTTGTTCATAAGCATGTTAAATATTTTAATGTGGGCAATCACACATTGAAACTACTTTGTGATTATTAAATATACTAGCTTCATGGGAGTCACTTTTGGTATTTTGTACTTTGAATCCCAAAGTATGATGATCAAATTTTTAGGTCTAGCCTCATAGATACCATGTTGCTTGTATGAGGGTTGCATGATCCAATCCCACTTCATCTTTGAAGAGTTTCATGGAATAGAACAAGTGACACTATTGATTGATATGGATGTCTCTTCCTTATGGGGATTAGATGCCATACGTGTTGCAAACCTTAATGCTTGTATTATTTATTTATTTTATATTTTTCATGTGCCTTCCTTCATGGAAAAGGGTATCCCAATTTAAGGTGGCACTTTGTTCACATGAAAGGTGTGTACTATGATGTGTGTAAGAGCATCTATGACATTGTAAGATGCATAATAAATTCTAACATTTTAAAAAGAGAATTACAAAGTGGACCATGCTTATTGACAAATTTATAAAATTTCATCTAACATCTTGCTAAAGGGGAAATGTGAGCAAATGGTGTGCCGAAGTTTGGTGGGTCAAATATGCATGTAAGAATTATGCTATTTTTAGGTGGTTGACTCATCATGAGGGTGTTGAAATTTGTGCTATGTATTTCAGGTGCCATATTTGTCCATAATTTTTGCTTATGATTTTTGAAAATCATTTGTGGTTTCTTGTTTGGGTATTCTCTATAAATTGGGTGCTTGGGATGAAAGTAATATGCACTTGTGTTTGTAGGAATGTTATGTTGTTGAAATATTTCTAGAAATGGTGTATTGTAATCATGTTGTTATGATTATTGAATAATACATTGAGACTTCTTTGTTGTTGGTATTTTCTTGAAGGGGTTTTCCCATAGCATATATGTGTCAAATGTGTTGTGTGTACAATATTTCTAGGGTTTATTTGAAAACAAATTTGCAGGAGAACTTAAAACCCTCAAACCAAAATTTGAAAAGTTTTAAAGAATGATGGTTGGATTCTATTGCAAGTAAAAATTAAATAATAATAATAACAATACAAATCATTGGAGGTTCCTAGGGTTGGGCAAAGCTACTTGCATTTTTAATTAATTTTTGTATTTGAAAATTTCCCTTCCATTTTGCTGGCTTCATTAGGTATGACTATACACAAATAATAAAAGATAGCGAGAGTTTTTAGAAGGTTGTTTGAAATGTTTAAAGGCTCTATTCTTAGAATAAAATAGAATAAAAGGCTAAAGGACAATTGATTCAGTTATTTGAGTTATTTGTATTGTTTTTTTCTTTTGGTCGGTAATAAGTGTTTTGTATTGCATTGAAATTAAAAAGCACATTATCATTCTCATTCTTCTCCTTCAGACCAATTTTTTTTTAAACCCTAAAATTCTATCCTGAGACACAGTAACATGCATAGACAAAAACCCATTCACTATCCCCATACATCCACCATCTATCAGTCATTTTTCCATTACAAAAAAATAATGAAAATAAACTTTTAACAGTTTTTTAAAAACTAAACAAAAAGTCCCTAGATTACTCTGTACATTTTAGACACTTCATTGACTAACTAGATCATTAACAACTAAAAACTAGCAAAAATACCAAAGAAATCACCAACTTCATTTTGCACTACCTGGGTTCTTCTTTGCCGTGCCCTTTGTTTTCACCTTCCGCTTCTGCTGGTTTTCCTTCATTTTCTCCATCCGCTCCATTTCCACCTTTTCCTCTGCAATAAAAGCTTGAACTTTCATCAGTTCAATGAATAGCTTCAATGCCTTCCATCCCAACCAAGCTTCTTCTATGCACCGTGCCTTGAATCTTTCCTTTGGCCAATGAATAAAGGGTAAGCATCCAATTGGCTCCTCAAATTCTTCTATACCTATTCCTTCATTCATGTCTAGCCCCACACCTGGAACAACCCATTCAAGAATACTCTCCATCCCAACTAGGAAATCCTCATGCACTAGCGTTACCATCACTTCCCTCATAGTTTCCACCGTTTCACCAAGGTCCAAACCCCACGCTGCAATCATGGAATACACATCCATGTTTGTTCTGTAGCGATGCCTGAGGGTTTCAAAATCTCTTCCCAAGATCATTTGCACACATTTTACCAGCCTTTCATCTTCAATAAGAAACATTCCTGATAATTGTTGTGCAGATGCATCCCCATAAAAAGGATTAAGTTGCCGTTTGGAAAGGAAAGTAAAACTTGCCTCCATGATTACCTTGTTCCATTGCCGTCACTGCACAATTCTCTCGGATTTTTTCGTTCCTCACCAAACACAAAAAGATAAATAAACTGATGGAAAAGGACTTAATTTACCTTGGTTGCCACATTCTGTTTTAAATGCCTCAACATACTAAGATGCCACCGCCACCTTTTCTAGCCATTCTCCCATCTTTTCAAATCTACTACCCTCTGATGTCTATCTTGTCTATTTAATGCTCTGTACTTCCCACTTCAAAAACTTAATTTTCCAACTCCACATTCCTGAAATCTTCAAAAATTAAATCACCAACTTGCCTAAATTTTAATGCCCATTTTGAAAGGACATCTGCTTCAACATTCCCTGCTCTTCTAATGTGACTAACTGTAAAATTTTCACATGAATTTAACTCTTCTTGTATTTTTTCTATTGCATTTTTTAGATGCCACACATTTATTGACCCTTTAATCACTACTTGTATTATTATTAAAGAATCTCCTTCCAAATGTATTTTTGTGGCTCCGAACCCTTTTCCAAGCTTGATCGCCGTTAAAGCTGCCATAGCTTCAGTTGTGTTGTTTGTCTCTTCATCTAACTTCTTCACCCCTAATGCCAACACATCACCTTTCCAATCTCAAATTATGAATCCCACCCCTAATGGTCCAAGATTCCCTTTTGATGCACCATCGAAATTGATTTTCCACCATCCTTCTGAAGGTTTTTCCCAAATCACCCACTCAGACAAACAAGAAGCTGGTTTAACCCTGCTAGGCCCCTTAATGGGCCGAGTTTTTTGTATTGTTAATCTTATGCTATTTATTTTAATAATAGATTCTCATTTTTTCCTAACTTTCGCCTCTTTCAAAAAATCTTGTAAAGAAATAATTCTTTAGGGAAAAGTTAATTACCTTATGAAAAATTTCAAGGAGAAAGGACCTAGTGCTATGTGAGTTTAATTCTCATACCTGAGATAGAAGTTGATTATGTGGTTATCCTTTTCCTCAAAAGGGTATTTTTACATCTTCATTAAAACAAGAAAAAATATGTTGGATTTAGTTACAAGAAATATGAAACATCACTAGGTAGATGTTCGAGTACTTTAAGAGCTCTAAATTGTTATAAGGCATTTGATCTCAAAAATTTAAAATTGATTATATAGATGGACTAATAAATACCAATGAATTTATTTGTAATGCTTATCACTTTCTCCCTTGCTAATGGGTAACGAGGCACAACTTCAAAGTTAAAACCAATTAACATAAATTGGACACCCTCTTTGGAGGGGTAGATTGAACTAAGTTTGACCATGCCTTAAAAGACAATTTAGGGAAAGTGGGTCTTGTCTCTCTATTTTGAAATCCCAAATGAGAACTACTAGTATACTCTTATTTTTTCTCCATGCCACAAACAACAAGATACAAATTTAGACCATGATAGAAGTAGCTAAGTCTCAAGGCATCAAAAATATCATTATAGGAGATTCTCAAGTAGTTAGCATTTCCTTACCAAAGGGGAAATACTAAACTAGAAACTTTACTACTTACTTCGACTAGCTCTTGAATTTCTAGAAAACTTGGTGAACACGAATTCTCCACATAGGCTTGCAAGATCAATGAAGTGCCTAAATATATGGTAATTTTGATGTATTACACTCGTTCATTGTTGCCTTGTGTAAAAGTTTCTAAACCAATGATGTATTTATCACTAGATCCTCTCAGACCTAGCAGTGGATATTTATGCTTGTTTGTGAAGTTAACATATCTACTTCTATTATAATGGGAATGCTTGTGGTACAATACATGTCATGATTATGACCTTATTCTCTTCATCAAATTTTCTCATGAGCATGATAAATATCTTAATGTGGCACATAGACACTACTTTGTGTTTATCAAAGATATTAGCTTCATGGAGTCACTTTTGGTATTTTATACTTTTTATCCCAAAGTATGATGATAAAACTTCGAGGTCTAGCCTCATAAATACCATGATGCTTATACGAGGGTGCCATGATGTAATCCAACTTCATCTTAGGAGGGTTTGATGGAATAGAGAAAATGACACTATCGATTGATATGGATGTCTCTTTCTTATGGTAGTTAGGTGCCATACATGTTACAAACCTTAATGCTTGTATTATTTATTTATTTTATATTTTCCATGTGTTCTCTTGGAAAAGGGTGTCCCACTTGGAGGTGACACCCTATGTTCACATGGAAGGTGTGTACTATGATGTGTGTTAGAGCATGTATGTCATGTAAGGAGTGTAAGAGAATTTATGACATTATAAGATGCATAAGAAATTTTGACATGTAATAACCTTTAAAAAGAGAGTTACAAAGTGGACCATGCAATTTGAAAAAAATATGATTTGTCATAAAACATCTTACTAAAGAAGAAATATGAGCAAATGGCATGCTCAAGTTTGATAGGTTGAATATGCATGTAAAAAATATCATCTTGTGAGGTGGTTGACCAATCTTGAGGGGGTTGAAATTCGTGCTATGCATTTCAGGTACCATGTTTGTCCATGCTTTTGACTTACTATTTTTGAAACCATTTGTGGTTGCTTGTTTGGGTGTTCTCTATAAATTGGATGCTTGGAATGGAAGTAATACACACTTTTATTTGTAGGAATGTTATGCAGTTAAAATATTTGTAGACATGGTGTTTATACAAAGGGGTGGATAATTAAAAGGGTGTAACATTATTGAGTAATACATCAAGACTTCTTTGTTGGTTGTATTTTCTTGAAAAGGTTTTCCCATAGTATATACATGCCAAATGTGTTGCATGTGTGATTTTTTTTCTAAAATTTTATAATATTTTGTTTTATTTAGCACCACTCTCCTTATAAATTAAGTAGGAATTTTCATTTGATATTAGAGTTTGACTAGCTCGTGAGATTGTAGGGTAGGGAAATGGGTAAAAGTAAAAATTTGTGTCACACTTTTGGCCAACTTATCAACACAAGTGAATTTGAGTATTTCTAACTAAAAATCAAGTTTGGTCAAACATACAATCTAGTAAGATTCATTTTAGCTAAGTTAGATATGTCCACAACTTTTCTAACTAAAATTGTTGTCTAAATGCATATGTAACACCACTTTGAGGCCAATTTACCAAAAAAATAAAATTATTTGAAAAACTTGATGTTTCAACAACTCTTACTCATGTAAATATATATTTTTAAAAAATATTAAAATACCTTTTTGTAGATCCATAAGTCTAGTTTTCAAATATATATATATATATTTATAGTTTAATTATTATTATATTTATATTTTTTATTTTTACTAAAAGTAGGTTATCAACATAAAAATATTAGGTTGATTACCATGTCAAGAAAAAAATACTAAAACTTACTTGATGAGCCTAGTTTTTGGTCCAATTTTGGGTAGAATCTATAGTTTATTTGCTCGTAGATGTCATGGAATTTAATGTTAAATGTTGGTATTTTCATAATGTTTCCCTCAAACCATTGACATTGGACTTAATCCTATCTCTGCAAGCTTTAATGACATTTGGCATAATATGTGGATTATCTATATTGATTTTGCATGTGGTTAATGAATGTTCTTTAAGTTGGTTATAGATGTACAATTATTATGCATACTGAATTTACTATGCAGATTTAATATGCTAAGCTAAGGAAGACACCGCTAGTTGGGCATGCACCATAACGTCCAACAAAGGAATCGATCCAAGTCAAAGGAGGCCGACGACAAAAGATTTTTCATGCAATTGAATGTAACCGCCTTGTAGTGGACTTTAATGATCGAGCATGAAAAAGCATTATTGTTGAGCTGAATCTACGTTTGGACCTACACGTCTGACCAGATTCGATGCACGCGTAACCACCATCGCTCCATTTTATCTGTTTTCCCTAAATGGCATCCTCCCAGTCGTGGAGTTGACTGCCTCATTTAGCTGTTGGTATAAATAATGATCTGATGCTCCTTCTTCAGAGTTGCATGATTTGATATTGTACTTGCACTCTCCAGTTTTTAGTAATACAGATACATTACTTTTTTGTACTCATGATTCACAGTGAATAAAATAAAGTTCTGAGTTTGAACATCTGAGTTTTCATTAGTTTTAGAGGATACTTATCCAAGGGGGCCCACTTAGTGAGTAATCCGTCTTCTTAGTTTAGCATTAGTTTAGTATTACTTGTTGTTTAGTACTTAGTTAGAAATCTGGCACCAACTGTTCTTGTAGCCACTAGAATTTCATTTTGTGACTGTTCCTGCAGCCAAAGCAGACAGAGTAGTGTCCTGTTTGTTGCTAAGATTTTTATTCCTGTTATGCATTTCATCTTAGCATAGTCATTGATTGATGTTCAACATTTGTTTCATTCCTTTTCAAGCAATTTACTTTCAGTATTGTGTGTTCCTTAGCTATAGAATGAAATGGCTACTTTGAGTTCCTAGTGCACATATTGTGCTAACCCATTTCAAGTTCATGTCCTTGGGTTGACAAGTTAAATGCACCTTCATGATGATTGAAATGGCTATTCAGGTTAGATGTCCAATCTTTGAATCATGGATGTAAAGGCTTAGTTATTAAGATCATTGTAGGAGGCCAACATTTTTGGCGCCGTTGTCGGGGATGGTATCAAATTAGGGAGTCTTTTGGAGTCATTGGTAGTTTTTCTTGCTGTAGTGTTTCTGGAAGTTTTTCTTGGTATATCCTCATTTAGGAAGTAATGACCCCCCCTTATTCTTTACCAATTCTTTGTGTGAGCTGACTGATAGTGAGTGATACCACATGCATAGAGGAAGGAGAAGGGATGCTTATGGGAGATTCCTTCCTAACAATCCTAGTCCATTCCAACTAGTTGACTATCATAATCTACTAGAAGAAGAAGAAGATCCACACCGCTTTGCCGATGCATATCCTGATTTGACTAGTTCTAAAGTCTCCTCTAAAGATCAAAGTTAGCTTGAGAACCCCTTTGCTTTGGAACCACATCAAGCAGGTACGAGTGATGCAAATAGGAACAAACCTAACCAACCAACTTTTCCTTTCCCCATTGCCCATCAGAATGAAGTTGACAACATCAAGAACATTCCTGCCTCAACACTCCCAAAGTTTTATGGACTTGTTATAGAAGATCTAGATACCTTTTTATTTGAGTTTGACATACTCTACAGGAGTTATGATTATACTACTGATGCCCATAGGCTTAAGCTATTTCTTACCACTTTGAAAGAGGTTGTATTAAGATGGTTCATGAGCCTACGTAGAGATACTGTGGAAACTTGGGAAGACATGAAGACAAAATTCCTTGAGAAATACAAGGAATATTGCAGAGGCAGTGACATGAGAGGAGGTGACATTTTCAAGATGCAGTAAAAGGAAGATGAGAGCTTGGAAGACTACATTGCAAGGTTTCTATTTTTCCTACAAAAATCTCCGCACCATACACTTAATGAAGACTCATAAAAAGTTTTTTTTCCTGAGAGGAATCAATGATAGCTGCACTAATGCCTTCGACCTCATGGGATGAGGAGATATTTCCCAAGTTACTTGGGAAAATATCAAGAAAATATGCTAGAACTACTCTAGGGCAGCTTCAAAGAAAGGGAGAGCTTACCAATCTTCCATGGGTAAGTCAACTATCAGTGGAGTCTCAAGAATGGAGATTACTCATTTGCTGGCAGACTTAAAGCAAAACATTATCAATAATCTAGCTACTCAGCTAGATACAGTTCAGGCCAAGAAGAAGCAAGAGGAGGTAGAGGCAATGTTGACAGAGTATTTCCCCATTGCAAACAAAAGAAGAAGGACAACAAATGTAAGATGGTAGCTAATCTTGAAAGTAAGCGGGTTCCGCTTGAGTTCAAGCCAATCCATATTGAAGAAGACAAAGTCTATTATGTTGCACAAAGGAAGCCTTGGGCTCCAAGACAAGGTATGCCACTGGATCCACTATCCTATGTTGGGCCATATTTTAATTCCTATTTATCTAGTAACCAATGAAAACCCCCATATCTGCCCAGTTATGAAGGATATCCACTACAACCTTGGAGTAACCCTCCAAATGCTTGGCCCAGTCATTAGAGTTCTCCACCCCAGTGGCAACAACCTTAGGCAAATTGGCAGCAATTTCAAGGGCATTGGCAGCCACCTTCAGGAAATTGGTAGCAAACAAATCAGTGGAGAGGACGACAACAATGGCCTACTCAGACAACCAGTTACATGCAGCCACCTTCTCATCCCTAGGAGTCTGCTATAATGCCTCCACCTGCTAATCCAAGCTCAAATGCACCTAAACCTACTCAACTACCAACTCATCCCACACATAACAAACCACAACAACAACCTACATATTCTATTGATTCAAATCAATTCCTTGCATATGTTGTGAGTGTAAGTGATATCCACTTACGTTCAGGTACTACTCTATCGGCCCCTTCCAAGCCCATTATCATTGAGCTTTCTGTGGAAGAGGAAGAGGAGCCTCTGAATGATCCCATTCAATCTAGTGTATCTAAAAATTATGAACCAGTCCAAGTCAAGCAAACTGAACAAGAACCACCATTTCCTTAGAGATTGGAAGTTTCCAAGAAGAAGGAAGAAAAGGAGGATACAACTTTTGATATCTTGGATCAACTGAAGCATATATGTGTCTAGATACTTCTATTTCAGGCCATAAAGGATGTTCCAATCTACGACAAGGAAATTAAGGAGGCATCTCTTAAGAAGCCAAGTAGGAAAAAGAAGGACCCAACTACAGTTCATGTGGTGGGATAGCTAGCTGACATCATGCTGGGAAAAGTGACTATTCTCAAGTGTAATGACCCAGGCAGTTTTGTGGTAGCAGTTGTTATAAACGGGGTCTAAGTAAAGAATGCTCTAATTTATTTAGGGGCAACAATAAATGTAATGACCACAGACATCCTACAACAACTAAATATCACAAGCATGAGGTCCACTCCTACTATCCTGCAGCTTGCTGATAGCTCTACTGTTAAGCCTGATGGTGTAGTGGAGGATCTTGTGGTAGTTATAGACTCTTGGGAGTACCTAACAGACTTTATGATTCTTTCTCCTAAAGCTACACTAGGTGGGTATCCCATTATTCTTGGAAGGCCATGGTTAGCAATTGAAGATGCATACATTGGATGTCGGTCAGGTGACATAACCATTTCATATGGGAGAAGCACTAAAAATTTTGTTCTTTATTTTCCTGCTCAACCATCTCATGATGAAGATAATCCCGTATGGCCACATGTTGGTGAAGAGGCCGAGGAATTTAACTCTGTGACACAACTTATGATGCTATGTAGAATCTCTTTCATGCAGCTCCAAGATGGGGATGAATTATTGACTAACATCATTTAAAACCATTGTGAAGTGGAGGAAGCATCATCTTCTCATTCTGCTACTCCAGTCAAGACACTTCTACCTGCTCTTCCTGCAACCACTGTTCCTGTAGACATTCTTCCTGCTCTTCTTGTAGCCACTGTTCCTACAGAAAGACTTCTTGCAGCAATAAGAAAGCAATACTTTTCTTTTCTAGATGGATTCAGCGGCTACAACCAAATCCAAATTGCACCAGAGGACCAGGAGAAGACTACATTTACCTATCTATTGGGGACCTATGCTTATTGGGTGCTCCCATTTGGCTTATGCCATGCACTTGCAACTTTTCAGAGGGAAGTCATTAGCATATTCTCAAACATTTCTCATGATTGCATGGAAATTTATATGGATGACTTTACCACTTATGGTGTTGATTTTAATTAAGCGTTGGAAAAAATTAGAAGAGTCATGCAGAGATGTGAAGACCAAAAATTGTCCTTAAATAGTGAAAAGTGCTTCATGATGATGCATGAAGGTGTAGTTCTTGGCCACTACATCTCCCATAAGGGAATTCAAGTAGATCCTACAAAGATTGAGGTAATCACAAATCTTTCCACGCTTGCGAAACAAAAAGATGTTAGGATTTTCTTGGGTTATGCAGGATATTATAGACATTTCATCAAGGATTTCAACAAGGTAGCAACACCATTGTACACTCTTCTCACTAAAGACGCTAAATTTCAGTGGATTGAAGCCTATGACAAGGAATTTTCTGACTTGAAGGAAACTTTGACTCATGCTCCTGTACTTAAAGGGCCTAATTGGGAGCTTCCTTTCCACATCCATACTGATGCATTAGATTATGCCATAGGAGCAGTCTTAGGACATAAAGAAGGAGCTGTTGAAAATGCCATTTACTTTGTCAGCAAAAATTTACAAGGAGCCAAATTCAATTATACAGTGAAAAAAAAAACTAGCAGTAATCTATACATTGAACAAATTTAGACATTACATAACAAGCTACCAAATCTTTGTGCACATTGATCATGCAACCATTAGATATCTCATGAATAAACCTTTGATCACAGGTAGATTGGAAAGATAGTTATTGTTGATGCAAGAGTTTGATATAACCATTGTGGATAAGCCAGGGAAGGTCAATGTTGCAGATTTTCTTTCAAGGCTAACTACATCAGAAAACAATCAGTCCATAGATAACTCTTTCCTTGACGAGCATCTATTCTCCCTTAGTGTACAAACACCTTGGTATGGTGACATAGCCAATTACTTGGTCACATGTAGAGTTCCTTCTCACTTCTCTCCAAACGAGAAAAGGGAACTCATTGAAAAATATTTTCCTTTCTCTTGGATTGCTGGATGTTTGTTTTATATTGGACTTGACCATGTCATGAGGAGGTGTGTGAGAGAAGATGAGACATATGAAATTTTGCATGCATGCCGCAACAAACCATGTGGAGGACACTTTACAACCAAGAGGACATCAATGAAGGTTTTGAACACATGATATTACTAACCAACACTCCACAAGGATCCATGAAGGTATACCATAAAATGTGATAGATGTCAAAGAATGGGCAGACCAACCAGATCTGATGAGATGCCATTGTGCCCTCAGGTAGTAATCACTCCGTTTGACAAGTGGGGATTGGATTTTGTGGGACCCATTGACCTTCCGTCAAATGGTAAATCTTATATATTGGTATGCACTAATTATGTGACAAAGTGGGTAGAAGTTAACGCCATGAAGCATGCAAGAGATAACAAGGTTGCAAAATTTCTTTATGAAGAGATTTTCACAAGATATAGAGTCCCAAGAGAAATAGTAATTGATCAAGGGGCACAACTCACATCAACCCTTGTTGCAACACTAGTTAATGAGTACAACATAAGGCACAAGAAGTCTACTCCTTATCACCTGCAGGCTAATGGTCAAGTTGAGGTGACCAATAGAGAGATTGAAGCCATTCTGACTAAAAAAGTAGCTGTTCATAGAAAGGATTGGGCAAACAGATTACCAAAAGCTGTTTGGGCCTATAGGACAACTTGGAAAACAACTACAAACTTCACCCCATTTGAGTTGCTGTATGGAAAGACAACTATGATGCTAGTTGAATTTGAATATAAGACTTTGTGGACTGTAGTAGATTTGGGGATGGATATTTCTGAGGCACAAAGAGAAAGAATCATGTAGCTAAATGCTTTGGATGAGATAAGAAGAGCAACCCTGCAACATACAAAAGTAGTGCAAAATCAGAGAACCAAATGGCATGACAAATTTATCAAGGACAAGAAATTCTAGCTAGGAGAATAGGGCCTGCTCTATGACTCAAGATACTAGGACAATGCAGTAAAATTACAGACAAGGTGGCTAGGGCCATATGAAGTTACTGAGGTATTTCCTAATGGAGTTGTTCAGCTTACTACCATTGACCCTTTTAGGTTCAAATTACTTGTCAATGGTCATCGCCTTAGATTATATGACAAGCCTGCTTCCAAAGAAGAGTTCCTGCAACAATTCACCCAACATTCAACACCTGAGCTTCCTGCAGCCGAAGGAAATGGGACTAATGTCTCTCCTTTTGGCTAATTGAGGTACGTACTCTCATAATAAAGACTTTCACTTACGTGGAAGTCCATTTCTTCACCCATCCGCCCATCCACCCATCCATCACCACCTTTCTCTCTCTTCCATCACTTCATTCCACCTCACCTCACTCCACACTTCATTTTCATTAATTGCTCAATTTATTCACTAAAAGGTGAGTGGTACTTTCTCCATGATCTTTGTAGAAAATCTTCCACACATTCAGGTATGTGTGCATTAATTGCTATCTTTAATTATCTTTTCAGTGCGTTCATTTAATCACTGTACGCTAGTATATAAGTGTACATAAAATTCCATCATACCCTGTCAAATCACCACTCCCATCTTGCATGTATGGACACATCCAAATTTAGGTTGGGGGGAGGGGAAAGAAAAAGATGTAAATATATTTCCCATGTGTCAATTTATGCTAGGCTACATCAGAAAATTTAAAATGAGCTGATTTGAAATATGAGTGAGAGGACGACTTGCATGTGTGAAGTGACATTAACTGCAACCGCCATTTATTCCCATCATAATTCCCCTTTATCACTCCTTTTCTTTCCATTATTTCCCCTATCGTAATCTTGAGTTGCAAGCAAAAAGGTGAAACAAAGAAAAGAAAATTCAGTTGATATTGACACTGGAAATTTAGCGGGTACTGCAAGAAAGTGAGCTTGATTTTTAGACGGGAATTGCAGGAAAGAATTTGTAGAGCATTTGTTTGATTGCAGACAATGGGAGGTGGGTTAATTCGAAATGAACCCATGATGAATGATGTTTTATTGCAGGATGCACAATGCCTGGCCGAATTTAGAAATTGAGGATGGTCAGATTACTTCTTGAAGTTGGATGGCTTTGATGAAAGCATTGCCCTTGAATTCGCCCATAAATTTTATGAAGGGAAAGCCATAGTAAAAGGGTTGGAAGTTGTGGCAACTGAGGAAAGAATTGCAGAGGTCACAGGGTTACCGGTTGATGGAAAAAATTACCCTACCTCTAGAGATGCCAGATCAGCCAGAGCCAAATTTATAGAGCCGAACGACCCCCCATTGAGCATTGATAAATAGGGTGCAAAGAGAATGTCTCTGCCCGAGCCATGGAAGCAGATAGCCATTTATGTTATCAAATACATTGCCTGTGAGGGTTTCTAGTCAAATTTGCATTCCGTACACTTCAAGCTTTTGAATCACATGAGGCACGAAAGGAGGATGAATGTGCCTAACGTGATATACAATCTTCTCTCAATCATGACGGTCGAGATCCAAAAAGGTAGGAATAATTTTGTTTCCCACCATTGTCTGATTGAATTGCTGGTCGAAAAGTCTCTGCATGATGTATCTACAATAACCTGGGAAGAATTTATAAATATTGATCAAATTAGACTTGAGTGCTTGCAACCTAGGGCTTTACCTCAACCTCGTAGGTCTAGTAGGAGATTGAGCACGAATGAATCCCCTCTTGGCACTTCAACCTCTAGTGCTGGCTCTTGTGTGAATCCTCCTGTAGCAGAAGAAACCATAGAAATTAGTTCTTTTGAAACAGAGCACTCAGAAAAAGAAAGTTCTTCCTCTGATTCTGATGATGACATTCCACTTGAAACCCTAATGAAAACTAGGGCACAAAAGAGAAGTAGAAACGAGAAAAGGAAAGGCCAAAACACAACCTGTAGAAAGAAAGGTGCCAAGTTCTAAAAAGAGGAAGGCTGACACTATTCATCCTGTAGCCAAAGGAAAGCATGAGAAACCTCCCAGGAAATCAAGACCAACTGGGCCTGTGATTGGTACGCCTCCACAAGAAAGCCCTAAGCCTAGTGAGACATCACACGAGGACCCTGAAGTTCCAATGGGGTAGGAGAATGTCGAAGAAGAAGATATATTTGGGAGAGAAACAAATATAACAATGACCGATCTTGCTAACATTGCAGAAGAGTTTGAGGAAAATCAAGATTTCCTGTAGCATGAGCAAGAAGTCCTACAACAACAACCAGAACTAGAGCAGGAGTTCCTGTAGCCACAACAAGAACAAGAATGAGAGTCCCTGTAGCAAGAGTTGAAATAAGAAATAGTACCCCTGTAGCCAAAGATAACTAGATAGCTTGAGTCCATGCAGATAATGCCATATGAGGTGCCGCCATCGACAAAAAGATTGGTTGGAATTCATAATCCTCCTGATTTTACAGTACATGCAACAATTTTGAATTTATGGAAAGAAATACAAAGAAGGGAGGAAGAATGGAGAAAGGAAAAACTTAAATTGAAGAAGGAAATTCAAAACAAGGATGAGGATATTGAAGATAAAGATGTAGAAATTGCCACCCTGAAGCATAGGGTAGATGATATGGCAGCTTTGGCACCACAGATTTTGGGATGTAGGACCCCTCCAAGGGTCTATGCTTTTCTCCTGAAAGAGAAATATCTCTCTTTTAAGTTGTCAAGGATTTTCTTAGGTTTGAATCCTTCTATTGACACCCCCATTGAATTTTTCAATGCTTATAAGATTGCCTCCCTTGAAATGAAGAATTTGCTATGTGAGTTTTATTTACATAATTATGCTGTAACTCAAGACCATGATTGGAACCCACTGTTGTATGTTGGGGATGTCCAATTGAGGGCATTTATGTCTTGGGTACAAAATGAGATTGGTTGGGGACAACAACATGTAGCTTACAAGCAATTAGAGTCTACTATCCCTTTGCCCATTAGAGCTGAATCAAGCAACCCAAGGGATATTTACAGAGAATGGCATAAAATGCTTTTCAGACCTAGTTATGGCAATAGGATTATGTCTTGGATTGAGGTATTTTACAATGAGTATGAGGTAAAGACAACAAAAAAGGAGGAAACTATGAGAAGATGTCTATCACAAAGATGGAATAGTCTAACTGATGAGTTGAAGTAGGCTGAGCCTCATTCCATCCACAATTATGCTGCAACACTAAAAATGGTTGATAGGTATATTTAGATTGGGAGAACACAGGGGATATTTTGGCTTCCTCTGACTTTCCATCCACCCATGCTCATGTGGCCCATGCCAAACTTTATATTCTACCAGCTTGACATTGCTGCAAAAAAATAGAGATGGAATATATTTGATAGATTGGGAGGATTCTATTGGGATCTTGATTCATGCACCACAACCACTGATGTTGGATAGCTATCAGTTGCAAACTTCAGATCTTTGACCAAGTAGAAGAACAACCCTTCCCCTGCTGGAGGACCAACAAACCGTTAGGTTGGGGGGAGTGATGAGCCTAGTTTTTGGTCCAATTTTGGGTAGAATCTATAGTTTATTTGCTCGTAGATGTCATGGAATTTAATGTTAAATGTTGGTATTTTCATAATGTTTCCCTCAAACCATTGAAAATGAATTTAATCCTATCTCTGCAAGCTTTAATGACATTTGGCATAATATGTGGATTATCTATATTGATTTTGCATGTGGTTAATGAATGTTCCTTAAGTTGGTTATAGATGTGCAGTTATTATGCGTACTGACTTTACCATGCAGATTTAATATGCTAAGTTAAGGAAGACACTGCCAGTTGGGCATGCACCATAACGCCCAACAAATGATTCGCTCCAAGTCAAAGGAGGAAGACGAAAGAAGATTCTTCATGCAACTAAACGTAACCGCCTTGTAGTGGAATTTAATGATCGAGGATGCACAAGCGTTACTACTAAGTTGAATCTACATTTGGACCTACATGTCTGACCAGATTCCATGCACGCGTAACCGCCATTGCTCCATTTTCTCTATTTTCCCTAAATGGCGTACTCCTAGTCATGGAGTTGATTGCCTCATTTACCTATTGGTATAAATAATGATATGATGCTCCTTCTTCAGAGTTGCATGATTTAATATTGTACTTGCACTCTCCAGTTTTTAGTAATACATATACATTACTCTTTTGTACTCATGATTCACAGTGAATAAAATAAAGTTATGAGTTTGAACATCTAAGTTTTCATTAGTTTTAGAGGATACTTATCCAAGGGGGACCAATTGGTGAGTAATCTGTCTTCTTAGTTTAACATTAGTTTAGTATTACTTGTTGTTTAGTACTTAGTTAGAAATCTGGCACCGACTATTCTTGCAACCACTAAAATTTCATTGTGACTGTTCTTGTAGCCAAAGCCGACATAGTAGTGTCTTGTTTGTTGCTAATATTTTTATTCCTATTATGCATTTCAGCTTAGCATAGTCGTTGATTGATGTTCAACATTTGTTTCATTCATTTTCAAGCAATTTACTTTCAGTATTGTGTGTTCCTTAGTTGTAGAATGAAATGATTACTTTGAGTTCCTAGTGCACATACTGTGCTGACCCATTTCAAGTTCACGTCCTTGGGTTGACAAGTTAAATGCACCTTCATGATGATTGAAATGGCTATTCAGGTTAGATGTCCAATCTCTGAATCATGGATGTAAAGGCTTAGTTATTAAGATCATTGTAGGAGGCCAACATTACTATTTTTTATTTATTTTTAAATATGACGCAATAGATAAAAGAATCTATATTAATATGGTATACTTTTTTCTATTTTATATAAATTGTTAATATGAAAGTTGATGTCAACTGGAAAAAATTGCATTTTAATTCATGCATATTTTTATATTTATTTAAAAATATATATATATATAATTTATCACAATGGGAAAAAATATATCCATGCACTAAAGCTTCAAGTTATAGATACACACAATTTTTTTTAAGGAAATAAATTACTATATAAAGATCGATGTCTCATTTAACTTTGTTTTTCAATATTTTATCAACAACTAAATTATAGTGTCGATTTATAGAAAACTATATTCAAATAATTTTTTAATTTTAAAAAATACAAACATAAAATATACTAAAAAATACACATTTTATTAGTTTACATAATTTCCTAATTCAATCTATGCCACTTTTTAGTGATTCAATTTTAAAAGTTGGATCAATGTTGGTTGTTTCCTTTATAAAAGTGTGACACAACTTTGTACTTTTACCCATTTTTTTTATTAATCTTGGTTTGAGGGGGAGATGTGCATATGAGAGATCTTGTTGTAGGAAAGATGGTGAGCACATCATAGTTAAATATGGGAAAGTTTTATGACATGAATTTTGAGCTATGAAATCTTAAAATAAAGGATTTGCTCATAGTTCAATATTTATGGATTGCAATCTTTGGAAACAAACCCATGTGTATGAAGGACGAAGACAAGGAAGCATTAGATTGTAAAGGTTAGAAGTCTAGTTAGGTTTGGTTTAACATATTTAATGCTCTTGAATATATTAGAAGAAGTCACCCTGGAGTGTCTATGGAAGAAGTTGGGTAACATGTACTAGGCTAAATCCTTGGTAAATAAGATTTTTATATGAAATAAATATTCTTAGAGGATGGGTGATGGAGGCTCAATTATAAAGAATTTGAATGTATTTAACATCATTGTGAGTCAATTATATTACATAGGCATGCAAATGGATGATAAGACCTAGTTTATTACTTTGATATGTTCTTTGATGGACTTGTGGAACAACTTGGTGATGGATCTAATCTTAAAGGCGTTGAGGTGGAAAAATTTGTATTCTATCTAGGATGCATTAGTGGTTTGAGGTATATTGAAGAAGAAAGGCATGAAAAATAACAAGAAGAAAGACCAAAGATCCAAGTCTCTTAGTAAATCTAAGGTTAAGTGTTGGAACTCTGATAATAAAGACTAAATAAGGAAGGATTTCAAGGATAAAAATAAGGATAAGAATGAATTAAATGATGATTTGGATTTGAATATTTCTTAGGAAAAATATGAAGACGTATTCAATGCAACCTTTCTATGCATGCATATGAGGATGCTTGCATGAACAACTCTAAAATTTATTCACATAATTTCCCACAAGTGTGGTCCTCTAACCATAAGAAGGTTGATGGTGGAAAGGTATA
>VDFB02000015.1:15016773-15179382 GCA_007258455.2 Sequoia sempervirens | reverse complement strand
TTCACCATCAAAAGAATTTGATTTTGATTGGGACTGCCTAGCAGAGCAATCACTTAACAAGTTGATAGAAATGCCTCATTTGGGTTCTTCTTTTACGATTGTAGTTGATGAATGGCAAACAATTTTTTCTAGCAAAGAAGAGCTTGGTAGATGGCTTGTGATCCCTGAAGAAGTAGAGTTCTTGGAACAAATAGCCTCAACACTCTTCAAGGGTACATATAAAGGCAGGAAAGTTGCTTTGAGAAAGCTAAGAGGATGTGAAAGAGGTAGCTCTTACAAAGTAGAGTTCATAAAGGATATCCTAGAACTCATGACTTGTGGGCATAGAAACATTCTGCCCTTCTATGGAATCTGCATAGATCACACCCATGGAATATGCACTATAACTAAATTAAGCATTTCCCTTCAAAATGAAAGAGCTTTAAGCAAAACAATAAGCAAGAAATATCTCACTTGCTACATGTTGGCACTTCTGCTTTGTGAGAGAATGCGACTTCTCTCACAAAGTATGTTTGAGTCTATGAGTATACAAAACAAATGGTAAGTAGGCATCACCTAATGAAAGTCAAGGTGAAACAAAGTTGAAAGTACAGAAAATACAAGCAGATAAAGCAAAATGAAAGAGCTTTACAACAAAACGTGCCTGAATTAAATTCTGAAGTTTGAAAGGGCTGGCTATGAATAGTTAAAGAGAGTACGCCTAGCAATTGCTCAACTTAGTCAACTCTTGTTGAAGACGTCTCCACTACTATTCCTAAATATGCTATTCGAGCATCCAAGAAGGCTTATCTATTTTTAGAATACAGTTCTTCTCCTCACAATTCAGATTCCCAAATCTTTTCTTTTCTTGTTCTTAGCCATGCACCAACTAAATCTTCTACTCTTAGCTCAAATTGATTAATCTTCTCCTCTCAAGAAAATCTGGTACCTTCTAGAAAAATCAACGTACCTTCTCCTTTCTTCACCACCACCGAATGAAAGATTGCCTTTTCCAAAACTCAAAAGAACGGTTGGGTACTGGGTGGTTACGATAACCATCTCTCGTTAATTTTGGATACACCAAAATTTACCCTCCTTTGTTCATCCAAGTAAATTTTGATGCCGATAAAAATAATTAGCTCAAATTTTGCGTTGGTCTGTTATTATGCACTGTACCTAGATTACTCAAGTAGGGAAGCAGGCATGACATTCCTGTATACCAATTCACTTGCTTACGTGGGCACGCCTTTTTTACTTTTCTCCCCTTTCACGAGAGGGAAGGTCGGTACCTCCTTCATGCATTCTGTTTTCACGTGCAAGAGCAGTCGCCTTGTGGCAGTGACGGCGCATGGAAAGTGCTAGAATTTTGGTTATGATAGAGATTTTGATCACAAATATGAGATTGGGAAATTGCTGGGCCACGGTTAGTTTGCCTACATTTACGTTGCCACTCACAAACACATTGGCGAGAGAGTTGTAGTGAAACGTATTGAAAAGTAAAAGGTAATAACATTGCAAAAACCAACATATTGCAATCAATTTTGAGGGAAATGACTTCCACCTCCCTGTCATTTTCAATGCAGCTTCAAAAATTTAACACAAAATATTCCTTAATTGCTTTCATTGTATAACGCCTCTCGGCGTAAAGACTACATATGTCTCACTCAAGAAAATAAAAGGAGGTCACGAGAAGATATTGATAACCTCAATTTACTTACATTTCAAACCACAATTTATATGGTGTATTATGTTAAAATCAATAAATGATCTACATTTCTTTAAAAATCCATAGTTATATATAACACTACACTAAATGCAACAAATAACTATCAGCGTAGCGTGCCCTTTACGCAACATGTGCCATTGCTAGCATACGTATGCTCAATGATTCTGGAAGTCAATTTGGGCGTCCGATTTGAGAGATCTCAACATGCCATCAGAGTTTTATCGTGGGATGAAATTTGTTGATCGTGCAGACGACAATCGCCAAAATGAATATCCTCCGTCGTTCTTCTGCTCGCAGACAACTCCACAGATCTGTCTCCCTCTGTTTCGGTGAGCCCCGCCATCAAATATTTTTCTCCTCATGTTCTCAAATGTTAGCAGAGCAGCTGAAGAAGGGTGGAGGTGCAGCTGCAACGAGAGGCGGATACAGCGTAATAGGAGGGCAGAGCATGAGAGGAGGATATTGCGTGAGAGGCATGGCGACGTGGGGAGGCGGAAGGGGCAGGGCGATCCCGAAGGTGGACATCGGCGCTAGAGCGAGGAGTAACCAGAAGCGAAGGCTGTGGATATACGCACTGTCTATGAGCGCCGTATCGGGCTTCATCATCGTGGTGTTGGGTAGTTTCCAGGACCAATTGGTGTTCTACGTGACCCCAACGGACGCCATGGAAAAGTTCAGCAGAGACCCGACGAAGAACAAGTATCGGCTGGGGGGGTTGGTGGTGGAGGGCAGCGTGCTGCAGCCTGCCTCCTCCACGGAGACAGAGTTTGTGGTGACCGATTTGGTCACGGACATTCTGGTGCGTCACAAGGGTGCCCTGCCCGATCTCTTCAGGGAGGGCCACTCTGTAGTTGTTGAAGGCTTCATACGCCCATGGTCTTCCGATGCTGCTCCCTCTTGCCCTGCTCGACCCGTCACGGAAAAAGCCAGGGCCTCTGGATTTTATTTCTCTGCAATCGAAGTACTCGCGAAGCACGACGAGAAATACATGCCCAAAGAGGTCGCCGCCGCCATTGAAAAAAATCGTGCTGCCATCGAAGCCGCCAATTCGTCTTCTCAAGACCAACTGCAATCTTGACACCCTGTTCAATGCAATAGATTTTTTAGCTGTTAACGAGTTTTCTGATACACCAAATGGCATACAATGAGAGGTATTCCATTTTCCATTTTTCCGGCATCGATCATTGAATAAACAAATTTTTTATCAGAGAAAATTTATGCCCTTCGGTAGTCGTTCATTATTCACAAACAACGACTTTATTTATTATTGATACCCATTTTCTGCATCTCTTTTATTTAAACTGTTCTGCCAAGTCTATTAGTATTCCCGCTGAGAGACTCTTGGTGAATGGGATAAAGAAACTACAGTAATGCTCATAAATGACCAAAGTTGCTCATTTGATAACATAAACGACTTGGTGGTAGCTACTTAGCCAATTGTAACGGCGTATTGCAAAATTTTATATGCTGTTTAGGGTATTGTAATTCCAACGATCTAACGATATTGTCTTGCAAAATAAAGGTGCTACTGTCAGTTTCTATGCATCTTATTGGTGATATGAGGGGGGCTAAAAGTAAAAAATAGAAGTCAATATAAGCACCTCTTTTGTGGAATCTAGATGGATTAAGATTGGGAATTCAATTCGAATACCATATAAATAGCAGTACATGTTTTGCATTTGGTTGACAAACATAAAGATCTCTAATGGATATGCTTGTCGAGTTGTTATTATGATTATTTCAGTTTTATGTTTTAAATTCATATGTTACAAATTTGATCTTTCAAGTGAAATTACGAATATGAAGCTTGTTCCTATTTATCGTTCAGTTGTGTACTGCAGTGCATTGCTGCTAATGTTGTCGGTAAGTTGGTGTAATAAGTCCTCTGATCACTATAGCCGTAATTTATTCTTGCTTTCTGACTTAGAACAATACAAAAAACCTTATTCCAGGGTTACATGGGAATGCCTCCCTGTCCCTCGCCACCCCTGGTACAACTGAATGGCAGGGGATGTTCCCTGTCACAAGGGAAACCAGGGATGCATCCCGGGACAATATCCATGGGGGCTTCACAGCCAGGGACATTCCTGGGATGGCCAGATGCACCTCTGTGGTCTGCAGTTTTCTTAACAAAAACAAATTACTACTGTATCAAGAGCAAGTGTGTAATTGCATATAACTGTGGAACTTTTGAATGACTGCATACAGCTATAGAATGAAAGTGTATAATTGTTGTGACTGTGTACAACTGTAGAATGAAAGTGCAATGACAACATACATTTCCTACTCTCTTCATCAATGGGAAATTGTGTGACTGCATGCAACTATGGAAAGAAAATACAGTTGTTGAATGACTGCAAACAACTATGGAATACAAATTTACTCCTGCCAAATGGCAACACACAGTTTATACCCGTTTCATCAATGGACAATTCCATGACTGCAAACAACTATGGAATGAAAATGTACTCCTGCTGAATTGCAACATACGGTTTTTACCCTTTTCATCAGTGGGCAATTCTATGACTAGATCATAAAGGTTTGGAATGAGCAAAACTGTGATTGTACATTTGTAAAAGTGAAATCATGTGTATGTCAAATGAAAGCATACAGTTGTAAGAAATGTATGTTATCATTGCAAACTTATTTACGATTTTGTCACCTTCAAACCTTTGTTGTGATGAAAAGTTAAAACATTGAACAATGAAATCAGAAACCTCTATTTTTTAATTGCTGCTAAAATTGGATCAATGAATATGTTACATTGAATATTGAATTTGATACATTGTATGGATGTCTAAACTTGAATTTTAACGCATTTATAGCTAAACTTGTAAAATTTTTAGTTTCGGTGTGTGCGTGCATGTTTAGGTAAACTCATAAATTTTTTAGTTCCTCTGTGTGTGTAGGTAAACTCCTAAATTTTTTAGTTTCTCTGTGTATGTAGGTAAATTCACCATTTTTTTTTATTTGTGTATAGGTAAATTCGTAAGTTGTTTTGTTTGTGTGTGTGTAGGTAAATTTGCAAATTATTTTGTTTGTGTGTGCGAGGGTGGGTCATGCTAAGTTGCTGAATTGGAATTGGATACAGTTATTGGTATGTATGGTATGCTGGTATGGCAATTTTTTTGGGGGTGTAGGGGGCTGGGTACGGTATGTTGGTATGGCAATTTTTTGGGGGGCTGGGTAGGTTTTGGGAATGGCAGTACAAAAAACATATAATCATAAATATACACATACTTGCAGCCAAAAAACAGAAATTAAGTTCATAATACCACATATCATACATATGCTAAACAAAATTGCTATAAATATTACACATTTGAAATACAATATATTATTTCAATATCAATTTGTCAAACTCAAATGTCATGATGATAGATATTTATTGTTCCATAGTAAAATAAATTTTTAAATTAATATCCTTAAATTGTATATCGTAAATTTGTAAATTAAAAATTTATTAAATGTTAACTTGAAATTGTAACATGTACCAAACATTCGGTATTGTTGTCACAAGGATGGCACCCTTAGCTAAGTGTGAAACTCAGCTATCCTGTGAAACATTGGATCATTTTCAGAATATGGGTTGCCTATAGCGAAGATGAACTTCTAGAGCGGGCTGGTTCCCCTGATGTACCTCCTAAATCTTGCTGGTTTGATTGGAAAAGGGATAGAAAACTGAATTGTAATGTAAACTTGACCTAGGAGGTGATGTACCGATGATGAAAAGACTTGTACTTGCTGTTCTAACTCACAATTCTTCTCAAAACTCAGCCTAATCCTATCCACAACTCAATTTTGACCATCTTATACAAAAGTGTTTTAAGGGGAGGTTATGTTTCAGGTTTTGTTGCAGGAAAACAGTGTGTTTTCACAACTACAAACTCTAAAAAACAGCTAACACAGCCTATGACCTGCATAAATTGTTCATATTTTTGCATAAAAAATGATTGCAAATGAAACCTAACTCAAGGATTTAATGTTCAAATCACAAAAATTAATTCAAATGATTCACAGTATCATCCATACACAAAATTTTGAGAAGGCAAACTCGCTGATTTTATTGATAAAAGGAGTTTCTTGCTTGTACAATATTGAAAATACTGAAAATAAACTAAGTTGCTGCTGCTCTATTAATCTCAAAATCTGAATTACAATCTCTTTCTTTTGCATAAGGCAAAAGAAAGCAAAGAAAGAACTCACTCCAATGAGTTGAAATATTTGTTTTATAAAAAACTCTTTCCAAAAGAGGCTGCACCTTGTGGAAGACGTTGAATGTGCAAGGAGAGTTGAACTGGATGTGCACTCTGGAGTTGAGAGTTGACTCAAACTCTTTGACTTGGGCATGCTCCTCAAAGTGTGCTTCAACTGAACTGGAACTGAACCTCCAAGAAAAGCATGAAGATGACTGAAAAAGCCGAGTTTAAACCCCTTGCATGAAGTTTTCAAGCAGCTGGGAGTATAAGGCAAGAAAACCTATATTTTAGGTACCCAAACTTCACCAAAATGCATAATTTTAGGCTCAAACTCCCCGTAACTTCAGTTGTAACCATGTAGACTTGTTAAGTAGGCCTAAACTGCCCCAAATTGCCACTAAACTGATCATAACAAGTCATTAAATGTGAGTTACTTGTAGATGACTAATGCTTTTCTTTGAATCACCATGATATCTTCCTGCTAAATGTTTCATCTTCACATATTTCTGCTCTTTTGAGACTGCATTGAGGTTTTCACTCCAAGGTGTGGTGAACAAGGTCATTATTATAGTCATTAAGACTCAAAACACTTGCTGTCCTACATTTACTTGTTACCCCTTTTTGGTGCCTTGACCTGTTGTCCTCACATTGTTGATATCATTTGGAATAGACTATGTTAATAAAGGTTTAAAACTTAAAAGTGGCTGTCTATTCCTTTGAATTTTGTGACTGTGATAGTGAAAGTATAGTCATAGACTGCCCTTTCAAGCTGTCCTTCATTACCTGTAGGTTGTTATGTTCATGTAAATTGTAAAGTAACTACCTTTAAATACTCTATCTTATAATCTCCATGATGGCTGTCCTTTTAAGAGACTGTCCTCATGCATTTGACAACTACTTCCAAAACTGCCCTTATACTTGATTGACTGAGCATTGTGGACTGCCTTTTTTTTTAATTGTCTTGACTCATTTCATATGACTGTCCTCAAATCTACCCCTTGAAAAAAACCATGCTCTGCAGCAATACTTAGTTTATATCCATGAATATTGTCATCATTTAAGACTTTATTACTTTGAAGTTGTTTGCTGGCTTCATCTTCATCTTTTGCAATTTTTTTTTGCTCCACTTTACTGTCATTAATGGTGCTCTTCTTGTGGAATTTTTTGCTGCACTTAACTGGCATTAATGCTGCTCTTCTTTGTCATCATTTGCTGCACTTTGCTATTAAACCTTCTGCACTTTTTAGACTAAAATTTCTGCATTTTTTTGTCATCTATTGCTGCACCTTTTTGACTAAAATTTCTGCACTTTTTTTATGACAGTCAAATGATACATTTGCTGCACATTTCCATGTATATTTGCCGTCTATCCTTATGTCACATTTTCTGCTCTCTTTTATGAAGTATGGTGACTGTCTTTCTATCTTGATGTGATGACTGTCATCCCTTATTTACCTCTGCACCATACATTTGTTCAAGGTCTACCCTTATTTGATTCATACCTCTCATTTTGCTGCACTTTGCTATTAATTTGCTGACCTTATATCATTCCAATTTGGGACTGTCCTTAACATTAGGCCTGCCCCTCTTTTTCTATGACTGTTCTTAACATTTATGACTATACTTATGCATTACATAGTCATAAATCCATCTCTTATCTTTGCAACATTATGAATGATTTGACATGAAGACTAAACCTGCCATTTGTGACTTTCATATGACAAACACTTAACATCTTGAAATCTACCCTTTCTGACTTATGAGGTTGCTGCCCTTTAGACTTATGAGGTTGATCTGACAATAATGCAATTGCTGCCCTCTTGATATGACAATAATGAACTTGCTGCCCTCTTTTTTCCCTTGACGACTTGCTCATTGTCGTGTAGATTTTTCTTTTGATGTCCCCATTATATTGACTGTTTTCCCTTGAGATTCTATCCTTTATATTGTAAAACTGCTCATATTACTGCCTTCTATGGATATTTACACCTTGCTGTCCCTGCAACCTTACTAATGGCATGACTGTCCTTGATGGTCTTAATGATTGACCTCAATGCTTTGTATTGTAGTTGTCCTTAATTGGGAATAGACTATCCTCTTTTGACATTTTAAGACTGTCATCATTGTCTTGCAATCTGCCCTCAGTCTTACACTACCGTGACTGTGACCTTGCTCTTTGACTGTGTTAACCACATGGCAATGGTGTGAACTGTCCTCCTTTGTAAGTCACTTGTTATAGAATTTGCAGCCCTCTTTGCTATGTCCATTTCATTGATAGGACTATTATCACTGCCCCTTTTTACTGTTTTCTTGTCAACATATGACTCTCCCTTTGATGATGAAACTGTCATAGCTTCACTGAAACTCATGGTCACTGTTTTTCACACTTGCTTTTCATCTCTTAACAGGCTCTAAATTCAATGTGCTGATCTTTAGAGGTCAATCCCTCCAATACAGGATGTGCTTCTATCTCCAGCTCAGTTGCCTGGGCATCTAGAAATGTGCAAGCTGCCTCCAATACAACCTTCATCTGTCAAATGAGATAACATACTGTGCATTATAGTGATTGTCTACTCATGACTGTTGCAAAGACATGACTGTCCTTTATCCTTATTATCTTTCACAGGTAATTTGCTTTTAAGGCTGTCTTTAACCCTTAATGCTTATCATAAAACATCATTGTATTCTTCAATGCTACATCTTCTTTTCCTTGAAGACCATTGCATAATATGTCCTGTCCTTTGGATTATCTTTCTACCTTAGGTCCTGATGATTTGCCCTTGAATTTTTCTTGCATCCTCATCATGGGACTGTCCATTGATGACAATGATTAACATATGAAAACGTCCTTTGTTAGATCTGAGACTTTTGCAAACTTTATTCATGCATGATCTTTGACTGTCATAGCATTACACTATCACTGCCATACCCTCATAAAACCTCACCATATGCCTTCTTAATCAAACACTTTATTGAAGCTAGATATTTCATACACAGTCACTGCCAAAAGGGGTTTAATTCAGTCACTGAGACTGTCATTCTCCTCTACACACGCTGCCCCAATGTCTTGCCTTTGACAACTATGCATGAAAGGAACATTTGCTGAGCATTATTAACATATGACTGCCCCCCTATCATGGTGTTCATAAAACCTTCCTTAATTGGTTGTTCTCTCAACATTGAAACTTCATAGACTAGTCATGACTATGATATACTTTTTCAAATGACTATCCTCATGAATATCAATGCATATAACTGTGTGACTGCGGCTTGTGTTTTTTTTTGCCTCCAATGAAACCTTCAAAGAAAACTTGAGATGATTTGACTGTGAAAAGGAGAAGAAAAACTAGAAACCCTACACAACTTTGAAAACCATTTGCCATTTCCAGAGTACAGATGCTTTCAAAAAGGTTTTAATACAAACCTTATTAAAGATTAACAAAGACCTAATAGACTTTCATAACAGCAGATAGATTTGCAAGTGTGAGGAGTGTACCATTTAAAATCTGCCTCTTTCAGCGACTTGAATGCGTAGAGGAAGTGCAGAAGAACTTGTAAATGCCCTCCTTCAATTTCCTGTTGCATGCCAAGAATTCTGAAACTCCTTTTGCAACGTGGGAATTTCATCTACGCACTTTTTTTGTTCCACATGCATCTCCTTCAAGCTCACAAACAGCAGATAAAAAAACCTAGAAATTTGCCCACGTGAAGCTTTCTTGAGCTTTGCCTCTTTCAATGCTTTATTTCCAGCGCCCAAACTTGGAGTTTTCACTTTCATTTTACCTTTTTCTCTTTGCATGCAACTAAGTTTGAGTTTGCTTTTTTTCTTGTTTCACTCCTCAACGTGAGCTTTTCCCCCTTCTTTTTGGCTTGGCGTGGAAACCTTTGTGTTAAAGGAATAATACCTTTTAAATAAAAAACTTTTGGCAAGCCTTTTAAATAAATAATGTCAAGCTTTACATCAAAATGGAATACAGGTATATCCTAAATTTATGATTTATACTAAATTTGGCTTTTCCTCAATAAAATCCTAATTACAGTATTTAAATTCAATATTAATTTGTCAAACTCAAATGTCATGATAGATATTGTTTTTGTTTTGCTTGGTGAAAGTGACTATAAGGGGTCACCCCCCATTGGAGACCACAAATGGGGGACCTCCTCCCCGTCATGAATGCAATCTAGCAGTCCAGCCCTGTGAGCACGGTAGCCCAGCAGGGGCACTGGGCCTGCGAGCACACCAGCCCAGCAAAGAATTGGACCTCAAGCATGAACGCCAACAACAACCTCAACACTGCGGGTCAAGTCCGGAGATTTGAACCCTCGTGGCCACAACAACGCCACCACTTAACCATCGCACTATGGGATCAACCCCCAATCATGATAGATATTATTCAATATCAAAATATATTTGCAAATTAATATCCTTAAATCATATATTTTAATTTTATAAATTAAAAATATACTAAATACAAATTCTAAATTGTAACATATACTAAACATACGGTATATCCTAAATTTATTGTTCATACTAAATCTGGCTTTTCCTTAAAAAATCCTACATATACGGTATATCATAAATTATTTCCCATTTTGTTATCATATACAATTTTTATTTAAAGGGTATAACCGTATATCATAAATGAAACTACCATAAATATCTGTACCTTTAGGTTATCATATATTATAAGTTATAACCCACAAGACTCAAGCTAATATCAGTCAGAATCATTTGTAATCGATTTTGAAACTTATCATAAGGGATTTATCATATATGGTCTAAGTTTGAGTAGAGAGAATATCTGTTATGGGTGGTTTATTGCTGCAACTCCTTTTCTATTTGCTACGACTTCAGAGTTTTGGACTGCAACTCCTTTCTTGTTTGTGTCAAAAATCAAACAAAATGCATATATTACTTAGATGTTCAGTCACTTCAAGCAGAGTAGACTCTAGTTTGTTTGCTATTCTTGCAACCGCTATGCTGTTCATCAATGTGACTCGTCCAACACATGAAATGATGAAATGACAGTTTTTTAGGGTTTTTGAATTGTCAATAAGTCAAAAATGTGTTGAAAACTTCACCTTCCAAGAGAATTGTCATGGATACATCTTCAAAGTGCCATTTCTGACCTGGAACCGCCCAAGTTTGTTCCTTGACAATTCCTCACAATTCTGACCCAATATCGTGCTCAAATTCACAGGTTTTTCGATGCTGAATCCAATTCTGGGATGAATTGTAATAGTAACACCTCACTTTCTGTCACTTCAGTAACTTAGTGTGTACACGCACACATGCATGTGTGCACACACACACACACATGATGCCATCCCTTGCCATCCTCCCAAAATGGATCCCTGGACTGCCATCCCTGAAATGCATTCCACTGTCCTGTGCTATGTTTGTTCTTATTTCTTATGTCCATATCGTGTCTTACAACTGTACACCTTAATTTGCTGAATTTGAAAATAAGAAGGATGTTTACAAATTGTTTATATTGCTACAATGCCACAGGCTTCTAAGCAAATTGTTTTTCTTGTTAACCTATAACTTTAAGGTTTGGGTTTATCTGTAGTGATTACCTTAATAAAACAATTTTTCTTTTTAAGATTTATATGTTTTATGTGTTTCTTGCTGACGTGTGTGATGTCAGCCAATAGAATGTTTGATCTCTTGTGGTTGCAAGTATGTGTCCTTTTGTGTCTAGGTCGAATGTTAGCATGTCTTTGAGGATTGATTGTTTGTTTGATAGGTTGTTTGAGTATCATCATGGCCCATATACCCTCCAGCTTGGGATAATCATAAGTTATTGGTTTGGGTTTGGGTGTGCTTGTGCGGCAAATTGTTTTTGGTGGCTTGGTGTGTTTTGGGCTCGTCTATATAGAAAATATATAAAAAACATAAATACATATACATATTTTAGCCTAAAAATTGAATTAGGTTCAGATGACAAACGTATACATCCACTAAACAAAGCAACCATAAAAAAATATAAGATTGTATTTACCTCAATATTAAAAGCGACAACTCCCTTTCTGTGGACCTCATCAAGAACTTGATTTCATGTTACTGTCAAGTGAGAGTGTCTAGGATAAAATCTAGTGGAAAAAATAAAACCCATGATATGAAGGCAGCGGACATTTAAAGGTGTGGAAAAGTAAAGCATGTGTTATTGTTAATAATGTGAATCCAGTAATTATTTCTTCTTTACAGAAAAATGTGGTAGGTAATACTCTTAAGACATACTAAAAAGACAAGCCATAAAAGCGATAGAGCAGCATACGAGCCATCATTGGATGGAGAGGTAAGTGGAAGGAGAAGCCAGGGAATGATGGCATTCCTACTACATTCGTCTTGGCTTCCTAACTGTAATGGCACTGTACAAGTCACTCGCCATTAATGGAGAAACAATGCTTGTAGCAGTGAGGTGCAGGGGTGTTTTTATTATTCTTTCATGAAATGTGATGACAAAACAAAAATCAGATAGTTTAAAACAAAAATGTGGTTCTACTGTTTTGGGCCTGGATTCAGCAGGGTATGTCTAGTGGTTTGTTTAAGGCATGCAATTTTGTGCCATGGATTTACTGGTCGAATCTGGACCCAAAATCATGTGCCCAGAGCAAATCCATTGTGGACCAGACGACAAACCTCAACCAGAAATGAACTGGCCCTAGACCTAAGTTTTTTCTGATTGAACTGGTAACATAGTGATAATCCAAAACGTTAATTTCACAAGAAGGGGCATCAGGAAATGAACAGCAAAGTCTAATCTTATTATAACATTGTATAAAACACCATCCTTGACAGGACAAAAGGGGATAGTTGACCCACCTAGAGAAAGGCATTATAAGACTTTGACATTCGATAGAACTTGATTATTAGCTTGGTATTTGAATCTCTTGATTTTAGTTGTTTGAAAATTCTAGAATCTAGGGTAGTTCTATTGCAGGATTTATGGGAGGCAGAGTGGTGACCCACTCCTCTCCCTCTAGAGTTAAGAACCCACAGTTAAATCTTTATGGAGGTGCATGAACAAACATGGAGTGGGAGTTAAGTGTGGGAAAGGAGAATTTAGGAGTTTCTAATGAGGAAGATGCCATTCAGATGGGCTAGTATTTTGGGAAGAGATATTTGAGAAAATTGGACCTAGCAATTACTTTGCTGACCCAATTTTTTAAAAAACTCAGGACTCAGCAAAAACATGGGGAAAACTTGGCAAATTTATTGAACATTTAAAATCACAATTTTAAAAAATATTCTTCAAAAACATGGATATTACTGAATTTATGGACCATATTACTGATTTCCTTCATACACAGAACAAAATTAAAATTCAATACACACCATAGACTAAAAACGAGTTCAATAAATTAAAACTAAATATAAAAAAACTTCACTAATAGTCTAACAGTCATAAATATTAAACTTATAAATCTATGATAAAAAAAAGAAAAAAAATCTTTCAAAGTTTTCAAGTTTTGGACTTCCATCAGCTGTCAATGGAATGCAGCAAAAAAAAAACCACTTAAAAAGCTGTAATAAGACACAAAATAAGGGCATTTTTGAATGATTGATTCATTGTATTTTGCTGCAAGTGCATATACTTGAGTCTATTTATTGTTGATCCACGATTTAAACTCATGAATAAATTTTAGACCCATGATTTTTTTCGTTTTTATATCAGGGTTTTATCATACCCATGATTTCATCAGTGACCAAACCCCAAATGCTGGCACCTGCTACCATTGACCAAATTCCAAATCCTTAGTGAAATATGGTGGCCGAGTTTTTCATGCGTCATGAGTTGCGGCTGTTTTTATGCGAGTACAGTTAGTGTTCCAGTAAAAATTGTAGCAAGTTTTTTTAATAACTCAGCCATGAGTTATTCCTTTGAGTAGCTCGCTTGCCTTCTAGATGTGCCAGTACTCAGAGAGTTTTTCAAAATTGTTCGAGTTATTTGGAGCTGGGAACAAAGATTCTATTGGGAGTAAAAGAGATAGGATTGTGGAAGTTTAGGTGTTACTTCATCTCTGTTGCTCTTCACTATGAGTGGAATGGAAATCTGTTGGGGATACTTGTGAAACTTGAGGAGGAACTGAAATTATACCCATGAAAATATATTGTGAAGATCCATAGAACTATATTGTGAAGATATCTGGGTATGTTGCTAGTTTTTCCTATAGCTGTTGTTATTTGGTGTTTTCAATGTCGTAGAGTCAGATTTTCCTGTATGCTTGAATGTCTTTTTTTGTAAAATCAAGTTTATATGGTTTGGGGTTTCAAGGTGGGGTTTTACCTGACCACAGAAAACCTGTGTGGTTGGGACAGGGGTATACACCCCTCATGCTGATTACACCTTGTCATCTGCTAGAGACCTCTGGGTGACTCCTGGCAATGGTACTGTGATGGATTGAGGGGGAAAACAGTAACAGAGGTGGTTGTGACAGTAAAGTGGAGGTTCGTATGTACACTCTTTAAGTCTTGTAAGATTCTAACCTGGAATCTAGAGGCACCAATTAGGCAAACCCTAGTCCGAGCCTTCATAAAAGAGTTTGCAATACCAATACATAAATGTCAAAATTTATTTGATTTTGATTTGTATATCTGAATAGCTCTATTTTTTCTTTAATTAAACATTTAAAAACTTTCCATCATATTGAAGTTTGATGGGAAGAAGGGTCCATTGAGAGAACTCAAGGGGTGTTACTTGCTAGGAGGAGAGAGGTTGTGGAGTACTTGTTGGCTTGAACAAGTGACTGAGCTTACCTTCCTTGCATTGAAGAGGATGTACTGGGTATGTATTTCCTCAGTCAGGATTAAATTATAACTGATGGTTTTGTGATGAGATGGTGTTGATGACAAATTATATAACTGTGATAGTTGAAATTATTTTGGTGGTCATATGACATTCTTTTTTAGAACATTTATAAAGAAAGTATAGATTAAAGTTTGTTGTGCAGAAGCAGTGAGTAGGCTACATTCCTCCGCTTGCCTCAAATCTTGATTTGGCTGATGAGGACAGAGGTATAATGCCTTCTGTTACCTCACACTTGTTCCAGTCATGTAATCACCTTGATGACTGTTACCTCACACATGTTCCAGTCATGTATTCACCTTGATGACTGACTGACTTGTTTTTAGGGCTTACAGCTTACAAGAAAAATGAAGCCCTTTGACCTTTTAGATCATCTGTGATAATTTAATTAGATCAACAAAAAACCATGGAAGGATTTAAGTACTTAGGGTTTTGTTGAAGATATCAGTGTACTATTTGAAGATTTTTGGTCTGTACCTGTTTTAAGCCAGATGTTATGCTTTTGGCCTTGAGATTGAGTGGGACTCTCAAAACTTACATCTTTTGGTCCTGAACAGACTTTTAGTATGATATGGTTAAGATGGTTTGATTGAGAACAACAAAGGATAAGCCTCAATCTTTTATGTCGTTTAAAGATTGGAATAAAGATTATTGGGCAGGACAACTTAAGACCTTAGATTTGCACCAATTATATATCAGCTAGAGACCTGACCTATACCTCATGTGACTCTCCACGACTTTAAATATGATCTTCAAATTAGAAATGTATACATTCTACACAAGATTTATTTGTTTAGTAGATACTTAGGGTATATGTAAACATGATAGTGAATACCTTGAATTAGTACTTATATTTTGAATACTCCTGGGTCTTGCTGAAGTACCGTGTTATTAGCTCAAGGATAGATTGCTTGTATAATTTTTATGCGAGGTAAGGAGTTGCTAGATATTGTGATAATTTCCTAACCATTTAAACCTTTTCGGTCAGTTCAGATTATAAGCAGTTAACAGTCCTTTGGTCCAAAAAAATTGCTTGAGACTGAGATTCTCAATGTTTATCCCAAGTCATTTTATATGGCAGATTGTTGACATGAGCTTTTAATGAATATTGGTATGTCTATGCTTAATTATACTGTGTGTAGATTATGATCAGGGTTTGAGTCATACAACACTGACTGTTGGCCTTTAAGTGTTTGCCACATCCATTGCTTTGTTGATATATATAAGTTTATAACAACAATTTATCTATATAAATGTACAATAGGCAGTGGTATTTTGACATGATACAGACATTTGATAATGAATATTTATTTGAATAACCATGATTTGCTTTAGTTTTTTTTTTCCTTTTTGGGGTTTGCAAGGTGCCAGTAAGTTTCCCTTGTTTTCTTTTCACAAAACAGTCAAACAAATATTTGGCCTTTGGAATTGAAGATGAAAATTTTGTGTTCTAGTTGGATTTTAAAATAGTCCTGATATTGCTGGGAACCGTGTGGCTGAAGCCTTTTGCTTATGGAGCAAACATGTTTGTTGAAGTTCACAAGTCTACGATTGTAAGATCCTTTGTCTATAATAAATATCAGTAATGAATTTCGACCTAAACAAACGGGAATTAAGCTGCACATATGTTG
Source organism: Sequoia sempervirens (assembly GCA_007258455.2). Classification (NCBI taxonomy): domain Eukaryota; kingdom Viridiplantae; phylum Streptophyta; class Pinopsida; order Cupressales; family Cupressaceae; genus Sequoia; species Sequoia sempervirens. Next base: position 15,163,034 of record VDFB02000015.1, on the reverse strand, counting down.
GCGTTGTTCTAAGTATGACTGTTAGGAACTTTAGCATTTGTTTGTACTGTTTTTAGCTGCACTTGAATTTATTATCATTACCTTGAGTCCTTGACAGTGCATAAACAATAAGTCTTTCGAATCCCTGGGGAATTTTGGTATATTGTCTTTTTTTTTTTATATGTTATGGTGACTTCTGAAGGAACACATGGTATTGTATGAAAGTTTGGATTGAAAATACTTTGTGCAGTTTCATTAAAGCCAAGCATGGCCTGTTCTATATGTCCAAATCTGACCGATGTTACCACTGACAGTTTGAAGTCTCAAAGTGTTAGCTTCAACTAAAAGATATTCTTACGAGTATCGAACTTTAAATGGTGGACTGTCTTTTTTATTTGCAGGCAATTATATGAAAACAAATAAGGGTATATATATATATATATATATATATTCTGGGTTTATATCTCAGTGATAAGCATCACATTTGTTTTTGGCAGGGGATTATATAAAAATGAAATTGTTGAATGATTTTGATTGATTTGTCATGCTCTAAATTGTTGAAACATCGCATATTCTCATGATTTCTGTGTTTATGCTTCTAAATGAGAAATAATAAAAACCTAACAGCTAATATAGGAAGTTTAGAGTTCTGAAAAATAGAGAGATGAAATTTTAAATATTAAACTTTTATCAGACAACTCTGTCAATTTAGATTTTATGTTGTCATATCTGGTATGCGGCGATGCTTTACCATATTCAAAATCAGTTCATTTAAAAATGATTTGTAGAAAGCCTTCTTGAAATAGCTTTTCAGCATTAATCCATGGCTGTCAAATTTTGCATGCCATGACAATTCCACATAGTTTTACAATTAAAATATAAAAATGTAGTCAACAAAGTGTTCTATTAGTGGTTTTCATTAGTAAAGAAAGAAGGATAATACATACGAGAGATTTTAATATCTGGTTTCAAAAAAAGTGTGAAAAAAGAAAGGCTAATTGAGAGTATCTTTATTGTGGACATTGGGTTTTCTTCACTTGACCATAAATATAAAATATATATAGAGAGACACAGAGATCTAGTGCCTGAATTTAAAACCTTCAGTTTTAATGTCACGACCAATCCCGGGAATGATCAAGCCTTAATGTACGTATGCCAATGGTATTCAAAATAGGAGAGTTTGGATTTCAAACTTCTGCAGCTTAAGATTGGCTTAAACAGAACTACTAACACTAACCTAAAAAGGAAAAACAATATTACCAAGTACTGTGCTGCAGAACTGTGCATTCAATGATTAGCCTACTTTGCCATAGTTTGTGCATTGGATTGAGTCATTGTCCATAAATATTCAGAACCACCTGAGATAAGATTGTTCAGCACATTGATATTGCTCTGAAAACTCAGGAAGTGTAGGAGAAATTGTACTAGATATTGATAGTCAGCCCAATTTTCTATCATCTACTTGGTATCAGAAATATAGAGCTCATGATTTGAGCAGCTGCTTAAATGGTGATGAAATTGCAGTTAATGGGATCAATCCATTTTGTGGATTGAGTGTTTCACCTGGGTGTGTTGGTAATGTTTGTTCAGTTGATCTATTCATAAATCAGACTGCTGATATTTATGCAGTGTATGACAGAATACTAAGTGTGGAGTACTATAGCAGAAAGGGGGAGTGATATTGCAGCTGGGTGTGGCAATGGAGGGTGCTTTGATACAGAGGAGGATGAGGTGGCAAATTCAAACATAAAAGATATATCGTCATGTTATTCATTCCGTAGTCAGGCATTTCAGTTTCATTGAAACAAGTTGAAAAAAAAAACAATAAAAATATAAAGGACTCTGAAAACAGGCGTAATGGTATTCAGAATAGTAATGTCTTAACTAATATAATGTGTCAAGGTCAAATTTCTGACTATGACTGAGATAGCCAAATAAGAGCTATGTTTCATGGAGTCTCAAGACGGGGAGGCAGTGGGGATGAGTTTTGGGGATGGGGGACCAAGGGCCTAGATTTAGAGACAGTGGGGGGACGACGAGACACATATATATAGTATTCTAGAAAAGAGATGAAAAATAATACAAGGAATAATATATGAAACTTTGAATTACAACATATTTGATATTGCATTGAATGAACAATAAAAATGTCAAATATCCATATGTTCATATTACATTCAAAATGATGATTACATTCATAAATACAATTAGCCAATGGTCCAATGCCTCAAGTCATCACTCATTGCTAAAATCCGCATTGAACTCTTAATCATTCAAAATATTAGACTCTACAAGCGCTAAGATAACAATACCAACCAATCCTGTTTTGTTACATCTTTATCAATCTATGCTTGCTCCTCGTGCTCTACTTACCATCGGGAGACTCCTCAAGCTCTAAGATCCTCCAAAACAATACCAACCAATCTTGTTTTGTGACATCTTTATAGATCTATGCTGGCTCCTTGTGTTCTACATACCATCAGACTACCAGATTCTTTTTGTATATAAGTGTTGCGGTCTCTGAGACACAAGGTGCTACGATAGCTACAAGCTTCTCCACTCTTTTAGAGGCAAGTTGGTTCCTCTTAACATAATTAATGAAACTAAAAAAAATAGACTAGTTCCTCTTAGCAACAAAAGAACTAGAAACTTGGAATGAAAGATGAACGACTAGTGTAGTAGTAAAAAAATAAGTCCTATGTATAGTTCAGCATAGAATTGGACCCTCAAGTGTTATAATCTCTCTATCTTGGCTTCTTCCAAATATCTCCCAAGATTGACAATTTTTTTCCACTCAGTATGAATGATGCTAACTTATGTAGAATCATGTCTTTTGAATGACTTTCATGAATCTCACCTTCACCTTAGCAACCTATATAGATTTGTCTTGGCTTTTGCACATACCAATTTAGGTTCAATGCATTGGTGGCCATGTGTAAGGAATTATCAAGCTTCTCCCAATGACAATGAATGATTAACTGAATGTGCTTATTGTAGAACACTAATGTGGGGTTTTTCTCTTGTACAATGGCTTTCATTTCGCCAAGCATACTGTCAATGCACTCATACGCCCCTCCAAGGTTAGGTGTATTTGTGTCCCCATTTCTAATAATTGTGAAATCTAAAGTAATAATGGCAACAATGCATTTTACATCAACCCAAAAAGTATTACTCTTCACCATCTTCTTCACCCTCCCTTGCTTTGATTTAGAATTAGGGAATCAATTCCACTTTGCTATCATGTTGCAATGCATGCTCCCTAAGAGAATGAAGTTGATGCATATTTAGTTTCCATCGGTTTCAAAAACTCTTTCTTAGAGAAGGTACTAAAGAGTGCACATGAAGTATGATGATAATAGATAAACATTTGCACATCTCTAGCATTATTTAACACATCTTTCATCCATCTATTTTTTCCCATACCTTTGAGTGCATTGTTCATGGCATGCACACAACAAGGAGTCCACCAAATATGCACACATATGTTGCATCCATTACTACTTGCACTATATTCAATGGCCCAATCTCCTTAATAGCATCTCTAAGAATTTGGAATTAAAATTCAACATTCTTGTGGTGCCTTGAACAATCAATAGCCCTAAGGAAGTAAGTGCTCTTTGTACATGTGATCATAATGTTGATGAGTGGACAATGTTTGATATAAGTCCACCCATCCTTGATTATGTTACATGCATTGGTGACCTAGGTAGCTTTTATTTTCTTCATTATAAAACTAATCTTGAAATAGTTCTTATCCAAGATTGTCATCATCAATTTTGTTTCCCCTTTGGAAATATGATGGTTGCTCTAATTATTTTTGCCAAAACCTCCTTATAATAAGGAGAGTGGGCAACATGAAATGGAATACCCTTAACAAAGAAGAATTCGCCAATGGCATCATCTGTCTCATCTATGTTTTGCACATTAAATAACTTTGACATTGTGTTTGCAACACCACTAGTGGTTATTCTACATTTCCCCTTAGGCGTTGTTGCAACTACCTCTAAACTAAATGGAAAAGCATAAGTGCAAGTATAATGAGCTGAAACTTGTGGATCTAGGGTATTCCTAGTGCTACTAAAAGTTGGCGTAGGAGCCCTTAGTGGCAAAGTGGTAGGTACAAGGCTTTAGTCATCGACATAAGGCCACATTTTATTTATTTCATTTTTTTTCAAGTGATAATCTCCCACAAACTCCTACACCTTTGCTAATGACATAAAGGAGGTGTGCATTAACTCTTGCGATGCTGCCTTGGAATTCATGTCAACAAAAATGTCATTTTCATCCCAAGTTTTGCTTCAAATTGTTTTAAATGTGACTTCTTATCTAAGGGACCCTTGGCAAAATTCTCTAATAATTTGGAAGGGCAACAAGGAACTAAAATGTGTGTTGCAAATAAAACTCTTTGCCTCACTCCCTCACTTTGTACTTAGTTTGATTGAACCCCTATAAGCTTTTTGTGATCCTCTTCATCACTCATGCGGTGAGAAGAACTCATAGTGACATTGCAAGAAGCACCATATATGGCATAATATCATTAAATAAATTATGCACAAGCTAAAGACAATGATTTTTCTTTTTGTCTTTTTACTTGAGGTTGCATGAAGTGTAGAAGTAGAGGACACACAAAATACAAATCCTTGTTTTTCATCTTTCATCTAACAAGGATTCCATTTTTATTTTTCTTACTTTAGGTTGCATGAAGCACAAAGCAAATGATATACAAAAGACGAAATCCTAATTTGACACATTTTAATATTAGAAATTTGCAAAAGAAATGTTTATAAATAATTTAACAAATACATTTGAACACCTAAATATTGTTGTCTTAAAATTTAAAAAATAAAATTGATTAATTATTCATTTGTAAAACTGAAATTTAAATTGAAAATTGTATCAAGTAAAATGTAAACCCCTAGGGCCTAAATTAATTATTAAATTTTTCAATTAAAAATAGTAATTATTAATTAGTTACTAAATTGAACAATGACAAAAATAATTCATGAAAGGTTAAAGCCTACCTTGAGGCTTGAATAACATATTATGGTGGATTGATGTCACTCTTCATATTTGCTATTCCTCTTGCTCTTATTCTCATTATTTTGAAATCATAATGTCCTCACTTGTAATCTTTCTCACTCTTGCATTTTGTTGTTGCTTATTTATAAGGTTTTTTTTTTAGTGTTTAGGGTTTGTGGCACATAGTTCAAAAACAATTTTTGATTTTTTAAAATATGGCCTTTTTCTTCATGTTTTGGGGGATGCTTGGAAGTCCCTAGGACGATTAAGAGATCTACGGGAGTCCTTTGTATGTCTTGGAGTCCCCAAGTCGTACTCTCATTGGGGGAACTCCCATAAATGTCACCTCTTTGAGGGGGCATCTTGAAAACATCCTAGTTTGTGGGATGATGGGGAGATGTACCCCAAGTCCCCATGTCCTTGAAATGTCCTCATCTTGAAAATAAGGTGATTTGGGGTGCCCTTGAAATGTCCTTGAAATGTCCTCATCTTGAAAATAAGGTGATTTGGGGTGCCCTTGCATAAAAGTAATTTCACATTTTTTATTCAATGGTTGTTTCTCACAATAATTTTTATTTCCAATAATTATAAATAAATATTGTTTCCTACTATTCAGTTATAAAATAACATTTTTACTTAAGATAATGCCATTAATGGACACAACCACGTCATAGAGTTTTGGAAAACATCCCGCTTTTTTATGATGCTCATCTAAGCTTGCTATGGTGAATTGCTTTTACGTTACTAGACTACATGCTATTGATGGGAAAATCTCATGATAGTAATTTTGAGTGACAAGAATGTGTTTGTTTAGAGGACTAGAGAGTTGATTAATGCACATGTTTTCAAAATTGTTGAAAGTGACTCAAAATGCTGTCAAAAATATTGAATGGGATGGTGTATATGCACTCCAAAGCCTTATGAAATGCACTCCAATCGTTGTAGAATGAACTTGCACTTTACATGTTAAAAAATTTGAGTCATTGTAGAGAACACCTTTTGTTTTCATGGTTTTTATCTTAATTATTGTTAGAAAACTACAATAAATGATTTTATTTAATTTTTATAAAATTATGCTTACTTTTTGTGTAAGTTTAAAAGAAAAAAATCATGTTTTCAAAATGTTGTCAGTGGTAAGAAAATATTAATTAATTGTTAAAATTAATTTTATATAAATAAAAAAATCTATAGCAGCGCTTAATAATGTGTGTTCATTTATTTGAAAATAAATCTGCATGGGAACTTAAAACCCTCAAGCTAGATTTTGAAGGGTTTTAAAGAAAGAGGGTTGGATTTCATTGCAAGTAAAAAATGAATAATAATACTAAAAACAATACAAACCATTGGAGTTTCATAGGGTTGGGTTGAGCTACTTGCATTTTTTTGGTTCATTTTTGTATTTGAAAATTTCCCTTCCCTTTTGGTGCCTTCATTAGGTGGGAGTATACACAAACAATAAAACAAAACAAGAGGCTTTAGGAGATTGTTTTAAATGTTTAGAGGCTCTATTTGTAGAATAAAATAAAAGGCTAAAGACAGTTGATTCAATTATTGTAGTTTTTTTTTTTTTGATAAATAAAACCTGGTTTAGGTCCAGGAACCGAAGGAAACAAAGGAGTCATAGCCACAAATGCCGAGATCAACATCAATGTGTGGTAGCCATAGCAATAACAAAGAGGAACAACCCTACACCACGCATAGAACAAAAACAACCAAAGTAAGAGTGACCCCACAAGGACCAAACACAAGCCACCCTACACTGAATTAGCAACATCCTGACGACGGTTGGGAGAAAAATCTTGAGGGTCCCAACTGGGGATAGCTCGGATATCATCCTGGAGGAGCTTGATCATCGGGAAAGGGAAGTCGCTCCACCACTGAGAGACACGAACACCATTATCCCTAACCAACCATATACCGAGATTGGCTAACTAGTCTGCTACGCGATTGCCTTCTCTCCTAATGTGTCACTTTTAGCATCTCAAAATATTTAACCGCCCTCCGCGCATTTTGCATTAGTGCATTCAGTCTCCAATCCACCATATTTCCCCCCCCAAGGGCATTGATAATCAATTTTGAGTCTCCTTTGATCCACAACTTCTTCCACCCCTTTTCTCTGGCAATCATAATCCCCCGCAATAGAGTGGAAGCCTCAACTTTATTGTTTGTATCCATCCCGAGATCAAAGGAAAAAGCGCCAATAGGTTGCCCATGACTATCCCTGAAGATCCCACCTCCTCCAGCCTTGCCTGGATTAGATTTTTTTGCTCCATCGAAATTGAATTTTATCTAGTCCAACGCAGGGAGAGACCAGGCCCCATAGCACGACCTAGTGACTGGCCCAAGTATAGGAGCACAAACCCAGTGGAAACGGGGCCAAGCATCCCCCCAAACCTTCTCTCTGGTGTAGACCTCTCTTCTTTTACTTTTCTGGATTTCCCCAATTTCACACAAGGAACTTTCCACCTTATCCGAAACACACTCCACAACTCTGCTTTTATCTTGAAAAATTCTCCGATTGCGTTCAATCCAAATGTTCCACACAATGGTTGCAGGGGAAGCCTTCCAGATCAGCTTGAGACCTGGGCTATGGATCTGCGCCTTCCAGCTCTCTAAAAGTCTCGGGATATTCTTGGGGAGAACCCAAGCAAACTTCCATCTGCTCATTAAAATATTCCACAGCTGGCTGGCGAAACTACAATGGAGGAAAAGATGATCATTACTTTCTTCATCTGCCTCGCACATTAGACATTTGGAAGGCCCCGCCTTCCCAAAAAGTCTAAGCCTGTCCCACGTGAGAGCCCTATGCCTTCCAGCGATCCAAAGAATGGAGTTCATCTTGGGAAAGTTGTGCTTATACCACCCTCCATTGGACGCCCAAGCCTCCTTCTCAAAATTGCAGAAATTTTCTTTGAACATAGCCTTAACCGAGACTTGGCCGCTACCTCTGTCACCCCAGACAAGCCTATCCTCACCTCTCAGCACTAATAAAGGCCATTTCTCGATTTCACCTTGTATCTTCGCACACACCTGGTTCAACTCCATGACTGGGGCCTTAAGCATACCCCAAGAGCCAGCCAGGGGAAAGCCCATCATATAGTCTCTAGCTTTGACTCCTATGCTATCTTCGAAATGGCTGATCACAGGCCTGAACCTGGGAATGTCTTCCAAAGCACCAAAGTCCAGCCACCTATCCCTCCAAAACCTGATTTTACTTCCATCCCCAAGGCACCACCTCAGCCCTGGGAGAATCAACCTTCTGCAGTGGCACAAAAACCCCATATGCTGGAACCTGTAGGCATATCTATCTCCTTGTCAAATAGAAGCTCAACATTATTTTGGAGGTATTTGGCCTGTAGTACCTTGCTCCATAATTTTCCTTTTTCCTCAAATTCTCCATGCAAGCTTAGCACCCAACGCCAGGTTCATCTGAAGGCACTTTCTAATGCCAAGGCCACCACATTCGATGGGATTACAAACATCATCCCACTTCACTAGATTATATTTGGAACTGTTGCTGCATCCTTTCCAGAGGAAGCTTCTCTTCGTATCCTCAATCACCTTGGCCAGCTTACTAGGAATTTGGAAGACAAACATCATGTAAGCTAAGATAATAGACATGGCAGCTTTGATGGGCATAACTTTGCCTGCAAGAGACAACCATCGCCCTTTCCAAGACTCTAGCATACCATTGATTCTACTGATGACACCACTCCAATCATGCATGGAAACCTTCCTAGCCAACAAGGGCATGCCAAGATATTTGCTCGGAAGCTGGTTGATCTTATATCCCAGAATCCTTTGGACCTCCAGACTTTCCATACTGTGCGTCTTGAGGAAGAAAATTCGAGACTTGGACTCATTCACCTTTTGCCCCGTGGCCTTTTCGTATTGCACCATCATCCTTTTGAAAGCTCGGGCCTCTCTACCAGTAGCTTCACCTAATAGAGTGTATTGTCAACAAATTGTAAATGTGAGATGTTACTCACCCCGCTTGAAACTTGCAGCCCCTTAATTTCACCATTTCTGACCCTGGATTGGATGCTTTTGCTAAGGACCTCACCAAAGATTAAAAACAGAAAAGGGGATAGGGGATCCCCCTGACGAAGCCCCCTATTGGCATTGAAGAATTTAGTTGGAACCCCATTGATTAGTACCTCAAAAGTGGAAGTGGAAACACAGCTGTAAACCCATTTACACCAAGAATCGCAAAACCCCGTCTTCCTCATGATACTAATAAGAAACTCCCACGATATTCTGTCATAAGCCTTGTTCATATCCAATTTGATTACCACCCCTTCCTTCCACTTGTTTTGGATCGAATGAATTACTTCATGAGCTATGACAATCCTGTCAAGGATTTGTCTATCCTTCAGGAACCCACTCTGCTCTTCTGAGATTATGTTTGTCAGACATTTTTTTAACCTGGAGGCCATAGCCTTAGCCACCACTTTGTATATGGTATTACATAACGCGATAGGTCTGTATTGGTCAAAATTGCTCGCATCCCAGACCTTTGGAATAAGGGAAATAAAGGTAGTATTCCAAGATTTTAACATTGATTTGCGACACCTGCATTCCTTCGCTGCACCCCAGACATCCTCACCCACAATATGCCAGAATTTCTAAAAAAACTCTATCTGGAATTCGTCAGGCCCTGGAGCCTTCCTAGCTCTCATAGAAAAAACAACATTCCCGATCTCTTTCTCAGTAAAGGGGGCCATGAGCGCAGCATTTTGGTCCTTAGTTATACAAATGTTAATGTTGTGCAGTGATTCATCTTGGGCCTCTTTATCCAAGTCACCCTGATCACTGAGCAAGGTCTGGAATTTTTTTTTCCAGCAACTTTGATAGCTTCCATGTCTTCAAGTTGAGCCCCTTAAGGTGTCATAATTTTGCAAACCCGGTTGTGTTGTCTTCTGATTTTAGTTGTTAAGTGAAAGAAGCTTGTATTTCTGTCTCCGTCGTTCAACCATTTCACTTGAGATTTCAGGTGCCAAAAAATTTCCTCCATTCGAAGAATTCTATTATTTTCTTTCATTAGTTCTGATTCCCTATCTCGAAGCTCAGTGGAGAGACCCTGACTAGCAATCTCCGCTTCAACCTCACGTAGCTCACCCTCCACCCTGTCCTTATTTCTAAAGAGATCTCCAAAGTCATTTTTATTCCATGACCTGACTTGGAGCTTAACTTCCTTCAATTTCCTATATAAAATGTATCTACGACATCCCCTTACGTCATTCTTCCACCAATTAGACAGCTTCTGTTCAAAGTCAAGAGCCTCAAACCACATAGCCTCCATCTTGAAGGGACACCCTCTAGGTTTATAGGCCTTCTCAACCATAAGGGAGATAGGCCAATGATCTGAGCCTCCATAAGAAAGAACCTCAACAGTGAAGCAGTCTAAACTTAAGAGCCATTTCGAGCCAATCAAGAATCTGTCCAATCTATTGGCAATGTTATCCTCCCCTTCCCTTCTGTTATTCCAAGTGAACCAGCCTTTCTTGGGCTTGAAATCATTGAGAGAAAGATCTTCACAACACCGCCTGAAGTCCAACATTCCTTGGGATCCGAAGGCCTTGCCTCCTCTTTTATCTTTTGGCGAAAGAATTTCATTGAAATCACCCCCCACTAGCAAGTGATCAGAATTCTGCATTGATCTGAAACCCCTGGGATAGCTCCACACCTCATCTCTATTCCCAACATTATTGGGGCCATATACATTACTGACCAAGAATTTGTCACCATATCTGACTTCTTTGCATTTTATACTAATACTAAAAGCCTTGGCCTCAAGTTCCATGCCTTTGATGGTAGCCCTGTTCCACATGATCGCAATGCCCCTAGTAGAGCCCAAAGCACTAAAAGCCACCCCATCACAATTTTTCCAAATTCTTGGCATCATTTCAAGGAAAACATCTTTGGCCACTTTGGTTTCTTGCAGTAGTAGTAAATTAGGATGCTCAACCTCTATGAAGTGTTTGAGAAGGCGACGCTTCTCCAGGGCATTGAGGCCTTGGATATTCCAGCTGATGACTTTCATCCTTTCTTCCTTTCTTGGATTCAGGGAGGTGCCCGCCTCCATTGGAAACAAATTGCCTCATCGAGGCCTGGGTGTTGTTCTCAATTTCCTCTAGGGCCTTTACCTTGGCCTTGCTAGTTTCCCCTTTCCTGCCCTGGTGTTGCTTCCCCCCAAATCAACTTGGATGCCTCCCTTCCCTCCGAATTTCTTAGTCCTCCTTGTGGCCATGGACCACTCGTTTTCCTTTTTTGAGTCATCAACCCCGGGCGTAGCTCCAGTACCTATCGGAGAGTTCAAAATTTGCGCACCCCTGTCACTCTTTGGGCTTTGCTGGCCTCCAGAAATGCTTACCAATGCCTCCCTTTCCCCTACCTCTGAAAGATGTTGTGCCTAAACCACAAATCCTGTGGTAAACTCTGGAGGGCCACCATCGCACGGTGAATTCTGATCGGAGGCCTTGACATCATCCGATGCATCGCTGACCTTCCTGCCCTCTTCACTACTTACTTTATCCTTGTGAATCCGATTGGATTCAGACCTAGATGCATTGCCCTTCACATTGTTACTCTCTTGAACCTTCATGTCATAATTTTTTGCCATGTGGCCAATTCGACCGCACCCAAAACATCTGAGTGGTATACATTCGTAATCCACCTATTGTAGGCGTGCCCCAAGGATCGAGTTAAGGCGGATAAAATGTCTAATTGGTTTGCTTAAATCCAGACTCACACATATTCGCGCATAAGGAGCCGAGATTCCACTACCCTGAGGAACATGAGCTTGCAGGAATGTCCCCAGGGAGTTCCCAATGAGCCTGAACACTTCCTCCGTTCTTAGCTCCATGGGGAGCTTTGGCAATCGCATCCAGATCAGCGCACAATGAATCCGTTCTTCATAGGGGTCAAAATCGGGAGCCCAGGCCCGAGCATACAGGCCGACATTCCCCATAAACCAAGGCCCACCCTTAAGGACTTTCTCCCTGTCCAGCTCAGTTTGAAATACAAACTGAACAAACCCTAGCACTAGAAAGGAGATTTCCGGAACCATTCCCACCCAAGTATGTGACTTCCATCGCTTAATCCGCTCCAAGGTTGGCCATATGCCAATGAACTTCGCAATGATAGCCCTCTTCTTTAGCTTTTCGATCCGGGAGTGCAGGAAATTGTTCAGGATGGCAATGTCGATGATCTCTTCAGAAACAAAAATATTTAAATTGCCTATCGCCATTCTTGTATACTTTTCTTTGTTCGCCTCTGCAGATGTATTCGCACCCTGATAAAAAAATAACTTACCCATCTCTCCGGCTCCATCCTCAGAGTCGGAGTTCGCTGCCTCTGTCACCACAACCTGCGCTTCTCACTCGCCTAGTCCTGCGCTCGGTGCCATCCGTCGTTCCCTAGCCTCAATTATTGTAGTTTTATATGTTGTGAATTTTTTGTTATTTATTTTGATAATAATGTTTATATTTTTCTAACTTCTTTTGTGAAGAAACAATTTTTTAGAGTAAAAATGATTTTATAAATTTTTTCAAGATTCATTGTATTTTAGGGCACGATCCCATGGAGGGGGGCTTCCTAAAAATCTAGGGCAGAATCTGCTTAAATTTTTAGCAGAATTTTTGAAGCTGGTGGTCCCATGAATATTTTGAAACTTCAAAATTGAAGTAGGCTGGTGGTGGAGTGGTGGTGGGATGGTGGTGGAATGGCATGATGTGACTAAAAAATTAATAAATAAACATCACTTCCCTCCAAAAGTGGCAGGAAGTACATTTAAGCAGGTGGGGCAATTTCTAGCCCCACCCCATTTCCACCAGCTGAAATTTTCAGCCACCTGCTTATTTGGGCTGAGACAGATTCTATTTAATCCTGTAGCAGATTTTGTTTTTGCCATGAGACCACCCACTTCCGTGAAAACAAGAGCCCAAGCCCCCCCATGGGACTGCAGGGTTAGAAGGAAATGACCTAGTATTATGTGAGTCTATTCTCATATTTGAGATAGAAGTTGATTTTGTGGTCATCCTTTTCTTTAAAAGGGCTGTTTTACATCTTTACTTTGTTAAAAAATTAAAAAAAAGTATGTTGGAGTTAGTTACAAGGAGAGATGAAACAACACTAGGTAGATAATTTGAGCACTTTAAGAGCTCTAAAATGTTATAAGGATTTTGACCTCAAAAATTTAAATTTGATTATATAGATGGACTAAGAAATACTATTGGCTTTCTCTATAATGTTTTATCACTTTATCCCTTTTTAATGGGTTAATGCGGTACAACTTCAAAGTTTAAGCCAATTAACATAAAAAAAGACACCCTCTTTGGAGGGGTAGATTGAACTAAGTTTTGACCATGCCTTAGAAGACAATTTAGGGAAAGCAAGTCTTGTTTCTCTATTTTGGAATCCCAAAGGAGAACTATTAGTATACTCTTCTTTTTGGCTCCATGACACAAATAATGAGATAAAATTTTAGACCTTTATAGAAGTAGCTAAGTCTCAAGGCAACAATGTCATTATAGGATATTCTCAAGTAGTTAGCAATGACCTTACTAAAGGGGAATATTAAACTAGAAACTTTATTACTTCAATTAGATCTAGAATTGCTAGAAAACTTGGTGAACATGTGTTTTCCACATTGTAGGCTTGCAAGCTCAATGGAGTGGCCAAATATATGGTGATTTTGATGGGACTATTAGTAGACTCATTCATGGTTGCCTTGTGCAAAAGTTTCTCAAACCCGTAATGTATTTACCACTAGATTCTCTCACCTAACAATGGATAGGTATGTTTATTCATGAAGCTAACATATCTAGTTCTATTCTAATGTGAATGCTTGTCTTACAATACATGTCATGATTATGACCTTTTGTTCTTCATCATTTTGTTCATAAGCACGTTAAATATTTTAATGTGGGAAATCACACATTGACACTACTTTGTGATTATTAAATATACTAGCTTCATGGGAGACACTTTTGGTATTTTGTACTTTGAATCCCAAAGTATGATAAATTTTTTAGGTCTAGCCTCATAGATACCATGTTGCTTGTATGAGGGTTGCATGATGCAATCCCACTTCATCTTTGAAGAGTTTGATGGGATAGAACAAGTCACACTATTGATTGATATGAATGTCTCTTCCTTATGGGGATTAGATGCCATACATGTTGCAAACCTTAATGCTTGTATTATTTATTTATTTTATATTTTTCATGTGCCTTCCTTCATGGAAAAGGGTATCCCAATTTAAGGTGGCACCTTGTTCACATGAAAGGTGTGTACTATGATGTGTGTAAGAGCATCTATGACATTGTAAGATGCATAATAAATTCTAACATTTTAAAAAGAGAATTACAAAGTGCTTATTGACAAATTTATAAAATTTCATCTAACATCTTGCTAAAGGGGAAATGTAAGCAAATGGTGTGCCGAAGTTTGGTGGGTCAAATATGCATGTAAGAATTATGCTATTTTTAGGTGGTTGACTCATCACGAGGGTGTTGAAATTTGTGCTATGTATTTCAAGTGCCATATTTGTCCATAATTTTTGCTTATGATTTTTGAAAATCATTTGTGGTTTCTTGTTTGGGTATTCTCTATAAATTGGATGCTTGGGATGAAAGTAATATGCACTTGTGTTTGTAGGAATGTTATGTTGTTGAAATATTTCTAGAAATGGTGTTTGTACACAAGGGCAGATACTCAAAAGGGTGTATTGTAATCATGTTGTTATGATTATTGAATAATACATTGAGACTTCTTTGTTGTTGGTATTTTCTTGAAGGGGTTTTCCCATAGCATATATGTGTCAAATGTGTTGTGTGTACAATATTTCTAGGATTTATTTGAAAACAAATTTGCAGGAGAACTTAAAACCCTCAAACCAAAATTTGAAAGGTTTTAAAGAATGATGGTTGGATTCTATTGCAAGTAAAAATTAAATAATAATAATAACAATACAAATCATTGGAGGTTCCTAGGGTTGGGCAAAGCCACTTGCATTTTTAATTAATTTTTGTATTTGAAAATTTCCCTTCCCTTTTGCTGCCTTCATTAGGTATGACTATACACAAATAATAAAAGATAGCGAGAGGTTTTAGAAGGTTGTTTGAAATGTTTAAAGGCTCTATTCTTAGAATAAAATAGAATAAAAGGCTAAAGGACAGTTGATTCAGTTATTTGTATTATTTTTTTTGGTCAATAATAAGTGTTTTGTATTGCATTGAAATTAAAAAGCACATTATCATTCTCATTCTTCTCCTTCAGACCAATTTTTTTTGAAACCCTAAAATTCTATCTTGAGACACAGTAACATGCATAGACAAAAACCCATTCACTATCCCCATACATCCACCATCAGTCATTTTGCCATTACAAAAAAAACGAAAATAAAATTTTAACAATTTTTTGAAAACTAAACAAAAAGTCCCCAGACTACTCTGTACATTTCAGACACTTCATCGACTAACTAGATCATTAACAACTAAAAACTAGCAAAAAGACCAAAGAAATCACCAGCTTCATTTTGCACTACCCGAGTTCTTCTTTTCCTTCCCCTTTGTTTTCACCTTCCGCTTCTGCTGGTTTGCCTTCATTTTCTCCATCCGCTCCATTTCCGCCTTTGCCTCTGCAATAAAAGCTTAAACTTTCATCAGTTCAATGAATAGCTTCAATGCCTTCCATCCCAACCAAGCTTCTTCTATGCACCGTGCCTTGAATCTTTCCTCTGGCCAACGAATAAAGGGTAAGCATCCAATCGACTCCTCAAATTCTTCTATACCTATTCCTTCATTCATGTCTAGCCCCACACCTGGAACAACCCATTCAAGAATACTCTCCATCCCAACCAGGAAATCCTCATGCACCAACGTTACCATCACTTCCCTCATAGTTTCCATCGTTTCGCCAACGTCCAAACCCCATGTTGCAATCATGGAATACACATCCATGTTCATTCTGTAGCGATGCCTGAGGATTTCAAAATCTCTTCCCAAGATCATTCGCACACATTTTACCAGCCTTTCATCTTCAATAAGAAACACTCCCAATAACCATTGTGTAGATGCATCCCCATAAAAAGGATTAAGTTGTCATTTGGAGAGGAAAGTAAAATTTTCCTCCATGATTACCCTGTTCCACTGCCGTCACTGCACAATTCTCTCCTTGGCTTTTTCATTCCTCACCAAACACAAAAAGATAAATAAACCGATGGCAAAGGACTTAATTTACCTTGGTTGCCACATTCTGTTTTAAATGCCTCAACATATTGAGATGCCACCGCCACCTTTTCTAGCCATTCTCCCATCTTTTCAAATCTACTACCCTCTGATGTCTATCTTGTCTATTTAATGCTTTGTACTTCCCACTTCAAAAACTTAATCTACCAACTCCACATTCCTGAAATCTTCAAAAATTAAATCACCAACTTGCCTAAATTTTAATGCCCATTTTGAAAGGACATCCGCTTCAACATTCCCCGCTCTTCTAATGTGACTAACTATAAAATTTTCACATGAATTTAACTCTTCTCGTATTTTTTCTATTGCATTTTGTAGATGCCACACATTTATCGACCCTTTAATCACTACTTGTATTATTATTAAAGAATCTCCTTCCAAATGTATTTTTGTGGCTTCAAACCTTTTTCCAAGCTTGATTGCCGTTAAAGTTTCCGTAGCTTCAGTTGTGTTGTTTGTCCCTTCATCTAACTTCTTCGCCCCTAATGCCAACACATCACCTTTCCAATCTCGAATTATGAATCCCGCCCCTGATGGTCCAAGATTCCCTTTTGATGCACTATTGAAATTGATTATCCACCATCCTTCCGAAGGTTTTTCCCAAATCACCAACTCAGACAAACAAGAAGCTGGTTTAACCCTGCTAGGCCCCTTAACGGGCTGAGTTTTTTGTATTGTTAATCTTATGCTATTTATTTTAATAACAGATTCTCATTTTTTCCTAACTTTCACCTCTTTCAAAAAATCTTGTAAAGAAATAATTCTTTAGGGCAAAGTTAATTACCTTATGAAAAATTTCAAGATTCATTTTATTTTTGAAGGAGAAAGGACCTAGTGCTATGTGAGTTTAATTCTCATACCTGAGATAGAAGTTGATTATGTGGTTATCCTTTTCCTCAAAAGGGTATTTTTACATCTTTATTAAAAAAAGAAAAAATATGTTGGATTTAGTTACAAGAAATATGAAACATCACTAGGTAGATAGTTCGAGTACTTTAAGAGCTCTAAATTGTTATAAAGCATTTGACCTCAAAAATTTAAAATTGATTATATAGATGGATTAATAAATACCAATGACTTTATTTGTAATGCTTTATCACTTTATCCCTTGCTAATGGGTAACGTGGCACAACTTCAAAGTTAAAACCAATTAACATAAATTGGCACCCTCTTTGGAGGGGTAGATTGAACTAAGTTTGACCATGCCTTAAAAGACAATTTAGGGAAAGTGGGTCTTGTCTCTCTATTTTGAAATCCCAAATGAGAACTACTAGTATACTCTTATTTTTTCTCCATGCCACAAACAACAAGATACAAATTTAGACCATGATAGAAGTAGCTAAGTCTCAAGGCATCAAAAATATCATTATAGGAGATTCTCAAGTAGTTAGCAATTCCTTACCAAAGGGGAAATACCAAACTAGAAACTTTATTACTTACTTCGATTAGCTCTTGAATTTCTAGAAAACTTGGCGAACATGAATTCTCCACATAGGCTTGCAAGATCAATGGAGTGCCTAAATATATGGTAATTTTGATGTAGTACACTCGTTCATTGTTGCCTTGTGTAAAAGTTTCTAAACCAATGATGTTGTATTTATCACTAGATCCTCTCAGACCTAGCAGTGGATATTTATGCTCGTTCGTGAAGTTAACATATCTACTTCTATTATAATGGGAATGCTTGTGGTATAATACATGTCATGATTACGACCTTATTCTCTTCATCAAATTCGCTCATGAGCATGATAAATATCTTAATGTGGCACATAGACACTACTTTGTGTTTATCAAAGATATTAGCTTCATGGGAGTCACTTTTGGTATTTTATACTTTTTATCCCAAAGTATGATGATAAAACTTCGAGGTCTAGCCTCATAAATACCATGATGCTTATACGAGGGTGCCATGATGCAATCCAACTTCATATAAGGAGGGTTTGATGGAATAGAGAAAATGACACTATCGATTGATATGGATGTCTCTTTCTTATGGTAGTTAGGTGCCATACATGTTACAAACCTTAATGTTTGTATTATTTATTTATTTTATATTTTTCATGTGTTCTCTTGGATAAGGGTGTCCCACTTGGAGGTGATACCCTATGTTCACATGGAAGGTGTGTACTATGATGTGTGTTAGAGCATGCATGTCATGTAAGGAGTGTAAGAGCATTTATGACATTATAAGATGCATAAGAAATTCTGACATGTAATAACCTTTAAAAAGAGAGTTACAAAGTGGACCATGCAATTTGAAAAAAATATGATTTGTCATAAAACATCTTACTAAAGAAGAAATATGAGCAAATGGCATGCTCAAGTTTGATGGGTTGAATATGCATGTAAGAAATATCATCTTGTGAGGTGGTTGACCAATCCTAAGGGGGTTGAAATTCGTGCTATGCATTTCAGGTACCATGTTTGTCCATGCTTTTGACTTACTATTTTTGAAACCATTTGTGGTTGCTTGTTTGGGTGTTCTCTATAAATTGGATGCTTGGAATGGAAGTAATACACACTTTTATTTGTAGGAATGTTATGCGGTTAAAATATTTGTAGACATGGTGTTTATACAAAAGGGTGGATAATCAAAATGGTGTAACATTATTGAGTAATACATCAAGACTTTGTTGGTGGTATTTTCTTGAAATGGTTTTCCCATAGTATATACATGCCAAATGTGTTGCATGTGTGATTTTTTTTTCTAAAATTTTATAATATATATTTTTATTTAGCACCTCTCCTTATAAATTAAGTAGGAATTTTCATTTGATATTAGAGTTTGACTAGCTTGTGAGATTGTAGGGTAGGGAAATGGGTAAAAGTAAAAATTTGTGTCACACTTTTGGCCAACTTATCAACACAAGTGAATTTGAGTATTTCTAACTAAAAATCAAGTTTGGTCAAACATACAATCTAGTAAGATTCATTTTAGCTAAGTTAGATATGTCCACAACTTTTCTAACTAAAATTGTTGTCTAAATGCATATGTAACACCACTTTGAGGCCAATTTACCAAAAAAATAAAATTATTTGAAAAACTTGATGTTTCAACAACTCTTACTCATGTAAATATATATTTTTAAAAAATATTAAAATACCTTTTTGTAGATCCATAAGTCTAGTTTTCAAATATATATATATATATTTATAGTTTAATTATTATTATATTTTATTTTTTATTTTTACTAAAAGTAGGTTATCAACATAAAAATATTAGGTTGATTACCATGTCAAGAAAAAAATACTAAAACTTACTTGATGAGCCTAGTTTTTGGTCCAACTTTGGGTAGAATCTATAGTTTATTTGCTGGTAGATGTCATGAACTTTAATGTTAAATGTTGGTATTTTCATAATGTTTCCCTCAAACCATTGACATTGGACTTAATCCTATCTCTGCAAGCTTTAATGACATTTGGCATAATATGTGGATTATTTATATTGATTTTGCATGTGGTTAATGAATATTTTTTAAGTTGGTTATAGAAGTACAGTTATTATGTGTACTGACTTTACTATGCAAATTTAATATGTTCAGCTAAGGAAGACACCACTAGCTAGGCATGCACCATAATGTCCAACAAAGGAATCACTCCAAGTCAAAGGAGGCCGACGACAAAATATTCTTCATGCAATTGAATGTAACCGCCTTGTAGTGGACTTAAATGATCGAGCATGCACGAGCATTACTGCTGAGCTAAATCTGTGTTTGGACCTGCATGTCTGACCAAATTCCATGCATGCGTAACCGCCATCGCTCCATTTTCTCTGTTTTCCCTAAATGGCATCCTCCCAGTCATGGAGTTGACTACCTTATTTAGCTGTTGGTATAAATAATGATTTGATGCTCCTTCTTCAGAGTTGCACGATTTGATATTGTACTTGGACTCTCTAGTTTTCAGTAATATAGATACATTACTCTTTTGTACTCATGATTCATAGTGAATAAAATAAAGTTCTGAGTTTGAGCATCTGAGTTTTCATTAGTTTTAGAGGATACTTATCCAAGGGGGCCCACTTGGTGAGTAATCCGTCTTCTTAGTTTAGCATTAGTTTAGTATTACTTGTTGTTTAGTACTTAGTTAGAAATCTGGCACCGACTGTTCCTGCAGCCACTAGAATTTCATTCTATGACTATTCCTGTAGCCAAAGCAGACAAAGTAGTGTCTTGTTTGTTGCTTAGGTTTTTATTCCTGTTATGCATTTCATCTTAGCATAGTTGTTGATTGATGTTCAACATTTGTTTCATTCCTTTTCAAGCAATTTACTTTCAGTATTGTGTGTTCCTTAGCTGTAGAATGAAATGGCTACTTTGAGTTCCTAGTGCACATACTGTGCTGACCCATTTCAAGTTTACGTCCTTAGGTTGACAAGTTAAATGCACCTTCATGGTGATTGAAATGACTATTTAGGTTAGATGTCCAATCTCTGAATCATGGTTGTAAAGGCTTAGTTATTAAGATCATTATAGGAGGCCAACATTTTTGGCGCCGTTGCCGGAGATGGTATTAAACTAGGGAGTCTTTTGGAGTCATTGGTAGTTTTTCTTGCTGTAGTGTTTCTAGAAGTTGTTCTTGGTATATCCTCATTTAGGAAGTAATGACCCCCCCTTATTCTTTACTAATTCTTTGTGTGAGCTAACTAATAGTGAGTGATACCACATGCATAGAGGAAGGAGAAGGGATGCTTATGGGAGATTCCTTCTTAACAATCCTAATCCATTCCAGCTAGTTGACTATCAGAATCTACCAGAAAAAGAAGAAGATCCACACCCCTTTTCCAATGCATATCCTGATCTGACTAGTTCTGAAGTCTCCTTTGAAGATCAAAGTTAGCTTGAGAACCCATTTTCTTTGGAACCACATCAAGCAGGCATGAGTGATGCAAATAGGAACAAACCTAACCAACTAGCTTTTCCTTTCCCCATTTCCCATCAAAATGAAGTTGACAACATCAAGAACATTCCTGCCTCAACACTCCCAAAGTTTTATGGACTTGTCATAGAAGATCTAGATACCTTTTTATTTGAGTTTGACATACTCTGTAGGAGTTATGATTATACTACTGATGCCCATAGGCTTAAGCTATTTCCTACCACTTTGAAAGAGGCTACATTAAGATGGTTCATGAGCCTAGGCAGAGATACTGTGGAAACTTGGGAAGACATGAAGACAAAATTCCTTGAGAAATATAAGGAATATTGCAGAGGTAGTGACATGAGAGGAGGTGACATTTTTAGGATGCAACAAAAGGAAGATGAGAGATTGGAAGACTACATTGCAAGGTTTCTGTTTTTCCTACAAAAATCTCCGCACCATACAGTTAATGAAGACTCACAAAAGTTGCTTTTCCTGAGAGGAATCAATGATAGTTGCACTGATGCCTTGGACCTCATGGGAGGAGGAGATATTTCCCAAGTTCCTTGGGAAAATATCAAGAAAATATGTCAAAACTACTCTAGGGAAACTTCAAAGAAAGGGAGAGCTTACCAATCTTCCATGGGTAAGTCAACTACCAGTGGAGTCTCAAGAATGGAGATTACTCATTTGCTGGAAGACTTCAAGCAAGACATTATCAATAATATAGCTACTCAGCTAGATACACTTCAGGCCAAGAAGAAGCAAGAGGAGGCAGAGGCAATGTTGACAGAGTATTGCCCCCACTGTAGACAAAAGAAAAAGGACTGCAGATGTAAGA
Organism: Sequoia sempervirens; assembly: GCA_007258455.2. Classification (NCBI taxonomy): domain Eukaryota; kingdom Viridiplantae; phylum Streptophyta; class Pinopsida; order Cupressales; family Cupressaceae; genus Sequoia; species Sequoia sempervirens. The sequence goes on along the minus strand of VDFB02000015.1, from coordinate 15,141,083 downwards.
TGGTAACTAATATTGAAATCAAGCAGGTTCCACCCGAGTTCAAGCCAATCCAGATTGAAGAAGACCAAGTCTATTATGTTGCACAAAGGAAGCCTTGGGCTCCAAGACAAGGTATGCCACTGGATCCACTATCCTATGCTGGGCCATATTTTAATTCCTATTTATTTGGTAACCAATGACAACCCCCATATCTGCCCAGTTATGGAGGATATCCACCGCAACCTTGGAGTAACCCTCCAAATGCTTGGCTCAGTCATCAGAGTTCTCCACCCCAATGGTAGCAACCTCAGGGGAATTGACAATAATTTCAAGGGAATTGGAAGCCACCTTCAGGAAATTGACAACAAACAAATCAATGGAGAGGAGGACAACAATGGCCTACTCAGAGAACTAGTTAACTGCAGCCACCTTCTCAACCCCAGGAGTCTGCTATAATGCCTCCACCTGCTAATCCAAGCTCAAATGCACCTAAACCTACTCAACTACCATCTCAGCCCACACCCAATCCAAATAACAAACCACAACAACCTGCATATTTTGCTGATTCAAATCAATTCCCTGCATATGTTGTGAGTGTAAGTGATATCCACTTGCATTCATGTATTACTCTACTGGCCCCTTCCAATCCCATTATCATTGAGCTTTCCGTGGAAGAGGAAGAGGAGCCTCTGAATGATCCCATTCAACCTAGTGTATCTAAAAATCCTGAACCAGTCCAAGTCAAGCAAACTGAACAAGAACCACCATTTCCTCAGACATTGGAAGTTACCAAGAAGAAGGAAGAAAATGAGGATACAACTTTTGATATCTTGGATCAACTGATGCATATATGTGTCCAGATACTTCTATTTTAGGCCATAAATTATGTTCCAATCTACGGTAAAGAAATCAAGGAGGAATGTCTTAAGAAGCCAGGTAGGAAAAAGAAGGACCCAACTACAGTTCATGTGGTGGGACAGCTAGCTGACATCATGCTGGGAAAAGTGACTATGCTCAAGTATAATGACCTAGGAATTCTTGTGGTAGCAGTTGTTATAAACAGGGTCCAAGTAAAGAATGCTCTGATTGATTTAGGGGCAGCAATAAATGTAATGACCAAGAACATCCTGCAACAACTAAATATCGCAAGCATGAGGTCCATTCCTACTATTCTGCAGCTTGCTGATAGCTCTACTGTTAAGCCTGATGGTGTAGTGGAGGATCTTGTGGTAGTTCTAGACTCTTGGGAGTACCCAACAGATTTTATGATTCTTTCTCCTAAAACTACACTAGGCAGGTATCCCATTATTCTTGAAAGGCCATGGTTAGCAACTACATATGCATACATTGGATGTTGGTAAGGTGACAACCATTTCATATGGGAGGAGCACTAAAAATTTTGTTCTTTATTTTCCTACTCAGCCATCTCATGATGAAGATAATCCTGTATGGCCACATGTTGGTGAAGAGGCCGAGGAAGTTAACTCTGTGACACAACTTATGATGCTAGGTAGAAGCTCTTTCATGCAGCTCCAATATGGGGATGAATTATTGACTAACATCATTCAAAACCATTGTGAAGTGGAGGAAACATCATCTTCTCATTCTACTACTCCAGTCAAGACACTTCTGCCTGCTCTTCCTGCAACCACTGTTCTTGCAGACATTCTTCCTGCAAATGCTCTTCCTACAACCACTGTTCCTGTAGACAAACTTCCTGCAACCACTGTTCCTGTAGAAAGACTTCATGCAGCAACAAGAAATCAATACTTTTCTTTTCTAGATGGATTCGACGGCTACAACTAGATCCAAATTGCACAAAGGAACAGGAGAAGACTAAATTTACCTGTCCATTGGGGACCTATGCTTATTCGGTGCTCCCATTTGGCTTATGCAATGCACTTGCAACTTTTCAAAGGGCAGTCATTAGCATATTCTCAAACATTTCTCATGATTGCATGGAAATTTATATGGATGACTTTACCACTTATGGTGTTGATTTTAATTAAGTGTTGGAAAAAATTAGAAGAGTCCTGCAGAGATGTGAAGACCAAAAATTGTCCTTAAATAGTGAAAAGTGTTTCATGATGATGCAGGAAGGTGTAGTTCTTGGCCACTACATCTCCCATAAGGGAATTCAAGTAGATCCTGCAAAGATTGAGGTAATCACAAATCTTCCCACACCTGCAAAACAAAAAGATGTTAGGAGTTTCTTGGGTCATGCAGGATATTATAGACGTTTCATCAAGGATTTCAACAAGGTAGTAGCACAAGATTGTACACTCTTCTCACTAAAGATGCTAAATTTTAGTGGACTGAAGCCTGTGACAAGGCATTTTTTGACTTGAAGGCAGCTTTGACTCATGCTCCTGTACTTAAAGGGCCTAATTGGGAGCTTCCTTTCCACATCCATACTGATGCATTAGATTATTCCATAGGAGAAATCTTAGGAAAAAAATGAGCTGTTGAAAATTCCATTTACTTTGTCAGCAAAAATTTACAAGGAGTGGAATTCAATTATATAGTGACAAAAAAGAAATGCTGGCAGTAATCTTTGCACTGAACAAATTCAGACATTACATAACAAGCTACCAAATCTTTGTGCACACTGATCATGCAACCATTAGATATCTCATGAATAAACCTTTGATCATAGGTAGATTGGAAAGATGGTTATTGTTGATGCAAGAGTTTGATATAACCATTGTGGATAAGCCAGGGAAGGCCAATGTTGCAGATTTTCTTTCAAGGCTAACTACATCAGAAGACAATTAGTTCATAGATGACTCTTTCCCTAATGAGTATCTATTCTCCCTCAGTGTACAAACACCCTGGTATGCTGACATAGCCAATTACTTGGTCACAGGTAGAGTTCCTTCTCACTTCTCTCCAAAAGAGAAAAGGGAACTCATTGAAAAATATTTTCCTTTCTCTTGGATTGTTGTATGTTTGTTTTATGCTGGACCTGACCATGTCATGAGGAGGTGTGTGAGAGAAGATGAGACAAATAACATTTTCATGCATGCCACAACAAACCATGTGGAGGACACTTTGCAGCCAAGAGGACAACAATGAAGGTTTTGAACACGGGATATTACTTGCCAACACTCCACAAGGATGCAGGAAGGTATACCAGAAAATGTGATAGATGTCAAAGAATGGGTAGACCAACCAGATCTGATGAGATGCCATTGTGCCCTCAGGTAGTAATCACTTTGTTTGACAAGTGGGGATTAGATTTTGTCGGACCCATTGACCCTCTGTCAAATGGTAAATCTTATATATTGGTATGCACTAATTATGTGACAAAGTGGGTAGAAGTTAACGCCATGAAGCATGCAAGAGATAAAAAGGTTGCAAAATTTCTTTATGAAGAGATTTTCACAAGATATGGAGTCCCAAGAGAAATAGTAACTGATCAAGGGGCACAACTCACATCAACCCTTGTTGTAGCACTAGTTAATGAGTACAACATAAGGCACAAGAAGTCTACTCCTTATCACCCGCAGGCTAATGGTCAAGTTGAGGTGACCAACAAAGAGATTGAAGCCATTTTGACTAAAATAGTAGCTGTTCATAGAAAGGATTGGGAAAAAAGATTACCAGAAGCTATTTGGGCCTATAGGACAACCTAGAAAACAACTATAGACTTCACCCCATTTGAGTTGCTGTATGGAAATACAACTATGATGCCAGTTGAATTTGAATATAAGACTCTGCATACTGTAGTAGATTTGGGGATGGATATTTCTGAGGCACAAAGAGAAAGAATCATGCAGCTAAATGCTTTGGATGAGATAAGAAGAGCAACCCTGCAACATACAAAAGTAGTGCAAAATTAGAGAATCAAGTGGCATGACAAATTTATCAAGGACAAGAAATTCTAGCCAGGAGAATGGGCCTTGCTCTATGACTCAAGATACCAGGACAATGTAGGAAAATTGTAGACAAGGTGGCTAGGACCATATGAAGTTGCTAAGGTCTTTCCTAATGGAGTTGTTTAGCTTACTACCATTGACCCTTTTAGGTTCAAATTACTTGTCAATGGTCATCGCCTCAGATTATATCACAAGCCTACTTCCAAAGAAGAGTTCCTACAACAATTCACCCATCATTCAGCACCCGAGCTTCCTACAGCCAAAGGAAATGGACCTAGTGTCTCTCCTTCTGGCTAATTGAGGTACATACTCTCTCATAATAAAGACTTTCACTTATGTGGAAGTCCATTTCTTCACCCATCCGCCCATCCACCCATCCATCACCACCTTTCTCTCTCTTCCATCACTTTGTTCCACCTCACCTCACTCCACTTTATTTTCATTATTTGCTCAATTTATTCCCTAAAAGGTGAGCGATACTTTCTCCATGATCTTTGCAGCAAATCTTCCACACATTTTGGTATGTGCGCATTAATTGCCATCTTTAATTATCTTTTAAGTGCGTTCATTTAATCACTGTACGTTAGTATAGAAGTATACATAAAATGCCATCATACCTATCAAATCACCACTCCGATCTCGCATGTATGGACATATCCAAATTTAGGTTAGGGTGAGGGGAAAGAAAAAGATGTAAATATATTGCCCATGTGTCAATTTATGCTAGGCTACATCAAAAAATTTAAAATGAGCTAATTTGAAATCTGAGTGAGAGGACGACTTGCATGTGTGAAGTGATATTAACTGCAACCGCCATTTCTTCACATCATAATTCCCCTTTATCACTCCTTTTCTTGCCATTATTGCCCCTGTTGTAATCTTGAGTTGCAAGTAAAAAGGTGAAATAAAGAAAAGAAAATTCAGTCGATATTGCCATTGGAAATTTAGCAGGTACTGCAAGAAAGTGAGCTTGATTTTTAGACGAGAATTACATGAAAGAAGTTGCTGAGCATTTGTTTGATTGCAGACAATGGGAGGTGGGTTAATTCGAAATGAACCCACGGTGCATGATGTTTTATTGCAAGATGCACAATGCTTGGCTGAATTTAGAAACTGCGGATGGTCAGATTACTTCCTGAAGTTGGATGACTTTGATGAAAGCATTGCCCTTGAATTTTCCCGGACATTTTATGAAGGGAAAGCCACAATAAAAGGGTTGGAACTTGTGGCAACTGAGGAAATAATTGCAGAGGTCACAGGGTTACCGGTTGATGGAAAAAATTACCCTGCCTCTAGAGATGCCAGAACAGCCAGGGCCGAATTTATAGAGCCGAACAACCCCCCATTGAGCATTGATAAATAGGGTGCAAAGAGAATGTCTCTACCTGAGCCATGGGAGCAGATAGCCATTTATGTTATCAAATACATCGCCTATGAGGGTTTCCAGTAAAATTTTCATTCTGTACACTTCAAGCTTTTGAATCACATGAGGCACGAAAGGAGGATGAATGTGCCTAGCGTGCTATACAATCTTCTCTCAATCATGACGGTCGAGACCCAAAAAGGTAGGGATAATTTTGTTTCCCACCATTGTCTGATTGAATTGCTGGTTGGAAAGTCTGCATGATGTATCTGCAATAACCTGGGAAGAATTTATAAATGTTGATCAAATTAGACTTGAGCACTTGCAACCTAAGCCTTTACCTCAACCCTGTAGGTCTAGCAGGAGATTGAGCACAACTGAAGCCCCTCTTGGTGCTTCAACCTCTGGTACTGGCTCTTGTGTGAATCCTCCTGCAACAAAATAAACCATAGAAATTAGTTCTTCTGAAACAGAGCACTCAGAAAAAGAAAGTTCTTCCTTCGATTCTGATGATGACATTCCACTTGAAACCTGATGAAAACTAGGGCACAAAAGAGAGAAGTAGAAATGAGAAAAGGAAAGGAAAAAACACAACACTAGAAAAAAGGTGCCAAGTTCTAAAAAGAGGAAGGTGACACTATTCATCCTGCAACCAAAGGAAAGCGTGAGAAACCTCCCAAGAAATCAAGACCAACTGGGCCTGTGATTGGTACACCTCCACAGGAAAGCCCTAAGCCTGGTGATACATCACACGAGGACTCTGAAGTTCCAATGGGGTAGGAGAATGTTGAAGAAGAAGATATATTTGGGAGAGAAACAAATATAACACTGGCCGATCTTGCTAACATTGCAGAAGAGTTTGAGGAAAATCAAGATTTCCTACAACATGAGCAAGAAGTCTTGTAGCAGGATGTCCTGCAATAACAACCAAAACTAGAGCTGGAGTTCCTGCAGCCACAACAAGAACAAGAATGAGAGTCGCTGTAGCAAGAGTTGAAAGAAGAAACAATACCCCTGCAGTCAGAGATAACTAGACAACTCGAGTCCATGCAGATAATGCCATATGAGGAGCCGTCATAAAAAAAAAGATTGGTAGGAATTCATAATCCTCCTAATTTTATAGTACATGCAACAATTTTGAATTTATGGAAATAAATACAAAGAAGGGAGGAAGAATGGAGAAAGGAAAAATAGAAATTGAAGAAGGAAATTCAAAACAAGGATGAGGAGATTGAAGATAAAGATGCAGAAATTGCCACCCTAAAGCAGAGGGTAGATGGTATGGTAGCTTTGGTACCACAAATTTGGGGATGTAGGACCCCTCCAAGGGTCTATGCTTTGCTCCTAAAAGAGAAATATCTCTCTTTTAAGCTGTCAAGGATTGCCTCAGGTTTGAATCCTTCTATTGGCACCCCCATTGAATTTTTCAATGCTTATAGGATTGCCTCCCTTGAAATGAAGAATTTGCTATGTGAGTTTTATTTACATAATTATGTTGTAACTCAAGACCATGATTGGAACCCACTCTTGTATGTTGGGGATGTCCAATTGAGGGAGTTTATGTCTTGGGTACAAAATGATATTGGTTGGGGACAACATGGAGCTTACAAGCAATTGGAGTCTGATATCCCTCTGCCCATTAGAGTTGAATCAAGCAACCCAAGGGATATTTACAGAGAATGGCACAAAATTATTTTCAGACCTAGTTATGGCAATAGGATTATGCCTTGGATTGAGGCAGTTTATAGTGAGTATGAGGTAAAGACAACAACAAAGGAGGAAGCTATGAGAAAATGTCTATCACAAAGATGGAATAGTCTAATTGATGAGTTGAAGCAGGCTGAGCCTTATTCCATCCACAATTATGCTGCAACACTAAAAAGGATTGATAGGTATATTTAGATTGGGAGAGCACAGGGGCGATCTTGGCTTCCTCTGACTTTCCAGCCACCCATGCTCATGTGGCCCGTGTCAAACTTTAGATTCTACTAGCTTGACATTGCTGCAGAAAATAGAGATGGAACGGATTTGATAGATTGGGAGGATTCTATTGGGATCCTGATTCACACACTACAACCACTGATGTTGGACAACTATCAGTTGCAAACTTTAGAGCTTTGACCAAGTAGAAGAACAACCCTTCCCCTGCTGGAGGAACAACAAACCATTAGGTTGGGGGGAGTGATGAGCCTAGTTTTTGGTCCAATTTTGGGTAGAATCTATAGTTTATTTGCTGGTAGATGTCATGGACTTTAATGTTAAATGTTGCTATTTTCATAATGTTTCCCTCAAACCATTGACATTGAACTTAATCCTATCTCTGCAAGCTTTAATGAAATTTGGCATAATATGTGGATTATCTATATTGATTTTGCATGTGGTTAATGAATGTTCATTAAGTTGGTTATAAATGTGCAGTTATTATGTGTATTGACTTTACCATGTAGATTTAATATGCTAAGTTAAGGAAGACACTGCCAGCTGGGCATGCACCATAATGTCCAACAAAGGAATCCCTCCAAGTCAAAGGAGGCCGATGACAAAAGATTCTTCATGCAACTGAATGTAACCACCTTGTAGTGGACTTTAATGATCAAGCATGCACGAGCGTTACTGCTGAGTTGAATATGTATTTGGACCTGCATGTCTGACCAAATTCCATGCACTCATAACTGTCATCATCCATTTTCTCTATTTTCCCTAAATGGCGTACTCCTAGTCATGGAGTTGACTGCCTCTTTTAGCTGTTGGTATAAATAATGATCTAATGCTCCTTCTTCAGAGTTGCATGATTTAATATTGTACTTGCACTCTCCAGTTTTTAGTAATACAGATACATTACTCTTTTGTACTCATGATTCACAGTGAATAAAATAAAGTTCTGAGTTCGAGCATCTGAGTTTTCATTAGTTTTAGAGGATACTTATCCAAGGGGGCCTACTTGGTGAGTAATCTATCTTCTTAGTTTAACATTAGTTTAGTATTACTTTTTGTTTAGTACTTAGAAATCTGGCACCAATTGTTCTTGCAACCACTAGAATTTCATTTTGTGATTGTTCCTGCAGCCAAAGCAGACAGAGTAGTGTCCTGTTTGTTGCTAAGATTTTTATTCCTGTTATGCATTTCAGCTTAGCATAGTCGTTGATTGATGTTCAACATTTGTTTCAATCCTTTTCAAGCAATTTACTTTCAGTATTGTGTGTTCCTTAGCTGTAGAATGAAATGGCTACTTTGAGTTCCTAGTGCACATACTATGCTGACCCATTTCAAGTTCACGTCCCTGGGTTGACAAGTTAAATGCACCTTCATGATGATTGAAATGGATATTTAGGTTAGATGTCCAATCTTTGAATCATGGCTGTAAAGGCTTAGTTATTAAGATCATTGTAGGAGGCCAACATTACTATTTTTTTTTTTAAATATGAGGCAATAGATAAAAGAATCTATATTAAGATGGTATACTTTTTTCTATTTTAGATAAATTGTTAATATGAAAGTTGATGTCAACTGGAAACAATTGCATTTTAATTCATGCACATTTTTATATTTATTTAAAAATATATATATTTATCACAATTGGAAAAAATATATCCATGCACTAAAGCTTCAAGTTATAGATACAAACAAAAAAAATTAAGGAAAAAAATTACTATATAAAGATCGATGTGTCATTTAACTTTGTTTTTCAATATTTTATCAACAACTAAATTATAGTGTCGATTTAGAAAATAATTTTTTAATTTTAAAAAATACAAACATAAAATATACTAAAAACTACACATTTTATTAGTTTACATCATTTCCTTATTCAATCTATGCCACTTTTTAGTGATTCAATTTTAAAAGTTGGATCAATGTTGGTTGTTTCCTTTATAAAAGTGTGACACAACTTTGTACTTTTACCCATTTTTTTTATTAATCTTGATTTGAGGGGGAGATGTGCATATGAGAGATCTTGTTGTAGGAAAGATGGTGAGCACATCATAGTTAAATATGGGAAAGTTTTATGACATGAATTTTGAGCTATGAAATCTTAAAATAAAGGATTTGCTCATAGTTCAATATTTATGGATTGCAATCTTTGGAAACAAACCCATGTGTATGAAGGACGAAGACAAGGAAGCATTAGATTGTAAAGGTTAGAAGTCTAGTTAGGTTTGGTTTAACATATTTAATGCTCTTGAATATATTAGAAGAAGTCACCCTGGAGTGTCTATGGAAGAAGTTGGGTAACATGTACTAGGCTAAATCCTTGGTAAATAAGATTTTTATATGAAATAAATATTCTTAGAGGATGGGTGATGGAGGCTCAATTATAAAGAATTTGAATGTATTTAACATCATTGTGAGTCAATTATATTCCATAGGCATGCAAATGGATGATAAGACCCAATTTATTACTTTGATATGTTCTTTGATGGACTTGTGGAACAACTTGGTGATGGATCTAATCTTAAAGGCGTTGAGGTGGAAAAATTTGTATTCCATCTAGATGCATTAGTGGTTTGAGGTATATTGAAGAAGAAAGGCATGAAAAATAACAAGAAGAAAGACCAAAGATCCAAGTCTCTTAGTAAATCTAAGGTTAAGTGTTGGAACTCTGATAATAAAGACTAAATAAGGAAGGATTTCAAGGATAAAAATAAGGATAAGAATGAATTAAATGATGATTTGGATTTGAATATTTCTTAGGAAAAATATGAAGACGTATTCAATGCAACCTTTCTATGAATGCATATGAGGATGCTTGCATGAACAACTCTAAAATTTATTCACATAATTTCCCACAAGTGTGGTCCTCTAACCATAAGAAGGTTGATGGTGGAAAGGTATAGTTTGGTGACAATACTTTCCTCATTATGGTTGGTCACGATATTGTCAATATTAGATTTAAGTGATGGGAGCATCAAAGGCCTCTCAAGATTTTTGTACATCTTGTGTTTTGCACATAGTATATTATATGCTATCAAGATGAATGATGTAGGTGTGTAGGTAGTTTTTTCAAGGGTGCAAGATGGTTCATGGAGTCATGGTTCCCACAAATGGAGTTTGGGTTTAAAATCTTTTTTGCTTTGATGCTAGCACACACATCTATATAATAGTTTAGTAGGTTTACAATAACAATATTTACATCTACACCTTCACATCAAAACATATATAAAAAAAGATTTGCAATATAGAGAGTTTTATATAACTTGGATTCATATCATGGGTTCCTAAATTTTCTCTTACCTCAGAGAGAAATAAGCTACTAGGTAACAATATTTTTATGACATGAGTGCATGGACCACATTGGTGAGAAATATATAAAGAAAAATTGTGTTTAGTTTTATTCAAGATTTTTTAGATTTTCAAGGATTTTGGGTTTGATTTGTGGTGATGTTTTGGTCTAGTTGATATACCTTCATTTAAAAATATTTACATTATAATTTTATATTAATGATTTCTCTAGGAATATATGGGACAATTTTTGAAGCATAAATTTGAGTTATTCAATTAGTTCAAAGAGTTTTGAAGAACTAGATGATGAAGAAGATCAATATGCTAAGAGAAAACAATAATGGAGAATGTTAGAATTTATCATATACAACAAATCAACACAAGAATTATGCCTACAAGAAAACCACAATTCTAGATGAATAGAATAAAGATTCAATATGCAATATAATGGAGAAATTGCAAATAGATTTTTGGATCCATGATTGAAGTAGATGACATGTTCAAGAGTTAATAGTTTAACCCCTAATCACTCCCAATCAAGAGATGAGTTAACTTAGTCCACTGAGGTAAAATTGGTCTTGACTAAGTATAGGTTGCACCTAACTACCATCAAGATTGATGATGTGGTGGTGCCACTTGTCTATCTCAAGTCAAAATGAGAATGACATTATTAGCTACTTTGGTGAGAATAAATAAATATTCTTGAAAAACTATTAGGTGTAATATTACACCAAAAACCACCCATAAATGCAACCTAGGAGGAAGTGAGAAATTAGAAATAGGTCCCCAAAAATGAAGCCTTGCTAAGTACCCATGTATAATATGTTCCACCCCAAAAGAAGAGAATGAGAAATAAGAGAAAAACATGTCACCTACTAAAACCTCTAGATTTGGCCCACACACATGAAAATAGGGGAAATGTTGTGTTTTATAGGGGCTTGCCTAAGTCAAACCCCATGTTGGAATTTCTACCTCCACATATAATGATTGATGATGATCAAGAGGGCATACCCTAGGTCAGACAGAGGCCAAAATAATAATAATTGATTGAAATAATGAATGATAAATGACAATGTTACCTTGATGTGAAACCTTTGATGAAGTGGTGTCACACAAGTTGCTACAAAATTTGATTTATGGACGCTTTGATTGCTTGATAGACCTACAAAAGGTTAGCTCATAAAGCATAATGGAGTGTTGTAACTAGCATGTAGAGGATAACACGATACATCTTCATGATTTGGCATAATTGATCATGATAGCTCCTTGAACATAATTGCTTCCTGTTATGCCTTGCATAACCACCCCATTTTGTTTTTGGTCAAAATGGGTTCCCCTTGTTTGTTTGTCCTTGGTGTTCTTGTTTGGGTCTTAGGAGCTATTTTTTTTCCTCCTAAGTCTATGTTTCTTTTGCTTTTGCGGGTTCGGGAAGTGGGCTGAAACTGGACTTAGAACTTTGACAAGGTTCTTGGTTCAGTTTTTGTTCCGGTCCTGGCCCCGTTTCTTTCCTTGTTGGCTTCTTCATTATTTTTCTTGTCTCGTGCACTTGGGTTGTTTTCTCCCTTGGGTTTTCCTTTGTGTTCTCCCTCTTTGTGTTTCTTTTCCTTTTGGTGGAAGCATAATTGGAATGGAAACTGAACTTGAAACTTTGTAAAAGTCCCAAGTCTAGGTTTTGTTCCGATCCCGCTCCCATTTGGTCTGCCTTGTGTTTTGTTCTCATTTGGTGTCCTATTTTGGGATGGGATTCATCCTGGTCCCGTTTCCCTTTGTTCTTTTATTTTCTTGTGTCATCGTTCTTTCCTTTTTTTCAGGATCGAAACCAGAGTATCCCAAACCTGGAACTTTTCAAAGTTCCTAGTTCGAGTTTGGTTTCGATTCCACCCCCATTTCTTTGTTGTCTTTTCCCTCCCGCGGGACCGAAGCCAGATCTAGAATGGGATGTGGGAATTTGACAAGGTTCTTGGTTCTATCTCGACTCCGCTTTTTCTCCCGCTTTACATCTGATGTACACGGTGGTTGTGTACTCACCTTCGCTCTGATTTCGCGCTCGACCAACCACATTAATTTCATTAATTGCAACCTCCTCACACACGAGAATTTTTTTTTTAAACCTTAATCAAGGTTATTTGGTTCATTACAATTATCCAAAGTGTCTTAATGAGCCAAAGCTGAAACACCTCGAAGAGGAGCACAATTTGGTTGTGGGATAGCATTCGTGAGCAAATCCCTGTCGATTCTCAACCCTTTCTCATTGCATTTTGAGGTAGGTGGGGTTTCTCCCTTTCCATTTTGTGTTATCCCGTTTGGTTGTTTGTTCTGTTCTTTGAGCGTTCGTGGAACTTGTCCCGTGGATCTTCGCTTGCATCCATTTGTGTTTGTTTGCTTTTATTTTTGTGTTTATTTTGGTTTCTTCTTCCGTTTTCCATTTGTCTTCTTGCTTTCCCCGTTTGTTTTCTTTCATTTTTGTGGGGCTACTATCGTTTTCTCCATTTTGGTGGCGTTTCCATCCCACCATGCCATAGTTTTGATTAGGGATTCATTTTGAAGGGTTCTTGTGTTTAGAACTGTTCTAAATCTTTCTCTCGACCCTTCATGATTTGTGCTAGTGTCAGTCTTATGGATTTAACCGTTGGGTTTTGATGCCCTAGTTTTATTTAGGTAGACGAGTCGTACAATTTAGGGTTTATGTGTCACACCCTTTCTACGTGAATTCCCTTGCTTGCTTGCTCGATCCCGATCCCATTTGTTTGGGCGGAGTTGAGCTTGAATTCTTCCTTCCTACACATTTTTCTAACCTGGGTCCAAATTGATGTGGGCATGCGGGGAGAATCCACTTAGCCTTGGTAATCCATGGCAGAATCAGAGCCAAAAATGAACTCGTCCAATGAAATTTTTCCTAAGATTTTGGTTCTGGAAATGATTTTTCCCTTGATGGTTTCCAATTCCAGTCCCGATCTCACCAGCCTTAGCAGAACTAGATAACTGAACAATACAAATATCAAAACTTTTGAAAGTTCTAGTTTCTTATCTGGTTCCAATTCTAGTTGCATTTGTGTTATCTATTTCAGATCTCTAGTTCCTGATCTTCTCTTGGTCTCGGTCCCGACAGGTTTAAAATTTCACTAAGTATGGAGGGCTACCTAGGGAAGAATAGAGAAGGATGAAAGATAACACTTGTAATGATGATTCTCATACCTTTTGTTGATCTAATCCAAAGCTATCTTGTAGGAGTAAACAATGTCAGGAGCATCTGAGGAAGTCTCATAAAAGGAAGGGAAAGTTGCAAAAAGCTCAAAGGGAGTGAAGCCAAAGAAGGTAAAGGTGGAGAAATTTCCTTACACATTGAGATATAAACACCAAGATTCCACTCTTACAGCCAACATGTTAGATTCAAAATGGGAAACCATCACAAACACTAATCTGGGCCCATTTAACTGGGAGGAGCTGGTTGTAGACACTTTCTTGGAGGAAGTGATTAGGAGGGCTGGAAGAATAGCCCAATCCGGACTGGCACATGTAACACTCTTCCCTCTATCAGTTCAATGCCCAAAGCTTATACTCACATTAGCAGGGGATTACAATCCTTCATCAACACAGTGTATGGACCTCGAAGGGAATGTGATCATTGATCTATCTCTACAAATGATGAGGTTCTTGTTCAATGCACCTACCCCCAAGAACCCCAAGAAATTGACTGAAGCAAAGGAATTGCAGTTATTCAATAGGGACAAGGAAGCTAATGGTCCCACATGAACAAAAAATGGTTGAAGACTGAGAATAAGTCCTTAACCAAGGTTCCTGAACAACCCAAGAGGGGAGACTTCAAGAAGGAAATTGATGACTTAATTGTGATGCTTTCTAGGGTGTTTGGAAAGAAAGATTGCATACTTTAAGGAATGAATGTTTCCATTCATTGAAACCATTTTGGATGGTAGGAAACAATTTGATTGGGGCATGATTTTTTCAGATAACTTGCACAATCAGATGCTCAAGGTGGGGGAAAACAAAGAACTTCTTCATGACCTCCTATGTTATATATTCAACTACAAGGATGGGCATATTCCTTGGATTGAATGCAGTAGGAATATTAGGGGAAGCTCCCAGACAAAAGAAGGCATGGGATCACTATGATTAGTTGAACCTACAAACATCAGAGCTACATTATAGAAGGGTTAAAAATGCATTCCTTTATGTCATTATTAACCGGTTGATAAGAGATGCTGGATACAGGATGAGTAGGGAGGTTATGGATTTCATTCCTGAATGGGGACATTGGTATATCTAGTACCCCAAGTTATCTTACTTTAGGTTGGTAGGTTTTGATGGGCATCCTCATCGACTACCAAGATGTTGCAATGATAGGATTGTTCTTATGGAGTTTATATATCAGGCTATGGGAGTCAATACAAAGTTTTCCAACAAACACAAGCCGGGATGCCACAAATTTCCCATGAAGTTGAGAGAATATTGTTGTGTTCACAATTTGACTGCAAAGGTAGTGTGTGAATAATTAAGTTACCTAAAGTTGGGATTGTATACAGCTAGGAAACACTTTGACCCGGAGCATAAGATTAATGGCTTAGCTCCCACCATTTTTTATGAACACTATAACTTGTTAGAGGACTTTTGGATAGATTTGCAGGATGACTATGATGTAAGGAAAAAGAACTATGAAAGGCTTACCATCCCACAAATGATTGAATATGGGGTAAAGGAAGACATTCCTGATACACTATTAGATGATTGTGCAGTTTTAGACCCCGAGTATGAAGCAGAGAATATAGGTACCAAGAACTTGGACCCAATAAATTGGGATGAGGAGGAGTTTATTGACATTAAACAAATTTTTAGGACAATAATGGATAGAAGCATCCAATGGGTGGTCATGAGGATAAAGGAGCTAGAAGCTCAATCCTCAAAGAAGAGGAAAGGAGGAGGTACCCAAGGTTATAGGAGAACCAAGAGGAGAACAACCCCTAAGGAACAATTGGAGTATTATCCTACTAGCTCTAGAGGAGATGCTGATCCAGGAGTACCTACTCAAGAAACCCATGAGTCCCAAGGTGTGGAGACTACAACAGTTGGAGAAGGATCCTCATCTCAACCTTCTCTCCCAGAGGAATCTACTAGAGAAGTACTTGCAGGTAGCCTCCATGAGAAAGCTAAAAAAGATAAGCAAAAAGAGGTTGAGATTCATGACATAGACATTGATTTAGAGACCACACAATTAGATAATGAGCCTCTTATAACTGCATTTGCTGAGGATATTGAAGATGTTGGGACCGAACATGTCCTAACTCTAAAGGACCAATGGAACTCTTTGAGGCAACAAAGAAAGAGGCTGATGCCAAGGCACAAGCTGATGCACTTGCATAACAACAAGAGGCTGAGGCTAGAGCAAAAACTAAACAACTAGCAAGGAAATATAAGGAGAAGGAGGACCTCCTGCAACAAAAAAAGGAAAATGAATGGAAAGCTAATGTAGAGAGGGAGAAGTTGGCCCTCCTACAAAAGAATCATGACCTTGAGGAGGAAAATTCCCGACAAAGAAGAGAAACGAAAGACCTTGAGGCAAAAGCTAAGGCTACAGAAGAGGCCCAAAGAAAGAAATATGAAGAAGATCTCTTACTAAAGAAGAAGGAGGCAGAGGAACAAGCCAAACATGAATGAGAAGTGGCAAAAATGTGGGAAAGGGTTAAGGAATTGGAAAAGAAAAGAAATGATATGTTGGAAGAGAGAAGATTGGAAGAAGAAAGAGAGAAAGCTAAAGCTGACAGGCTAGCTAAAGAGATGGCAGAAAAGGAGCAACAACAATAGGTTGATTCTCAACCAAAGGTAACACTTTGGCAACCCCTCTCTTCTGCCACTTCTTCACAACAAGTAGTTACTCCTCCTACTTCCCCAACATGGTTAAAGCTCAACCTGGAGAGGAAACAGATAGTCCAGCCCCAACCCATGAATTGGGATGATATGATGAAAGAAATTGAGGAGAGGCCCAAGAAAAAGGCTCAAGTCCTTCATTCCACCAAATTTAGAGATGCTGGAGAATTTGTAGTTGAATGTGCCATTCCCATGGTTGAAAAGGACAAACACTAAATGCAGTTGAGTGATTATCAACTGGGCACTGTGAACTTGGGAAGGCCTACAAGGAACCAACAAATGGACCCGATTGATATTGTAGCATCTTTCTCTAAGTCAAGGGTGATAAAGGATAAGCAAAGGAAGGATGAGATCAAAGCTCAATTAGATCAATTGCATAAGTTCTTGAAGGACTTATCCTCTCCTATTTCTTTACAATCTATTGCTCCTATGACACCAATTTTGTTAAGTAAGAAAGAAGCTGATGACCTGGTTGAAATGAGAAGCAAAATAGGGATGTCAGATAGATGGATTGATTGGTTGAACCAAGAGGTGGAGGAACTGATTGTTGAAAGTCATAAGGCTCATGAAGGTGCATGGGAATCAGTCAATGACATGACTGCATATGCTGAGACCCTCTAGAAACAGGAGGAAGAATACAAAGAACATGTGAGGAAATTGAAAGAAATTAGTAAGATACTTTAACAAACACTTCTAGAAAAATCCATCCTTGAAGAAGGTAATGAGGATTTATTGATAAAACTATTAAAATTATCAAATTTCAGTCTTCATTCATTTTTGCACATAGAAATGAGGTGCAACAAGCTGGGAAAGATTTGGCAGATCCAATTGTGGAACTAGAGACAATTATAGCCATGATTGTGAATGAAGATGTCCCTGTAAAGGATGGTTTCCCTCTTGATGAACTAAGGAACAAATGGGATAATAGATTCCAAGAGACAATACAAAAGGGAGATGATGGTGATGATTTGTTAATTGAAAGGTTCATGGATATAAAAGAGGTAGTGAATATTGCTTGGAAGGAGCTTGCTAAGTTGGATGATATGCAAAAATTCACCTTTGTTGAATTGAAAAGAATAAAATTTGAAGACAATTGGGTAGATGGGCCGGATGTGGATATACTTAAACAAGTATTGGACAGTTATGATGAATACTTACTTGAACAGAAGACAGGGGAATGAAGTGGCTATAGAATATTATTTTTGGATGAAGCATCAAGTGGCACGGCCAGTTGGGCATCTCTCTCCTAATTTTCAGGATCACAACATAAGATCAACTAAGGATCCCCAATAGTTCGGCCTTCTCCCTTTGCCTGCAGATTTTTGATAAAGAGTCATCAATGGTTAACTAAAGATCATGATGTGAAGTTACCTCATGCAACTCCAGTTACTCCTTGATTTGTGGATCTTCATTTTTGATGAGAGAAATTAGTGTTGAACTTGTCTATATGTATAATTTCTCTCCATGTTGTAAAGGTAGGCTAGTTGAAGAAAATATTAGTTGCCTAAAGAGAGATCTAGGATAGTTCTTACAGTTCTTAGAAGCTTTTTATAGTTTTATGCAAAGATACTTAGAAATTTTTACAAGTTTTAATACAGTTTGTGCTATTTCCAAAATTAGTTTTAATGGTGATGTTGATGAACAATAGTCATTCGTATGCCAGTGAATTTGCTGAGCATAAATGTTTCTTATTTGATGAAAATCAATAGAAGATTCTGAATCTGAGACTATTTTCATCGAGTTATCTATGAATGAGATCTCTTTGTGTTTATTGATCTATGAATTTTAGTAATGAGCTGGTGATATGTTGTTTGATTTTGAGAGTTTAGTGATGATGAATGATTGCATGTCTTGAATTTGCACTATGAATGAATACAATGGTATAGAGTATTCTATGGATTGTATCATTTTGTGGGTTTAGTTGTTTGAAAGAAATGCTCATTATGAAGTTTATATGTCTAAATTGAAGGAAATATGTGTTTATGCTTTGTTGTCCTAAGCTTTGTTCTATCTTTTGATGTTTATTTACACCCCCAAACATTAGATTAATTTGTACTATGTAGTTTGTATCCCTTTACCAGTAGGCCCCTTGAACATTACATTTACATAGGCCATTGAACAACATCAACACAGTTGAGAACCAACTACAAAGACCTTGGAAGATAGGTAGCTTTAGGTTATTTACCTTTTTCAGGAGAAATAGGGTAGAAATATTTTGTTTTAATGTTGTTGTATTACATTGAGCATCAACACTCCCTTCATCTTGATGTCTTCCAAACCTGAACTTGATTGATGAAAGTGTTGTAATAATGCTACTAATTCTACTCTTGACTTCCCTTGATTGATTTTAGGATCTTCAATTTTCTCAATAGATTTTCTAGCTCTCCTTAGAATTTCAAATGACGAAAATACCATGTATTTATATGTAATTCTTCTAATTTCTTGAAAATCAAATATTAAGAGCTGATAATTGATATTGGAAATTTAAATAATAAATTATTGACATCAATATATTTAAATTTGGATCTAAAAATGCTAGTCTAGGGCATAGGGCACCCTAGACTATATTCCTACCTTTTAAGGATAAAAAATGTTGGGGGAAAAATATTAAATGCACAATCTGATTTTCCAAGATTATTTATAAAATGTGTAATTAATGCATAATTAGGTCCATGCACATAGGGGGAGAAAAAACCTAGTGTGAAATTGTCAAGGGTGATAATTTTCAATGCTACAATTGCAAAATGAAAAAACATCCAAATAGTTGAAAATATAAAAAACAACCTCAAAGCTTCCAAAAATTCAAAAATAATAGATATTCTGAAAAAATCCAAAAATATTTAAATATTCTAAAAACATTCAAAAACAACCACAAATACATCAACAAAAGTTCAAAAACATTCAAATATTTAAAAAACTCAACAAAAAAAATCAACACAACTCACCCATCCACAATAAAATCAACCCCCATAATAAACCTATCATTGCACTCATCTTTGACAAAGTAAGTAGAAGAAAATATGGAAATCATCAAAACCTATAACATTCATGAAAAATTGTAAGCATCTATCATTATCAAAACAAACCCACCACCTATATACCAATTACCTAAAACATTTAATTCAACATCTAACATCACTGCCTTAATAGATATGTCATTCCTACAATTAGCACAATCACGGATCAACAATTACAATCTCTCTAGAAAGAGGTATGAAAAATTTGATATATTTTGTTATTCAGTCTTCTTTTCATTTATCTTTTGTCTCATTCTACAAATCTTACTCAAAGCTAGCTCAATATTCAATATCTTGGTGTGTCTAGAGAAGCACAAAATGGGGCATAGTCATTGATTTTATCTGTTGTGTTTGTGGGACATTATTGTAATATTACCATGGAGAATAATTTCCTTGTGTGTGTAGAGGTAGTTTCAATCATAACAAACAACCATTGCATATAAGGTTATTTATACCTTTTGTGCATAGGCTTAACTTGCTTTGAGCTTCATTCTCTTACATGATAAAACAAGGTTTTTTGTATGTCTTATATGAATAAGGATACTCCTTGTATCGTAGAAAATTGGAGCCTCTTGAGAAAAGAGACAATTTCACACCTAATTAGACCCACTTTTGAGTCCCCTTGCATAATTTATCTTTCAAAATGACATTTATAGGCCCCTAAGACCCATTATTTTTGATCTAGAGGCCCATTTTACCTGAGAAATCACTTAAATCCTGACAAACAACATTCAATTCTTTCATATCCCGAAAACCCACCTTCAAAAATTAGTAGTGGGACCCATTCGCCACCTTGGGCGAATGAGTCCCCTCTAGTGGGACCCATTCACCAAGGGTGGCGAATGAGTCCCTTTTGAGGGAAATTTCAAATTTGAGTGGGAATTCAATTAATTCAACTTAATTTTTTGGTGAATGTCAGCCTCTTAGGTCTAAATAATGGGAAAATTAGGTGTTGTTGCTTATAAATACTCATTTTTAGTCATTTTACATATCTTTTAGTCATTTTTCAAAATAAATTTCTAAAGTCAAGTCTTCTACAACAAGTTTCATTAGCAAAGTTGAAGTTTTAGGACAACAAACTAGGGTTTTTTGCAGGTCTTGAAGCTCACTTTTTGGATCAAAGTTCAACAGTGCAAAGAGTTGATGTGGATTCCTATGGTGAATCATGGAGAAATCTAGGTTGAGGAGATGCAACTAGCCATCAAATCACACCTAAAGACTTGTTTTCAAAGTGATTCCATCTTCCATTGCTTCTCTATCTTCAGATTAAGGTTTATATCTCATTTACATTACATTTGCATGTCATTTTATCTTCATTTTTGACGTGTTGTTATATTTCTAGGGTTGAGATCTTGCATCACAAAAATCACATTTGCATTTCTTATTCTTGCATAATAGAATAGGGTTTTTGACATACTTCAGATTTTCCTAGTCTTTAACACATCTAAGGCTAGAGTTTTATGTAGATTTTTATTCATTCAAGGTTTGATTACCCAACTTGGGGTTTGACCAAGGAAAACCCCCCATTAGAAAAACAATTTTAAGCTATTTTGCAAGAATTTTTTGAGATCCTGATTCAGGTTTCTGTCAAAAAGTGATGTACAGGTGTCAAGATACAAAATAGAGATTTGAAATCACAAAAAATTGAAAGTGGAATGATTCGCCATACATGGTGAATGAGTCTCTCCTGAGGTGCTATTTTCAACCAGATATAGATCCAGACACCCAGTTAGCAAAAAATAGTTCCTGTGCAGAAAAACCCTAACCTGGGACTAATTCACCCAGTGTAGCGAATGAGTCCCAGTCAGCCCAAAATCAGGTTTTATTAGACTTCCAGATTGTTGTCCAATCTTCTTCAGCTTCTCAGGTGCACACATTCAGAGATTTAGCTTTTTGTTTAGTTTAGTTTACATTTTCATTCATCATTTCAAGATTTTTGCAAACATCATTGTGTTTTCCAACATTGCATAATTCTTAGATTTTGCATTCATAATCAGTCAAATAGTTCATTTAATTGCACTTAGATCATTCCATTTAGTCTAAATAACATAATACATTGCATAATTTGAGTGAACCACCTAGACTTTTGAGTGGGGTTTATCTCTCTCCTTTTAGGTGAAACATTCCTAAGAGTGCAAGAGTAACCTATAAGCCCTAAACAAAAATCTACAGTTCATTTTGGTGAACCTGCATAGTGATCATCATATCATTCTGATTTGCATTTACATTTGCATCCTAGGCCTTAATTGCATTGTATTTTGCATTGTTCTTGCATCCTAGGGCTTCTTAAAGTTGCATTGGTGAAAATATCATTTAGAGTTCATTATTGCATCTTATTTCATTACTTCATTTCAAAATTTTGCATTATCAATCTTTATCTGCATTGTACAGACCTGAAAACCTACAGAAAAGTAAAAAAAATTAGAAAAATCCTAAAAAATACCTCCCTTGGGACTCATTCGCCACCTTGGGCGAATCAGTCCCACTGTAATTTTTGAATTAGAATTTCCAGAATTTAGTTTCTTACTTTTCACATTTCTATTTCCTGCAACTTCTTTTCTGTCATAGTTCAGTCATCTTTTGTTTCATTAGCATAAGCATTATTTTCTTTCATTGCATTTATGACTAGTCTTAGATTTTTGCAAATTTCCTTTTCAGTATTCGTTCCTAGTTCTTTTAGATTAGATTCATCGATACATAAACGCACAAAAACTAAACCATCAAAACAACCTTTCAAACAAATGATTCAAATTAGAAACACTATCTCATCCAAGCCCCTTAGTAGTGATGATGTAGATAAGTTAGATGAAGTTCTTCAGGACTTCCTCTCACTCACTTCATCCTCTAACGCTTGTAATGAGAAACCTAAACTACCTAACGATAACATATCCCTCAAATCTTTTGGTTGTGATGAATTTGACTTGTTAGATGAAGCCCTTCATGACTTCATCTTGCATAAGTCACCCACTAAGGTTTGTTGTGACAAACTCACAATAATGAACGTTAATACCTTTGATGTTGAACAACATAAACCGATTGACGATAACTTACCCCTCAAACCTTTTAGTCATGATTACTTGGACTTGTTAGATGACTCCCTTCAGGATTTCATCTCACTCAAATCATCCACCAATATTTGTTACGAGAAGTCTAAAACTAAGGATGTTAATGTGATTCAATCTCAACTCATTCTTTACCCACCCTCGCATAAACTTTATCTTTTCAATAAACCTGAGTACACTCTTTACCCACCTAAAACCAATGTGTTGTAGCAATCAAGTAATGTTACTATTGCTCATACATATAATACCTGAAACAATCCGCAACCACCGCAACCAACCCCACCCTCTTTACCTTTACCCAATCCGCCTTGTGCTCCTCGTTACCTCCCACACACAAAGGAGTATGACCTTGTTGAACAATTAAAGAATACTCCTGCAAAGATTTCCCTTTGGGATTTACTTTAGAACTCACCAAATTACCACACTATTCTTCAAACAACCTTACAATAGATTGCAGTTCCTCTTGGTACAACTCCGAATGATGTGCCAACTTTAATCCATGGAATGAACCAAGTTAATCTAGATATTACTTTCCATCAACATGAGCTCCCTCCTTTAGAGTTGCGAAAAAAAAATGAAGCCTTTATGATAATTGCTTAATTCAATTGTATAGGTATCAAAAGAACCCTTATTGATAATGGTTCTACCCTTAATGTGTGTAGTGTGAATCTCCTTGATAGATTGCACGTTGATAAATCACAAATAATACCCGATTTTGTATCCATTCGAGGATTTGAAAATACAACAAAGAAACTTCTTGGTATAATCACTTTACCCATTATGGTTGGGGTGGCTACTTTGCAAACTCCTATTCATGTCATGCCTTATGATCTTTATAATCTTCTTTTAGGAATACCATGGCATAATGAAATGAATACAGTGCCTTCGACCCTTCATCGTATCATGAAATATGTCTATAAAAATAACATTTATCAAGTTGAAATAGACCTCAAGCCTGAAAGTTGCTTGCACCTTGAAAAAGGAGCTACAAGTCCTCTAAAAACATTAATTCCAACATCCAACATAGATCCTCTTGAAATTGAACACAATGATGAGGAATCACCATCTAAATTATTTGGTGATGATTGGGGATCCTTATAATTCACACCTTCATTTATGGGCGAATACATAATAACACAAAGGAAAGATGAGAAACACGAACAACCAACCATCATGTCTACTCAAAATTCTGAATAATCTTCTCAAACATATATCTCTTCTACTTTGGAAGAAAATGCAACATACACAACAAATTTCGATGAGATAGATTATCAATCCCTGCCTACTCCGACAAAAATGGAAATACTTTATGGAAAAGGATATGAACTTGTGAAACAATTAGGATATACTGGAAAAGGATGTGGAAAACATGAACAAGGCATTCGTGTTTCTAACAAACCTAATACACAAGAGACAAAAACTGGATTGGGATATTCTTTTTCTAAAATGAAAAAAGCTACTCAACAACCATCTTTAAACATCAACTCTATTACATGTCAACCAAAACACCAACTCACAATCAAATATCCTATATTGCTTGATGTGAACCTACCACCGTCATGGCAGTACGTTGATAGTGATGAAACTCTGAAACAAATGTTAGGAGTTTATGATAACGTATCCTCTACTACCCCCAAGAAATGGGTTAATCGTGCTACAATCATTACCAAGAAAAATGATGGTGATATCATTGAAGAGTCTCATGAGTCTGAGGTTCCTAAATCCAATGCACTCCCTTAAGGAGATACAATTGATGTGTCAATGGAAATTGATGATACAGACAAAGTTATTAAGATTGGGAAGTTCCTTGATGATGATGAAGAAGAAGAAACTACAACTTTACTTCATGATTTTCTTGAGATTTTTGCTTGGAAATATTATGATATGCCAAGAATTGACTTGAAAATTGTGACACACAACATCGTTCTTGCTGAAAATGCTAAACCCATTCATCAAAAGATAAGAAAAATGCACCCTAACATAGCCTTGCATGTTAAAACAGAGCTTGAAAAACTCCTTGATGCAAGCTTCATTTGTCCTATTGATTATTCTCCTTGGATCTCAAACATTGTTGCAGTTGCTAAACCTGGTAATCATATTAGGATATGTACGGATTTTTGTGACTTGAATAAAGCTTCTTTAAAAGATGACTTTCCACTTCCTAATATAGACATGATCACAGATTCAACTGTTGGACATGCTTTGTTGTTGTTGATGGATGGATTTTCTGGTTACAATCAAATCCTTATTAATCCTCAAGATCAATACAAAACAACCTTTACCACTATTTGGGGAACATTTTGTTGGGTTGTGATGCCCTTTGGTTTAAAGAACGCCGACACAACTTATCAACGAGTAATGACATTGATCTTCCACGATTACATCCACAAAATTTTGGAAGATTATGTTGATGAAATCCTTGCTAAATCATTAACACGACAATACAATGTAAATGTTCTTCAAAAAATCTTTGAACGAATACGTAAATATAATATGTGTTTAAATCCGAAAAAGTGTGTCGGTGTAGATAGTGGTAAAATTTTGGGGTTTGTCATATCTCAAAGAGGCATTGAAGTGGACACAAATAAAATTGATGCAAATTATTAATATGCCACCTCCTAGGAACATTTCTTAATTGCGAACGTTACAAGGCTGAGTTCAAGCTATATGTCATTTTGTTGCATCTTTAGCTAATCGCACATTACCTTTCACACATCTTCTTAAAAAGGGTGTACCTTTTGATTGGGATGAGGATTGTAAATAGGATTTTGAGAGTTTAAAATAATACTTGGCAACTCCACTTGTTTTACAACCCGCTGTGCCAAAAAAACTGTTTATCTTATACATAGCCACATCAGCCCATGCTCTTGCAACATTGTTAGCTCAACAAGACGATAATGAAAAAGAACATCTTGTTTATTACATTAGTTGAACCTTAATTTATTTTGAAACTCGATACTCACCAATTGAAAAACAATTCTTAGCTCTTGTATTTACTACTAGTAAATTGCGATATTATTTACTAAATGCTGAAATACAAGTCATGACAAAATTTGATCCTCTTAAACATATTTTTAATAAAAATGACCTCTCTAGATGATTAGCTAAGTGGGTGATGTTGTTAATTGATTTTGACCTTAATTTTGTTTCACAAAAAGCAATCAAAGGACAAGCCTTAACCGATCACTTAGATGATGCTCCTTCCCCTCTTGCTCTACCTAATCACGACTCCTTTCCTGATGATAATGTCTTGGCCGCTAATATTAAAACATGGGAATTGTATTTCGATGGATCTAAGTGTAGAACAAGTTCTGGTGTTGGAGTGGTATTGATTCCACCCAATGGACAACCTCTTCCCTTGTCTTATCGGTTAAATTTCCTATACACAAATAACACAACTGAGTATGAGGCATTAATCACAGGTTTGTGAGCTGCTTTAACAATGAATGCTAAACATATCAAGATCTTTGGTGATTCACAATTAGTTATCAAACAAATTAATGGTACATATCAAAATAAACATGACAAGTTATCCAAATACAAGAATCTTACAATGAAATTGTTAGAGAAGTTTGGATCATTCACCATTGATAACATCCCATGAAAATACAATAGACATGTGGATGCAATGATGAGTGTGACCTCTCTTATATCCCCACATGATCCTTCCACATACTTCACTTTTGTTATTCATCCCATCATGAAACCTTCAATTGACACTCAATTAGAAGACATTTTACCAATAACTCAAAATGATTTGTGCAAATGGTAAGATACAATTTACAACTATTTAAAATATGCTACCGTCCCCAAACCTACAACAACAAACACTCAGAAGCGTTTATGCAAACTAGCAGCTAAATATGTGATCCTCACCAATGCATTGTATAGACGATCTTTTAATGGTATCTTATTACAATGTCTTAAGGATTCTAAAATCCCTATGGCACGGGAACAAGCTCATGCTAGTGCCTGTGGAGGTCATTTTGGAGGACGGTCGTTAGTGCAAAAACTTATTCGTATGGGTTATTATTGGAGACATGGAAAAGGACTGCTTCACTTACGTTAAATGATGTCACAAATGTCAAGAACATAGCAATTTGATCCATGCTCCTGCTTTTGAGTTTCGTGCCCAAATTCCTATTTGGCCATTTTCAGTATGGGGATTGGATCTTATTGGAAAAATTTCACCTCCCTCTTCTACTAGACATATGTTTATCATAACCACAACAAACTATTTCACGAAATGGGTGGAAGCTATTCCTCTTCGTTCTACAAATGCTGAAGTAATTTGTCGTTTCATTTTGGAACACATCATTGTTTTCTTTGGGCTTCCTTCCACCATTGTTTCAGACAATGGAACTCCATTTAAGAATAACGAAGTTAAGAAATTTCTTGAAACATCAACATTCAACATCACTTTTCCACACCGTATTATCCACAATCCAATGGACAAGTTGAAAACACTAATAAAATTTTGGAACAAATCCTCAAGAAAACAGTCAACAAACATCATAAAGATTGCCATACACAATTACATTATGCACTTTGGGCTTATTGAACAAGTGTTAGATCATCCAGTGGAACCACACCCTATAACCTCATTTATGGCACTAATGCTATGATGCCCTTGGAGTTAGAAATTCCTACGTTACAAATTGCTCTCCAAGAGCTTATTGACGATGCCACTTATAAAGAACAACGATTGCACCAACTTGAGATGCTCGACGAAAAGCACATTAACGCTCTTGAACATCTCCAAGCTCACATCAAATAATTACAATGAAGACACAACACACAAATCATCCCTAGAATATTTCATAAGGGTGATTTTGTTCTTACTAAGAATCAACATAATACCAATGTTGACAACAAAGAAAAAGATAAATTCAACCCTAATTGGTTAGGACCTTACATAGTTGATACCAATTACGAGTCTAGTGCTTATATATTAACATAACTTGATGGAACACCCCTTAATGAACCTATAAATGCCGTGCATTTGTGTTAGTATTACCTCTAACCTCTTTGAATAGTATGTTTATTAAAGCAGTGTTGTTTAAAGTTATTTGATGTCATTCTAAATAACTTTCACATTGCTTCGTTCTTGACAACTAATCTTGTGTTTGTCTTGAGCACTAAGATAATTATTTAAGTTCATTTTTATAATTGCTTTAGGATTCATACTATTCACCCTTGTGTTATGTTAAGTTAGACCCTTATTTTAGTTATAGGTGTATATAATTTAACATATTCTCTAATCACTAATGTTGAATCTACAGTAAAATTGAAATATGTTTTATATTAGATCACATCAATCCTGCTAAATCATGACGATATTAATTAAATACTTTTACCATAAGTCATTTAATTAATCACATTGCATTTAACATTCAAACACCAAGAGGTAAAACGACACCAAATACACATGTATATATATATATATCAATTTTTTTTATAGACATCTCATCATCATATACAAAATCACCTAGGTTTGTGAGAACTAGAACCCTTGGGCTCTGGCGCTTGAGATTTGGTCCTTGGACGTCATGAGATAGTAGTGTGTGATCATGACTACGAATTGTTGAGTCTAAGTGCATACTCCAGACCCTGTACTCGACCAACAACCACAAGACACTCCTCTGCCATTTGATCCCTCTTCGTTCGTACCTATACTAGCTCTGTATGTAGTCTCTCAACCTCTGTTGAGGTCTATGATGACTATGCTACACTCTCATCTCAATGTAGTCATCTCCTCACATTCTTGTACACTACCCGTAGCCTCACAAAAGGTCTGAGCGACTCTGGCTCCTCCTCCATGATCGGTGGGGGCACATAGTCAAGATCCATCTCCTCCTCGTTGATGGATGCAAACACTATCTCCACAATAGCCTAACGATAGAACTCTCACCAGTCTCTCATCGCTTATGTAAGATAGACAAGGTACACAATCAATACACATCATCACGGTATATATATATAAATAAAAAAAATAAATATACTCAAGTACATGCGTAAAATCAAAAATGTCATCACCTATGTCTCTAGATGCATGAGGAATATCAACCTCATCCTCTCTAGGGGGCATGAAGGACCTGCTAGCCTCTCTTTAACTCTAGGTGCCAATGTATGTCGTAGCCACCGCACATGATTTGGTCCTGTAAGCATGTGAGGACTCTCCCTGCTTGTACAGATCCTCGGTCACTACCTCATCACCGTCACTCAGGGGAGGCTCCTCCTCGTAATACTCATCCTCCTCATAATCCTCCTCCTCCTCCTCATCCTCTCATCCATCCTAGTATTCATAATCAGGATTATCCTCTGGCTCATACTCATCATCAATAACATTAGTAAATATATCTAATGGCCTATATCACAAATCCTTTGCTCTGTCCTTTGGCTCATCTCCCTCATTTGGTGCTGATCCTACATCACCTATAGGGACATCCATGGGGAACACATGAGCTGGTCATGTCACTGACCACCACTCCTCATGCTCATCTGTGCTACCAACATCATCAGTGTTGATGACTGGTGGCTGATCGTGATCTAAAGCATCAAAATCACTCTCATGAAGATGATCTATAGTAAGCTGAACAATATCACCTAGCCTATGGGCACTCCAAACTGATCACCTAATGAAGGGGCATGCCCTCAGTGGTGTCTACACCTACCCAAATTGTCACATGACTCACCTGTAATAGAAAGGTCGTACAACATAGTCATGCCTCCTAGTTAGAAACTTGTCCATCTGCATCCTCCTCAGTTGCCCTGTGGGATATGACCACTGTAGAGTGAGTAGATAGGGTCTCCATAAGATCTCATCCTCCTCCAATCGATCAAACCTTACCCTCCAAAAGTGTAAATCTCCATACTGCCACAAGCACCGTAGAGGATAGCCAAATGCTCATGGATATCGTGCATCTATAGCACAAGAGAATCTGATAGGCCTGGTGCATGTAATATGCTCAAGGCACCACACCTACAGAAGTGTGTAGTGCACCATACTGTCAATCTCTCAAAAAAAAAATCTACCAAGATCATAATATAAGTGTGCTAGGATGCAATAGCCCCATGTTGTCCTCATGCATCCCTCGAATCAAATGTACTAATCCTCCATCTAAGTGTGCCAGTCGTCCATTAGGATTGAGAACAAGAGCCACTGTATGCATCATAATCTGTCTAACAATAGGAGCTCGTGAATATAGAAGCATGGGAAGCTCGATCCACGCTCTAACACGCTCATCATGAATAGGTCCACAAAGGAAATATTGCATA
Organism: Sequoia sempervirens; assembly: GCA_007258455.2. Lineage (NCBI taxonomy): Eukaryota > Viridiplantae > Streptophyta > Pinopsida > Cupressales > Cupressaceae > Sequoia > Sequoia sempervirens. The sequence continues at coordinate 15,111,406 of VDFB02000015.1, read as the reverse complement.
TCCACCTTCTTCTTGTGGAATGAATGATCACCTCAGAAATATACTCACTCTCCCCGAATCGGAACTCGGAGAATGCGGTGTACATCCTCGAGAGTGATGGTCATCTCCTCGATATAAAGATGAAAGGTACAAGTATTAACGTCCCAACACTCGCACAAGGCCATAAGCATGGCGTCATGGTATCTCATCGGTCGCATAAATAGTCTATCTCTGCTGCCAATAGCACTGGATCATGATCTTTAAGAAATGTAAGCTGCCTCCCCCTAGCCGTTGTTGCGATCGGGCAGGAACCTACCAAAATCATCTCAAAATGCTCTAAAATCCATCTAATCTCTTCAATTTTTACATATTTCATCATGCACGTGTGCTAAAGCAGATCTAGTGTGATTTTCTAATAGCCCTAGACACTTTAGAACCCTTTTAGGAAATTTCGAAAAGAAATGAGACACTTTGCAAAGAAAAGGGACACTTTGAGAACAAAAGGGACACTTTGCGAACAAATGGGACACTTTGCAAAAAAAGGGGACACTTTGCAATTTTTTTTCCAAGATCCTAAATTAACCTATCCATGCATTAAAAATCATTAAACTATTACAAAATCACAAGGCGAAAGTTGTAGAATTGACTTAATACAGATCACCGCACACCACTTGCACTCGAAGCGTATCCAATCGTGTAGGCCTATAATCCCATCTACTTGACATCTTCTCATCTCACTCATCACTCTCAAGCTAGAAGAAGGTAAATTACAATAGTAAGTGAAAAATTACTCTACTTTCCTCTCTTTTACATATTTTCATCCTTTTTACTCTTACACATTAACTTAGGGTTATTTTATCTTTACAGTTCATAAAGCATCTTTTCTTCAAATCAACATAACGGGAGCTTGGGAAATCCATTTTCGACGCTGTTTGATGTGTTGGAATTGTGATTTCACCTCTGAAATCATCAATCATCTATCAGTACATGGCATGGTACTTGGAAATTCCCTATGATATGATGTTCCTTATTCGACGTGGCTAGATTGCTACCTTGATTCCACCTCCATAAAGAAAGCAAAATCAAGAGGGGGCATACATCTACCCTCGAATTGGATTCCTAGGAGTTAGACAAAAGGATTTTTGGACAATTAATGAATGTGTGTTGCAGGATGTGGTTCCTAATGTTGTGGTTTTGTAGAGAACTACAGTGGGGGCTTCATTTTCCCATCTTTTGAACAAGTATCCTTTTTATAAAGTGAACTGTTTAGAGTCCTTTAGCTTACATATGCACATAGAGTCATATGGGCACTAAAGTGGGGGCTAAATGTACCATAGAAAATTGGACCCTCTTGATAAAAGAGACAATTTCACGCCTAATTAGACCCACTTTTGAGTCCCCTTGCATCATTTATCCTTCAAAATGACATTTATAGGCCCCTAAGTCCCATTATTTTTGATTTAGAGGCCTGTTTTACCTGAGAAATCACTTAAATCCTGACAAACAACATTCAATTTTTTCATATCCCAAAAAACCACCTTCAAAAATCATTAGTGGGACCCATTCACCACCTTGGGCGAATGAGTCCCCTCTGGTGGGACCCATTCACCAAGGGTGGCAAATGAGTCCCTTTTGAGGGAAATTTCAATTTTGAGCGGGAGCTCAATTAATTCAACTTAATTTTTTGGTGAATGTCGGCCTCTTAGGTCTAAATAACAGGAAAATTAGGTGTTGTTTCTTATAAATACTCATTTTTAATCATTTTACACATCTTTTAGTCATTTTTCAAAAGCAATTTCTAAATTCAAGTCTTCTACAACAAGTTTCATTAGCAAAGTTGAAGTTTTAGGACATCAAACTAGGGTTTTTTGCAGGTCTTGAAGCTCACTTTTTGGATCAAAGTTCAACATTGCAAAGAGTTGATGATGGATTCCTATGGTGAATCATGGAGAAATATAGGTTGAGGAGATGCAACTAGCCATCAAATCACACCTAAAGACTTGTTTTCAAAGTGATTCCATCTTCCATTGCTTCTCTATCTTCAGATTAAGGTTTATATCTCATTTACATTCCATTTGCATGTCATTTTATCTTCATTTTTGGTGTGTTGTTAGATTTCTAGGGTTGAGATCCTACATCACACAAATCACATTTTCATTTCTTATTCTTGCATAATAGAATAGGGTTTTTGACATTAGCTTTTCCTAGTCTTTAACACATCTAAGGCTAGGGTTTTATGTAGATTTTTATTCATTCAAGGTTTGATTAACCAACTTGTGGTTTGACCAAGGAAAACCCCCCATAAGACAAACAATTTTAAGCTATTTTGCAGGAATTTTTTGAGATCCCGATTCGGGTTTCCGTCAGAAAGTGTTGTATAGGTGTTAAGATACAAAATAGAGATTTGAAATCACATAAATTTGAAAGTGGACTGATTCACCATGCATGGTGAATGAGTCCCTCCTGAGGTGCCATTCTCAGTTAGATGCAGATCCAGACACCCAATTAGCAGAAAAAAGTTCTTGTGCAAAAAAACCCTGACCTGGGACTGATTTGCCCAGGGTGGCAAATGAGTCCTAGTTAGCCCAGAATCAGGTTTTATCAGATTTCTAGATTGCTTTCCAGTCTTCTTCAGCTCCTCAGGTGCACATATTCAGAGATTTATCTTTCTAGTTTAGTTTACATTTTCATTCATCATTTCAAGCTTTTTGCAAACATCATTATGTTTTCCAACATTGCATAATTCTTAGATTTTGCATTCATAATCAATCAAATAGTTCATTTAATTGCACTTAGATCATTCCATTTAGTCTAAATAACATAATACATTTCATAATTTGAGTGAAACACCTATACTTTTGAGTGGGGTTTATCTCTCTCCTTTTAGGTGAAACATTCCTAAGAGTGCAAGAGTAGCCTATAATCCCTACCCAAAAATCTACGGTTCACTCCTATTTTTTTGCATAGTCAAAGTCCATTCAATAGATATGACACAACCTTGGTTTTTTATACCTTCGTGCATAACATCTACTTGCTATATCAAAATAAGGATTTCTCTCTACATACTTTAGCAAAAGAAAAAGAAAAAGAAAAAGCAAAATAATTTTTCCAACCTATTCTCTAAAATCCAAAATTATCCCAATAACTATAACATTCATTGATATTTGATCAACATCATTCATTTATCCATCTATCCATCTATTCATCATTATGCAAAATAGTTTCTTCTATCCTACCCATCATACTAACTATTTTATCTAATTATCATGACACAAACAAAAATACATCGCATCCTTGCATACAAAAATCATTAGTATCATCATATCATCATACATACTGCATCCATAACCATAGTATCATTAGGATATAACATCATTAATCATATCATCATAGTAGAGTTATCATATACATCGTAAAAAATACATAAAGAATCATAGCAACACATCTGGTCATCATCTACTCTAAGCATCATCATAATCCATCCATCATATATCATAGAATGAAATATAAATCATTAGATACATACTTCAAATCACATGAAAATAACATCACATAGCATCAAGTCATAGACACATCCAAATCTCATCTCACATATAGATCAAAAAATGTGTCATGATACATCATCCATATATACAAAATGTTTGTACAAGGGATACCAAGAGCCATGAATATATATACATCCACCCACATACATATCAAAAATTTGTTTCTACATAAAAAATTATACATTATATATACAAAGAAAATATACATGGAACTCCCTCTCTCCTCCCGAATGGGAGAGGGTGGATGAGGAGGAACAACTTGTTGACTAACCTATTGTGCCCCTGGATCTTGTACTGTTGACATCACTAGCTATGGTGGAATCAATAATGGATGCCCCAATGATCCTCCATTTGATTGTCCCTCTAATCTCACATCTCATGAGCCTCTTTTCCTACTCCTAGTTGAGAACGTATGTGCTCTCCTCCCTGATGGAACTATTACCTCATACATTGGACGGTAGTAGGTGGCCTCCTGCATTGACCTCCTCATGTCCTCCACATAGTGATCCATAGAGATGAATACACCTACTCCCTTACCACCACTCAATGCCACCAATTGCTGGTGACATGCTATTTCTATGTCTCTCTTAGCTATCATCTAATCTAGTTGTGCCTCAGTCTACTATCATCAAGATACCTTGATGTCTCTTTATTTTCCTCTAATCTAGTTGTATTGAGAGGCTATCCCCCTCAATTCAATATCCATCCCTCCCTGTGGGCCTAGTACCACTCTAGAAGTGTGACTCCAAGCCGCACACCCATATCATCATAATCTCTTCTCTCCTCCCTTAGCTCCCCATCACCTCTCTAGCCATTATCTCCCCACTCCACCAAGCCCCTCTAATCACCATCTTCTCTCTCTCCCACCTCCCCATAGTTAGGTCACCCTACATCATCCCCTCCACCTCCACCACTGCCACCAACTCCCTCTATCGGTTTCTTGACTTTATGAGCCTTAGCTAGCTCAAGAATATGTTAGGATCTCCTAACTACCCCACCATATGGATGTGTGAATCTAATAGGTTAATGAATTACCCACCATAAATCAAACTTAGAGTTAGTCCTTGCATCCTCTATTGTAGTTGTCTAGGCCTAGTGAACGAGTGTCAAGATAATGAAATAAACCATTATAACTTGAGGGACTATCATAGTCCCCTAGTCACCAATCTCTCATTGAGTGCAAGAAAACATAACCATATCCACAAAAATATCCTGATCCTCTCCATACTACCTCCTAAGTTGATTTGAAAAATATCTATCTATGATGTGAGGAGTATATCCAATCAACCAATGTGTTTGTAAAATAAAATATTCCTAGCATAATTTTCCTATGCCTCATAAAGAATTCATGACCTCCAGATAATCTGATCTATGCCATCAATGCAACATCTCTAATTGTCAAGATTGCCTAAGCAATGTTGTGTCAATTCGGTCTCATAAAATATACATATGGATGTTTGGATTGATGAGTGACATGTCCCACTAGACAAGTAACGATGATATTCTCCCACACCCATACATGTAACAAAGCGAATCTGGTGGATGGGTTGGTTGCATGTCGATAGATGACTTGGTGCATATCATGATATAAATGGGCCAATAGATATGACCCTCAGGTATATACAACATTTTCTCTCAACATATTCTCATAGATGCATCCCCATCCCATTGAAAATACTTGATATATTCAATTAGGAACAATCATCCCTAAAATTAGATCTCCTAGCACCAAGGGGAGACCATAAAATATCCCTACCCCTTGCTTAAGATCCATCTCACCATCCTCAATATCAAGATTGTCATCATAAATACTCAATGCAAGGCCTCCTCATGAGTTTTAGTATTATAAACCACCTGAGCACCATCAATTGTGATCCTCAAGATCTTCCACATATCCTTGAGGGTGATTATACCCTTTATAGTAAAAATTATGAAGGTTGACCTCTCACTATGCCACCTCTTTATGAGGGCGATCATCGTAGCCATGTGTACCCTAATCTTGGGCATGTATATAATATGATATAATCCTACAACACATAGAAATGTCACATCTAGGTTGTTGGGATGGTCTATCCATTGCAAAAGAGTAGGAAATTTCTCCCTCGACATAATAGGATCTAGAGCTACCTACAAACATAGCGCACACAACGTCAATTTGTCAAAAAATTAGAAAACATCCTAAATTCATTGGTCTCTATTTCAAATGTGAGCTTACAAATAAAAAATTGATTTTGGTAATCATTTGGAAGCTTAAAAATAAAATGTATTGAACTACAAAATCAAATGCAAGCCCTTTTTCAAAGGTGTTTCTTTACCTAAATCAAACATGAGCTATTTTTGAAATGTGTCGCAATGTACACATCAAATGCAAACCAAAAAATCAAAAAATCACTTTTGCAAATGTGAGCTAACAACATCAAATGCATCACATCACATATCATGTATGCATTGTATTGAATTTCAGATGCATCACTTCATGAAATGAAACCTTTGATTTTCTAACTCTACCTAGTAATTAATGCACTCAAATTGACTACTAAAGACCCAAGGGCTAAAAAAATATTGCCTCAGATGCTCTGAATAGCCTCAAGTATTGTCAAAATTGATCTCTGTGATGAGTCGGATGTGGAACACAGTCATCTTTGCAATAAATTTGTGCTAAAATCTCTCTAGAAGCTCTAAAACATCTAAACTTTGAGTGCACAAAGGAGTAGAAAATCACACCTCAAGGCCTTAAATAGACAATCAAATAATAGATTTACACCCCCTACATCCCATTTTCATCATACCCTACCTTTCCTGATCAATTTCTTCACCAACCTAAGCCTAATTTTCATCTCCATCTTCACTGAACCTATCCCATTTACCTATCATGAGCCTGACCCAAAAATTAATTTTTTTTGGCCGATCTCTCAAAGGGGAAACCTACCATCCAACCATCATTCCCTTTTCCACTCGAGCATAGTGGGGCATCTTATCACCAAATTTTTTCCATATCAGTAGCATGTCTTTGAAACAATGCAACATGGTACATTATCTTAAAGAGGGGAAAAATGTAGATACCTAAAAATGTCTAACACATTCTTCTAATTCATCATTTCCCATCATCATCACTCATCACCCCTTTCATCACTATTAATCAATTTTTTTTTAATTATTTGATTAAACTGACCCATTTCTCACATTAATTAAATAATTTTTAATTATTCTTCCATCCCCATAATTAAATAATTTTATAATTATTTAATTAAATCTTACATTATCCTCTTATCTACGTAATTAAATAATTTTTAAGTATTTAATTAAAATCATGCATTCCTCTCATCTCTCATAGTTAACTAATTTTTAATTATTTAATTAGATAATTATTCCTTTAAAATTAAATAAATTATTTTAATTTATTTAGTTTGCACATTCCTCTAATAATAACTAAAATTGTTATTTTATTTATTTCCTAATAATAGAAAATCCTATCTTTATTCTTCCAAAGCTAAATTTAGAGATCACAACTAACTTTAGTGATCATTGCTAAATTTAGTGAGTTGATTGAACTTCAACCCTAGTTCAGTCTCACTCACTTCACTTCATCTCTCTATGCAACCTCAAGCATGCTCCTCCTGATCTCTCATCAATCCTCATCCATCGATCTCATTTCATATCTCACACCATTGATCCAATATTTTGAAACCTATAAATCATCCATCCTTTGATCATTCAATCCCTCCTTGAATCAGAAAACAAACTATACTCAATTTTCATTTCACTTTTTCTTAACAAGGTTATGTTAAGTTTATGAGCAATCCACATATCAACTAATAAAACATAATTCTTAACTTTACAATGAAGCAAGGCTAGGTGTTTTTGATGGAGGTAAAGTAAGTTAATTGATCAAGATTAAATTTATATTATTATTTGATTACTTTCATTTGGATATTGCACATGATTCATTGAGATTAGGTCTATTTGATCATTGAATTGGAATATTGATTTGATTTCCATTTGCATTTATTCCTATCACTCCTAGTTAAACATTGAGTATGAATCCATAACTTAGTTTAATTCAATTAGCATATTTGGTGTTCACGGTGCATGCACAAATCTATTTTTACATGAGAACACTAAGATATGCATGGTATTAATCTTGATACTTGTACTCACTATATTTATGTCTAAGAGGGAATTTGACTAGTTAGATAGCTACAACACTAAATAAGTCCCACTCTTAGAGATATTGTTAAAAATGAACTACAAAACCTACTTAATGTTGTTTTCATTTATCCCATCTTGGATAGTAAGTTGATCTCACCACTTTTATTCATTCCTAAGAAAGGAGGAAAATGACATATTCATATAGATTATAGATATCTGAATAATCCAACAAGAATTTATCATTTTCATTTTCCCTTTATTCACCAAGTCTCTAGTCTTTGATATTATTGTAGTTAAGAATTTATTTTCTTTCTTAGATGGATTTAGTGGATATAATCAAAATCAATTTTCTCTTGAAGACCTATAAAAATAAATTTAACTTCCCCTTAGGAAACATTTGATTACAATGTCATTCCCTTTGGTTTTTATAATTCTCTTGCAAATTTTCAAAGAGTTTCTTGAGTGTTTTTATAATTTAGTTAATCACCGCATTGAAGTATATATGAGTGATATTATATTATATGATAATACTAATTAAGAAGTTAATGAAAATCTCAAGAAGGTACTTCAATGGTGTGAGGAAAATAATATTTTCCTTAGTCATGAAATGTGACATATTTTAATGAATAAAATAATTGTATTAAGAAATTATATTTATCCAAAGGTTTTCAAAGAAGATCCCAAGAAGAGTAGGTTATTAAGGACTTTATAGTTCTATAATGTTATAAATATGTTGAAATTTCTCTAGGGCATGTTGGCTATTATCAAAGGTTTATTGAAAAATAAAGTAAAATTTCCTCACCATATTTATTTTTTCTAGATAAAATAGAACTTTGATGGAATATTGAGTATCAATGAGCCTTTGATTGAATCAAGAAGAAGCTCATAACCACATGTATTCTACACTGACTAAATTGGGAATCACCTTTTCATATATGTACAAATGATTTGGATACATCCACGGGTGTTTTTTTAAGAAAAAATGAAGGTACAATTTCTTATGAAATTTATCATGTAAGAAAAAAATTTAATAGATGTTAATTGCTATTCCATTTAGTTTCTAATAAATAAACTAGCTATAAATAGTAGGTTCATTAGATGTATGTTATTGCAACAACTTGAAATTAGTAAACTTTATAAGTCTTCATGATTTTTTTTTAAAGGGAAAATAAAGTTTTGAAGGCCCCTCGAAACCCTAGTCATGGGAATGTTATTGTATACTTTTTGTTTTCATTACTAAAAGCTATAAATCAAGTCCTTGTTGATGGTGATTTTCCAACTGAAATTTTTCTATTTCCACTAAAATTAAATAGTTTACTAATACTACCAACTACTTAGTGGCATGCGATTTTCCTCTTCATTTCTCTCCTAGAGATCTCAAAAACTTGTTTGCGTTATAATTGCTTTTCTTAGATTAGTGTACTTCTCTTTTACTTATTCACTTTTACATACTTTGAGCATGTCAAATAGATCCATGTGAATAAAAATTCTTAAACTCAACAAGAAATAAACAATATTATAAATATAGGGTACTATTATCATACTCTTCATGGGGGTTGTAGAAATTTTATCTTATATTGTGACAAGTGCCAATGCATGGGACCCATGATTTCAAATATGATATGTCTCTTCAAAGATAGTTATCAATTGATTTTTTAAAAAATGGGGTTACATTTTTATGTTCCTATTAATCCTCCCTAAGATAGTAAGGATAGTATCTTAGTCTTCATAGAATGCATGTCCAAATGGGTCGAGGTCATAGTAGCGAAGTATGCTCAAGATACAAAGGTAGTTAAATTCTTATAAACCGATGTCTTCACATGGTGTTGGGTACCTAGGGAAATAGTTGAAAATAAAGGGCCATAATTCACCTTTGATATCCTTGTTTCTTTTTTTAAAGAAAATGATTCAACATCAAAATTTATCACCTTATCATGTGCAAGATAATAGACATGTTGATATCATAAATAGGGAGATTGATAACATCCTCACTAATATTTAATACCATTTCAATTGTAGGGACTAGTTCAATAACCTTCCTAAAGTTATATAGGCTTACCAAAAAATGTGGATGGCCTCCAATGGTATTACTCTTTATAAAATCTTGTATAGTAAGAAAGTTGTATTATCTATGGAATTTGAAATAAAAAATTATGTACAACTTTAGAATTGGGTATTGATCTTATTAATGGCTAAAATATGAGAATTTAATACCTCCAATCCATAGATAAGATGCATCGATAGGATATTATTCAACAACAATATTCCCTATGAAATTCTCATTTTATTCATAATTAATCATTTCAACTAGGTGATTGGGCATTGTCGTGTGATTCATGATTTTATGTATTCAAAGGAAAAATATATGTATCATGGTTAGGTCCATATTATATTGATATAATCTATGATAATGGTGTTATCAAGTTGTGCACCATGGATTATAATAAAATAGATTTTATTGTTAATGGACACCACTTGATGTTATACAAGAAACCATCATCAAAGGAAATTTTTTATTGTATGGATCAAAAAGGAACTCCATGTATTGGATGGAAAAGGGAACAACCATTGTTTTAAATTTCTGTTTCACATCAATATAAAAAAGGCCAATCTCTCTTATTTCTTGTCCAAGTTCTTAAGAAAAATGTTGCTTCAAGTGAAAAGTGGTAGGGCCAAATCTCTTTCTATTCATGGATTAATTAGGATAGTTGTTATATAAGGGTTAAAGTTAGGGGAACCTCTAAGATCATGAGGGATTTTATGGAGGCTAAAAGTGATAATAGAAAGGAAGTTGTAATAGAACCAATGAATTAGGTTGCATGTGAAAATGAAGAAGATCACATCAATCCTATAGGATCAACTCAAGAGGATGTGTCTATTGTACCTAATATTGAAGCAATTTAACCTCTTCTTAAATTAGAAGAAAAATAAAACTAATTATAAATTTTTTTTATGAGGATAAGGGGTGATGGGTCCACTAGTAGCGATGAAGGTGGTGTGTGGACATAAATATTTAATATTTTTTTACCACATGTGGATGCATAGAATGGGATAATAAAAGATAATGGAAGGGATAAATGGGTTATTGTTGGTATTCTACAAGTGGGTGCTTGGAAAGAGGCAACAAGTGTCACTTGGTTTTCCATCATTTATTGTATTTAATGTAATGTGTATATACCAAGTTTAGGCGCCCAAGTTGGAGGGAAAGTATTGGAGCCAAAATTAGGTGTTCTTTCATATTTCATGGAGGATTTCCAAGGGTTGAGTCATTTGGATTGAAGAGTCATTTTTGGAAGCCTTGTTTTGGGCTTAAGACCTCTTCACACATCTATAAAATCAACTTTTTGGATATAGAAATATGAGCAATAGTTGAATGTAGTGTTACTCTACATGAACAAGGATAGGTTGAGGCATAAAGAGGTTGTTTACAAGTACACAAGTGTTTTCATGGTGGAGGAAAAGAGGAGAATGGAAGTGATTGTATTGTAATCCCATTTATTTGATGTTAAAGCATACTTGGCCTCTCTTCTTGGTGGAGTTTTTTCCTGCAAGGGTTTCTCCACGTAAATCCTATGTTATGTGATGCTCTTGTGTTTTTTATTTGCGCCTCATTTTTACTATCTTATTGTGATATTATTCTTCATATATTTTTGTTATAAGGTCACATAAGGTAGTGTTTATAAGCATGTTATGCTGGTTGGTTTTTGGCATCATAAAGAAGATGAATCTAATCATGGTAATTCCATATTAAGGAAACTTAATTTTTAGATTTGCATATAAGTTTTATATTTTCATATTGTTGTAGGCTAAGCCTTGAATCTCATCCATTGAATTCATATTTTGATATAGATTGAATTTCACAATAATTGGTATTGAACTTGTTTATTTCTCATCATTTGGTATTAGAGCTGAAGGTTAACTAGGCTCTGGGTATTCCTTCTTTTTGATTTCTTATCTTGGAAAGCTTGTGGGAATTTGTTAGAAGGAATTGGAGGTTTTTGGAAGGCTTGTGGGGTTGTAATGAATGTTCTCTGAGTTAACTTTGTTTTACAGATTTGTGAGATTGGAAGTCATGGAATTTCTAATGTGATCTATGTTGGGCATTAGAAGCTCATGATTATGGATCTTTATGAAGTTGGTTATTTTTTGGTAACTTGGAAGTATTTTTTGAAAGTAGTGTGTATCCTCTTGTTTTGTGGTTTTGTTCCTTTAACTTGTGGTCATGTGTAGTGAGAAGGTGTTCGTGTTGGATGGGTAGTGACATACTAGTCACATGGATAAACACTCGATTTGGAAGACAAAATGAAGTGATTATTTTGGCTTCATGATTTTAGCCGTTGGTTACATGAAAGCACTGGAAGATAAGCTACTAACATCTTTGTGAGTTGTGCAACTGATATGTTTCATATGTTATAAGCTCTTGGAAAACTTGGTTTTCCTATTGGGTTGCAATTTACTCTTATTTATCAGCTATGAGTTTGTAGATCTATGCTTATTCCATTATTTAGATGACATGTTTGATGTCAATGTTTGGATGTTTAATTGGATTTCATATTTACAGAGATGGTTTTTCATGTTTTACTGTTAACTAAAATATGTGGTAAGTATATCTATGATGAGACTGTGTTCAGGGTGTTCTGGATGAAGATAGTTATAGGTTTGTATGGATACTTGGAGGGTTCTTATTGATCTATGGTTACTTCTATGTGGGTTTTTTTGGAAAATCATATTTAGTTTTGATTATAGTGTTCGAGTCTTGGAAATCCACATGTTATATTTGATTATTTATGTTCTGCATGATACTAATGTGGGGTTAAATCTATTTTGAAATTATTTGAGATTAATTGACTATGTATTTATCCTTTGAGATGTTGCATGTGTGTAGATATTGTAAAAAAATTTGATATGAATTTTGTTTGGTAAGCCATATTCTTGGTCACCATTTTTATATTACTATGTTTATGTAACATGCCCATTTTCTACCCAATAATTTTACTACACTTATTACTTCAAGTAAATAAATTATGATGTCAACACTTAGAAATATAAATTTTTCATTTCATATATAAGAAGAATATGCACATTTGAAATAAAAAATAATTCAAAACTTCCCCATTGCATCACAACAAAGTATTTCAACTTTCCAAAGTATTGATTTCATATTACATAATTTCATGATTACATTTCCTCTTTTACAATCCTCCATAGAAATGGATACATAAATACTTACATAGCTTCCATGAGCTCACTAGCACTAGGTATACAAATGGTCCAGGTGTCCTCCATCAAATCTTGGTCACCTACTGATGAGGAGAAGCATCACTAAAGAAATTTTCCACCAACCAAAGACTCATTGTTTTCCCCCACACATCTACCTAACTGGTAAGATGGCCCTCTCTTTGGTGAAGAGATTGGTTTGGTATCCTCATAATAATAATGACCTTACCTAAGCTTGGTGTTGTTTCCTACATATCTAGATCTGTCACACAATGGCTACAACCTACCCATATAACATTCCTTGCCTAGTATGTAAACCTGGATTACAATGAACTGACAGTGTAAACAGTGGAAACTTACACTATGGCCAAAGTATTCATCACCCAAAATTTAGAGTGGACATCATATACTTCACCCACCTTACTAGCTCGATTTGTATTGACCATTCATAACCTATGCATAGGCCCCTTATACAATGGAGTAACCTTAACCCTAGGAATAACCTATAATCTCTTAAGTTTATTATATCACTTCTACTTAAGTAATTCCAAGTAACTATAACTTACGAAATAACCATATGGATAAACATAAAGTCACATCATCAAATGAATCTATTTCAAAATTACATTCACATCAATAAAAGTTCCCATACAAGAGTGTAATCTCAACAATAAACGACTCCAAACAAAGGTATAAACTCATCAATAAATGACCTCAATCAAAAGTATGGTCTCAGAATCAACTCCAATTGAAAGTATAATCAACAACTAAATGATCAAGTAGATCATATAGGTTAATCTCAACTTATTTTCTTCAATCAATAATCAAATAGAAAACCCTACAAAATAGGTTATTCCTATAGAGGAGGGGGATCGACTACTCAGGACCTTAGGTCATGGGAGGGTCTAGAACAATAGGCTGGCATGATATACCTCAAGATAATGGAATGTTTCAAGGGAGTTTAAAGTTTAAAGGCTAAAAAGGAAGAGCAACCTAGTTGTTGCTATCATTTTATAAGCCCAGATGCCTTAGGGAGTTAGGCGAGTTGGTTTTTGGAATCTGGACTGCAACTCAAGCAACTTACTGCCAAGGGACTACAATGCAGGACAAAAACTCTAGCACAACACGTTGTCTTCCTAATGGTACGATGGCATCCATATGGACATAAAGTGCAAGTTACAGTCTAAGATGCTAGAAAACCCTTCTAAGAACCTAACTGGTCGAGTTTACTATAGTAACGAAAATAGAAAGTAACAAAATGACAGAATAGAAAAAGAATAATTTAACTTAACCTATTCTAAGAATTGACAAGGAAGGGTGAGGAAAGAACACCTTCCTACCCACGAGTTGATATCTTCAAGATCTTCACCTCAAGGAGAACTTACACATAGAAGATGGGAAAATGTTGGGGCTGTGATTAGAGGACTGCCTCAGTTATTCCCCCGCTTTGGTGTTTCCACCTCCATGGACAACCAAATAGAAATGATTGAAGAAATATGATAAAGGAGAGTACATAGAAATATAGATACCAAGAAATAAGAAAACACAATATGCTACAATATCAATACGATAATGCAAAGTAAATAGGAAACAAAAGGATATCACCTTCTCAACCAAGTTCTCTCAAGAAAAAAGGATGAAGGAGTGAGCGTGCAAGCCTTCAAAGATCAATGTTGTTGCGATAATGAAGAGAGTGAAACAAAAAAATACTAACTTATAGCTTCAATGGAGGTGGTGAATTCTTGAAGGAGCTGAAGGTGAGTGTAGAAGTGTGTAGATGGTGAGAATGATCAAGAGGAATGTGAAGAAGATGAGTTGAATGGAGAAGATTGCAATTTGAAAGAAAAATGGAGGCAAAGGAGCCATTCAAAGTCAATCTGAAAGGTAGGAGATGTTACAATTCTCATCCAATGGAGGAGTGTAACGCCTCTATGGATTCCAGAGGAAGGAATCCTATAAGGATGAAAGTGCACCATGTAGACTTTTGCACGTTGCGCTAACACCCCCGATAGAATATCCCCCACTAACACATAAAATAGCTACTAAGTGGATAGGGAAAAGTGGCAAAAATATGAATTGCATTATCAGACTCAATTTTCTAAGGTAGGACATAGCGTAAATGTGGAATTTTCCTAGGGGTGAAAATTCAAACCATTACATTTCCCCCCCACTTTAGCGAGCATAAGTGTCAATGAATGCATGGTAAAGTAGAGTGAAAGCAAAGGGATGTATACTTGAATTGTCGAGGAAGCAGACCACAATCTAGCAAACCCAGGTGTATGAGAAAGAGTGATGGCTCCATAGGTGCTCGGTCCAATGGATATTTAAACAAAATCACCATAGGTGCTCGGTCATGCAGAAGGTGAACAAAAGGCTCTACAGGTGCTTGATCCTACAGAATTGGCTCCATGGGTGCTCGGTCCTGCAGAAGATGAACAAAAGGTTCTTTAAGTGCTCGGTCCTATAGAATGAAAATGCTTCATAGGTGCTTGGTCCTGTAAAGGAGGCGCCACAGGTGCTTAGTCCTAAGGGAGGCCAAATTTGAAAGGCTTCGTAGAGTTTGATTTACCCTTGCAGGAGCTCGGTCTTGCAAGGCAACATGTTAATCCATAGACAAAACATGTTAGGCAAGCAAAAAGGTCACATAGATAGACAAACACTCATATCATGGAACAAACAATTAAAGGAGAATCTTTTAAAGGGGTCCCTTGGGAACCCTTCAAAAGAAGAGGGGTCCACTCAAAGGATGCTCTATTTGAAGAGTGATGACATTTCTCGCAAACAATCTTGTCATCAAGGAATACTTTTGAAAAATTCTCTTTCGTCAAGGAATTCAAAAAAAGAATGGCCTCCTCGAAGGTGAATTCTCAATTCTTTTTGTTACGAATTAAATTTCAAAAGAAAATCTTGTTACGAGATCCTTAGTGAAGGATGCGATTTTTGAAAAATGCAAATATTTTCAGCAAGGGATTCGTTGGCCACCGAATAGACCTTATTAAAAATCGAAGAGGTAAGAGCCCCCCCTTAGGATGGTGTGTGTGAATTGAAGGAGCATGCAACATCCTAAGGAAAGGAAAAGATGCATAGATGTCGTGGCCCACGATACATGATGAGATGTAGACGTGAAAATTTTGTTGTGCATGTGAGGGACAACACATAGGAACCACAACATCAAGAAACAAGCAAAGAAGAGAGAAAGATAAAAAAGAAAGGTAAGAAAAGATAAAGAAATCAAGAGACAGGGGGATTTGATAATTCAAGGTCAAAATTTCTCATAGATATAATTAGATAGATACAATATAATATATGAATGAACTGTCATTAATCCCCTATTATATCAAATCATGAAGAAGGGTACATGAAAAAAAATGGGTCAACATGGAAGGGGGCCTAAATTCCCCCAACACTTTGCATCGTCCCCAATTTTTGAAAATCAAGGCACAAAAAATAGAAGAATGATGCAACAAATAGAAGAAGTTTACAAAAAAAAACACTCCTATATCCAAGAACCTACAAGGGTGACAATGGTCCTCTAAGAACACATAAAACAAGCATAGGGGAAACACAACAGACACACAAATATAATCTATAGGTAAAGAAGAGGTTCCCTCCTAGTCCTCATCAACCAGGAGGTCATTGTTCTCCCAATATAGATCATTATAGGGAGAGGTCAGATGAGCCTGCAAGGATTAGATAGCAAGGGGAGCACCCTATGACTCTCCTGCAATAAGAGCTAAGGAAGAGGGCCCCTCGAGGTCTTCTTCACTTAACTCCTATGAGGTAAATGTCATTGATCTTGCAAGGATCGCTGACAGAGCTGAGACATGATCCTTAAAGTTGAACATGCACTTGATGGGAGTGCCATGTACCGACTGGTTGGATGAAGAAGGATGTGCCTAAGATCCACTATCGGCCTCACCAAAATACTTGAGGGTAGTGATGAACTCAGGGGACGTTGGGGCTGCCTCTGTCACTACGGGTCTACCTTTTCCACTAGGACAATGCAAGACAAAGTAGAACCTTCTCTTGAAGAGGGCGATCCTTTCTTCTAACCCCTATTATAAGTAGGTTTGTATTCCAAATTATGATTCATTGGGGGATGTGAGATCCCCATAGAAGAAGCATAAGGTGAGGAAGAAGAGGACAAAAATGCAATGGACACCACCGAAGTATTCAACATATCCACTGGCTTAGGAAAAGGTGATATTTCCAGAAGGGACATCAGGAGAGGAGGCTCAATTGAGGAACCTTTTTAGGGTGAGGGTCATTCACGTTCATATGGGGAGCTAAAAGCAAGATTGAGGTGATGGGAACTGAAGCAAAAGGGGAAGAAGAGGAGGGCACAATAGGAGATGTTGAACCAGGAGCTATTGGTTCCCCTTCTGCCTTCTGTAAGGCAGCTTGCTTAGAAACTAGATCCTTTCTCTGATGGTTACGCTCACACACAAGAAGTTTCTTTGGCTTTGAGAGTTGGAAGCTATGACTTGAGGAGGAGAAAAAGGATCTTGTTTTTCAATGGGAGTGTCCATCATAGCCGTTGTCAGTGGAGGGAGTGACTCCTAGATAGAAATAAGAGGAAGAGATGTAGGAACAAAATAAAATCTGATGGAGAAGTAGCCTTGAGAACCTTGGCAAAGGGCCTCTTCCCATTCACCACCCTAGGAGTAGAGCAATAGCAGGCTGCATCAGTTGAGACATAGAGGCAACCCCACGGGGACCCTTCCCCTTACCATAGACAACGGGCCGAGGCACCATGGGTAAGATAGGAATGTCAAACACCTGACTTGGACTTCTACCAAGCGGGCACCATCAAACTCCCCAAGAATTTTATTTGTGGACTCACCAAGCGAGGCATATGAGTGGAGGATGAAGGTGCCACAGAAGAGCAGGAGGTGGAAGCAGATGGAGTAGCAAAAGAAGAGAAATACTCCTAGGTGCAAGAAGACTTTCCCTTCTCCTTTTGAGAGGAGGAAGAGGTAGCCTACTGTTGCACGACATAGAGGTCTTAATTGAAATAGCATAGGGGGAAGGAGGGTAGGTCACTTTCGACACTATCTCCCCATTATTGTATTTAACATAAGTGTGATACAATAGGTGCTTCCTTGGAGGAAGTAGACCAATAGGGGTAGGCTGGAAGTGATCTAATGAATAGGTCCCACATGACACCAAGGTTTTATACCCGGTGTCGTGTACAATGTGCACAAAGCCCTCATGAGAGAACTTCAAACATTTGTGGATCACCAAAGGGACTGCATTCGTGGAAACTAGCCATGGGATTCCTAGCTTCACTCTAAACAAGTTAGACTCTAAGATGATATCGAAAAGGGAATTCACAGTCTTGGGTCCTACCAGGATAGAAAGGGTGATAGAACCAATGGGAGGGATAAAAATCCCATCATGTGTACGTATTAATCTCTTAGATTCATCATACCCATCCTTGTGTAGAAATTTTATTAGCATAATATCCTATGTAATAACATTAACTTGGCACGTAGGATCAACGAGAACGTCAGTCACGTTGTTCAAGTTGATATGAGCAGGAATGTACAGAGGAGAGGGTTCTCTATTCACATTCATAGGCAGGTCCTACAATGTAAAAGTTATAGCAGGTGATCCATTCATAGGTTGCACAAAAGGGATAGGAAGATGCATAAAAGAGGCCATCTTTATGTACTCCAAAAATGACTTACTTAGGACACCCCAAAGGTTCAACAATTAGACAGTGACCTATTCTAGAATTCACTTCACAATGTTTAGGGATCCTTCTAACTACACTGCTAGGGGTTGTAGGTTGGGTTGCAAGGCTATGTGCCCCACAATACACACATCTACAACAAACCTAGAACACAAGAGAAAATTCCTTCAACACTACGAATTGAAACCAAAATATTTCACGTCGGGTTCACCAAAATGTAGAGGGATATCGACTACTTAGGACCCCAGGCCATGGGAGGGTCTAGAACAATAGGCTACCTTGATCTACCTCAAGCTAATGGAATTTTTTGAGGGAGTTCAAAGTTTAAAGGATAAAAAGGAAGAGCAACCTAGTTGTTGTTGTCCTTTTACAAGCCTAGATGCCTTAGGGAGTCGGGTTAGTTGTTTTTCAGAATCTGGACTGCAACTGAAGTAACTTACTACCAAGGGACTACAACATGAGACATGGACTCCAACATGATGCATTTTCATCCTAGTGGTGCGCTAGCATCTGTATAGACAAAAAGTGCAAGGTACAGTCTAAGATGCTAGAAAACCTACTAACAACCTAATTGGTAGAGTTTACTATAGTAACAAAAATAGAAAGTAACGAAATGATAGAATAGAAAGAAGAATACTTTAACTTAACCTATTTTATGACTTGACAAGGGTGAGGAAAGCACACCTTCCTACCCACGAGTTGATATCTTCAAGATCTTCGCCTCAAGGAGAACTTGAACACAAAAGATAGAAAAATATTGGGGATGTGTTTAGAGGAATGCCTCAGTCAGTCCCTCACTTTGGTGTTTCCACCTACACGGACAACCAGATTGCAACAATTGAAGAAATATGATAAAGGAGAGTATGTAGAAATAGAGATACCAAGAAATAAGTAAACACAATATGCTACAATATCAATATGATAATGCAAAGTAAATAGGAAACGAAAGGATATCACCTTCTCAACCAAGTTCTCTCAAGGAAAATGGAGGAAGGAGAAAGCATGCAAGCGTTCAAATATCAATGTTTCTGTGACAACGGAGAGAGTGAAACAACAAAACACTAACTTGCAGCTTCAATGGAGGAGGTGAATGCTTGAAGGAGCTGAAGGTGAGTGTAGAAGTGTGTAGATGGTGAGAATGATCAAGAGGAATGTGAAAAAGATGAGTTGAATGAAGAAGATTGTAATTTAAAAGCAAAGTGGAGGCAAAGGAGCCATTTAAAGTTGGTCTAAAAGGAAAGAGACGTTACACTTCACATCCAATGGAGGAGTGTAATGCCTCTACGGATTCTAGAGGCGTGAATCTTATCAGGATGGAAGGGCGTCACATAGATTTTTGCACGTCGTGCTAGCATCCCCGATAGAATATCCCCCACCAACACATAAAATAGCTGCCAAGTGCATAGGGAAAGGTGGCAGAAATATGAATTGCATTATCAAACTCAATTTTATAAGGTAGGAGGTAGCATAAATGTGGAATTTTCCTAGGGGTGCAAATTCATGCCATTACAATTCCTAACCTAGGGTTTCCAACAAAAAGCAGTGTAACGTTCAAGTGACCATCATAAAAGCCTTTATTTCAATATATCACAAATATTCTCATGTTTAATACATTTGTATAAAATATGGAGGACACTAGCCTGAGAAGGGTTTGTCATTTTGCACCTACAAGTTCTCTACTCATCATGGATTTGGGTTACCAGTATGTGAGTCCCCTTCTAGAATTCTGTGAATAGAATCTAATTCAAAATAAGATAATAAGGTAACCAAAAAATACAACTCTCAACCATATCATTGAATATTAATATAATCTTTAAGTTTATACCCCAACACCAAGGTTAAGACTCACTTCCTATTTCAAGGAGACATGATTATTTAATCAAGTAATGATTATCATTCAAGGTTTGCATAACGCCGTAATGATGACATTCTCACTAAGTAGTTCAAAGTAACTCTATAACCCATTTTCATGAATTAAGCCTCTACTACATAAGCTTATCTTTAATATAGTATATAATAATAATTGCAAACACCCAATCCTCCATATAACCAAATTCCCTAGACTAGATTCATCAAGAACCTTTCACACTTAACCAAAGAAGATAATAACCTATTCATAATAAAAAACTAAACATAATTTCCAAACAAGGCAAACAAAGAACATAGAATCTTTTCCAAAATGTAAATAGCATAAAAGAGTAGATTTCAGCATTCCTATTTATGCAAAGCTCCATTCGATCAAACTAGATTCCTAGCTCAGAAATTCCCAACTATCTCTTTCTCTCTCCAAAAATTACTCACAAAAACCTCTCACAAACTCTCAAAATACCTCTCACAAACTCTCAAACTCGGAAAATTAGAATAAATTCAACTCAAAAAATAAGCATCAAGTGTGCATAATGTGTCCCATTTTAGGGAGAAAGCACCTCTATTTATACACAAATGTGAGAAACTGCAAGCTAGAAACAAGCTATTAAAGATGACACTTCTCAATCCAAAAGGTTTGACTCAACAACAAGAAGAAAAGATGGCAGCTGAAAACATCACATAGTAAACACATGCACAACCAAATTTCATCATAGAGAATGAGTCGCTTATTCAAATGGACAACAAGAACAACAATTAGAAATGCAAGGTTAATGTCTTATAAAGGTCAACTCTATTTGGCCATCTTCTCATTTGACCAGTTCTCTTATTTCAATTTGCTTCATAAGTAGGAATTCATATTGTAGTTTAGACTTCTATTTGACTCATACTTTCATATATTAGCACCACCAAAACACCATGCACCCCTATTCTTTTGGGTTGATTTTTGATAGACCAAGTCAAAGTTCCCTATACATTGCTATTCCATTTTGCATTCAGATTGAATAAGTCTTTGTTTATCGTATGCGCTAGCTTGCAGATTCTTTAAGCTGTACTCCTATTCCTATGCGTAGTATTGACCTAGTCTCACTTTGCATATTATAATCTTAGCAATGGTATTTACTATCAAATGTGTGTGCTGGTATTTTGCATACTCAAAATATCATATACCATGGGCTGCACATAGCATATTATCTGCCCCTTATTATGCTCTACATTGGGTTTTGTCATTACTTATTATAGCGATATTATTAACTCATGCGATGGCTTCTACTATCATTTTCTCGTTGTTTTAAAAAAACTATTTCCTCTCCACGTGGTAGACTTGGTGTTCCAAAGAATTTGCATTTACCATCTCACAAACCATGCACTATGCAATATATATATACATATATATATATATATATATATATATATATATATATATATATATATATATATATATATATATATATATTGTGGTTTGGATGAGTATTCCAATGCTATTAACAAAATTAACATATATTTACTATATATATATACATATACATATATATATCATGATATGTATATATATGTATGTGTATATATATATTTATACCTCAAATTATAAGTTTATAAAATGCATTATTCGATATTCAAATATATATACCACAATAATAATGCATGCATACATACATACATACATACATACATATATATTATTACCTCGACGTAAAAACACACACACACACACACACACATATATATATATATATAGTATATATATTTATATGTATATATACATATATTAATATATATGTATGTACATTTCCATATATTAGTATATATATACATATATCACAAATATATATCATTACTTTGATTTTTACATTTAAACACATATATTCTCGATCCCATCGATCAACATATATACACAAAGTGTATATATCTCGTCGATCAAATATAAACAAATAAGGAAGAACTCAAATAAAAAAAGAGACTCAATCACATAACCCATTCAAAACATTCACAGAAAAGATCATAACATCTTCTAAATCATACTCAAACAAGGCTAAGGATAACTTACCATTTCCCAAACTATTGACTCGATTTCACTAAACTAGAGGTGACTATGTGAAAGCTCAGTTAGGTCTCATTAAAGGTTACCAGAACAAGCCCGTCTCTTGAGTGAACCTATTCCTGCATCCAACTTAGTACATTCCAATAGTAGTTAGCCGATCACAATACAATCATTTGCATCAACAAAGCATTAGAATATCCAAATTGCCATACATTTACTTTCATCGCATTTCATCAATATAAACATAATCACTCCTTTAAAAGCAATATCATCTTAATGCATATTTTAGTATTTCTTTCTCCTTCTAAACATATTAAAGTCACAATTTACATTTATCAACATTTTTACTCGTGAAGGTAAAAGTAACTTAGTGTCTATGAAATGGGGTGTAATAGTTTATTGTAGTGAGAGATGGTTATTGGGAGTATATTCAATATAGTTTTTCATTTGAATTTATAGTAGTAGTTTATGGTGCATGAGAAGCTTTGTTCACTTTTAGTAGAGTGTTGGCAATGATATTGGCCATGATGCCATGCATAATTTGGTATTACTTTTAGTGGGAGATTTATGCAGTTACATAATGTGTGCTATCTTCTTTGTTTCAAGATTTTTGTTCTAAGCTATTGTTGTTATAGTGTGTAGTGAGCCACAGATAAGCTTTGATTAGAAGATGGATGGTCTTTTGCAATGGTTGTTGGTGTCATAACGAGCTCTTATAATTTTATTCTAGATAGAAGTGACAGTTTAATGACATCTTTGGTTCTATTGACAAAGGATGTTAGCAATTATATCTTCTTGGTTTGAAGATTATGGTTGTACTTTACCTTTTGGGAGGTCATGGTGTTGAATTATTTGATTGTTTTAGGTCCATGGAGGATCTTCAATTAGGATATGGTAATCATGATGTCTGGAGAGATTGGTTACACAGTTTAGTAGGAGATTTGGAAGTGATGTTGATTCATCATTTAGTGATGGATGATTATTTTCATGTGATCTCCTAGGAGGGGATGTTGGATCATGATGTCATGATATGTTCATGATTCTATAGTTGGAATTTTTACAATGGTCTTATTTTTTCTCTTTGGTTTTGAGTATTAATCATTTGCTTGGAGACTAGAGAGGTCGGGTGAGACCAAGATATCTCTTATTTATGGGATCACAATGTTGATATGGTTACTCTTTGATGAATATTTCATCAAAGAGACTGAGGATCCTACACCTAGTTATGGATGTGAATCCATTATGAACTTGAAGAGAATATTTTCATTGCTTGGTGTTGTGTTCATAAGACAATCTTGCATCCCACTCTTGGTCTACTTGGTAGGTGAATGATCAAAGAAGTATTGCCTTCTTGGTTATCATATGCATTCTTTATTTTGTATCTTGTCTTCTCATATGAGTTAGTCTTGAATATAAACATTTTGAAGACTTGTTAAGAATAAGATGCATGGTTTATGGATTTTTCATTGTTCTCCTTGTTTTGGTCTTAAGCTATGGATCTAGTTTTGAGGACTTATTTGGAGAGGTACAAGAAATGTTTTTTGAATTTGGGAATATTCCCTTTGTTGTGGGAATTATTGGCTGGTTTTATCTCCCTTCGGTATGAAAGGTTTACATATATTACTACCATGTTTACATTTGATTTGAATGTTAGATGTTGACATCCTTTTAGTTTTGGGATGGTGAAAGAGATCTTACATCACATAGCTTGGTACATGTAAGTATGGAACAAGGATATGGTTTGATTTGTGGGTTCTCTCTTTGGTCATGGTATTCTTCTTAGATGTTTGGTTTCACATGGTTGAGTGTGAAGAACTTGGGAGAGCTATGGAGATTAGTGGTGACAGAGGTATTGTAGCTTATTTGTTTGCAAGATTTTCATATAATTGTATGTTTCCTTCACACTATATAATAGTGGAGTTATCCACATCCTCTATGTGAAGTACTATAGGTAGACCTGGTATGCTTTGATCTATTTTCATATTTGACATTACTCATGCAGTGGGCGTTTTTGGATATATTTCTAGTTATCCTCTTTGATATATCGGTTTGTTGATTACTAATGTGATGATGAGTTTGCATGTTTCATTGGTTTTGGATCTACAAGTTATGTAGGTCGTGGATTATATTCCCACTTTCTTGTAGTGGGATGACTCCAATGTGGATTTTCTATATCCATGAGATTATTTCAATGTTAATACAAAGTTTTTTTTTATTAAAGATAAAATATGTTTTGAAGGGACCATAAAACCTTTACAAAGAGATGTTTCCTAAGAGAAAAACATAGACAACTGACAACCAACCATCAAAAAACCAAATAGAAACAAAAAATAAATAGGACACTCTATTGTGATTCCTTGATAATCTTAGCTACTTCAATGTCCTATTTATATAGACAATTATGAAGGTTGTCCACCTCCAACATCTCTTTCTTTTGAACATCCAAGGGTTTCTTGCCATGATTGTGAGTATGAGCACTTAGACCCACCCCAACAGAAGGAGCGTTGTGTTTACCTTTAGTCACAAACTCATAAGTAGTATCCAAATCTTTTGACAACCACAAAATATCCACATCCTTAAAATTCTTAACTTTCTCATTAAGAATATAGAGCCCCTCAACGCTGTTATCAAGACACGTCTAACTATCTTGCACAACTTTCTCTAGATTCTGATGAACCTTCTTAATTTTATCTTCCAACACCACGATATGGTTTTCATAGTCATTCCTCACTAGGCTAAAATCCTTAGCTAGCTCTTTAAGGACGGATAATTTTTTTTTGTTCTCAACCCTATTCTTAGAAAATTCCTCACTGTCATCCTTCTCCAACTTGTTCTGAAGATACTACACCTTCACATTGATCTAATTAACTTCTAGAAAAAACCACTTAAATTGGCTCACAGCTCCCTCCTTAGCCAAACCAATCACATTATAAATTTCCTCCCTATTGGAATTGAAAACATTAAAATCCTCTAAAAAACCATACAGAGGAGGGCCCTGATCATCTTGAGGTAGATCAATATGTTGGTTTTTACTACAATCACTCAAAATCTCTTTACCTTTAAATTTATCTTTCCCCTGGTCTTTTCCAAAAACAACCATCTCTTTACCTTTAGAATTATCTCTCTGCTCTTTGTCAAGAGTGGAATTCTTAGTTGGTATTTTCTATGGTCATTTGTTCAATGGTATGTTGCGTTGAGATAGGAGGATGGATATATAGATACTTGATTATAAATTTTGGGTTGATATATTAATGGCATGAAATTCTATCTATGTTTTGTATACCCTATTTTGAGGTATGGTTAGCTTGAATGATTTGCAATTTGTTGTGGTTGCTATTCTAGGTGGTATGAGCAAGGTGGCTACTTAGAGCCTTTGTTATCATTTGAATTTGATTCTTGTGTTCATGTAAAGATTGGTGTAGGTTTCAGTGACAATTGAAATGTTTCACCTTAGCATGTTCCATTTTATTCCATAGGTGGCATGTTGGAGGATGTGAAGGAGTTTTTTTTCTTGATTGTGGTTATCATGGCTGCTTTTGTAGGTTTCTTTTAAGAGCATGAGAACATGGTGAAAATTTAGATGGTACATGTTTGGTTAAGGGATTTTTTCCCTTTTTTTTTATTCCTATGGGTGTATTTACAATGTTGATTTCAAGTAGGAGAATGCTAGGATTAAGGTGCCATCCACCTTGTAAATGCTATGTCATAGTTCTAGCATCCTTGAAAAGTGTTTCTAGGAACTTATGATGAATGGAGAAAATATTTTGTAATATTATTTCTCACCATTGTTTGTAATATACTCATAAGGGGTGATGAGTCCACTAGCAATGGTAAAGGTGATGTGTGGACATAAATATTTAATATTTTTTCCCACATTTGGATGCCTAAAATGTGATGATAAAAGATAAGGGAAAGGATAAATGTGTGACTATTGGGATTCTCCAAGTGGGTGCTTGGAAAGAGGCAACATGTGTCACTTGGTTTTCCATCATTTATTACATTTAAAGTAATTTTTATCTTCCAAGTTTGGGCGCCCAAGTTGGAGGTAAAGTATTGGAGCCAAGATTAGGTGTCCTTTCATATTCCATGGATTATTTTCAAGGTTTGGGTCATTTGGATTGAAGAGTCATATTTGGAAGCCTTGTTTTGGGCTTAGGACCTCTTCACACATCTATAAAATCAACTCTTTGGATGTAGAAAGTATGAGCAATAGTTGAATGTACTGTTATCCTGTAGGAACAAGGATAGGTTGAGGCATAAGGAGGTTGTTCATAGGTACATGGGTGATACCATGGTGGAGGTAAAGATGAAATGGAAGTGATTACATTATAATATCATTTATTTTATGTTAATACATACTTTGTCTCTCTTCTTGGTGGAGTTTTCTCTCGCAAGGGTTTCTCCAAGTAAATCATATGTTATGTGATGCTCTTGTGTCTTTGATTTGTGCCTCATTGTTTCTATCTTATTGCAATGTTATTCTTCATATATTATTGTTGTAAGTTCACATAAGGTAGTGTTTATAAGCATGTTATGTTGGTCGATTTTTGGCATCATAAAGATGATGGATCTAATCATGGTAATTCCATATTAAGGAAACTTAATTTTTAGATTTTCATGTTGTTGTAGTCCAATCCTTGAATCTCATTCATTGAATTCATATTTGGATAGAGATTGAAACTTTTTATTTCTCATCACGAAATAGGAAGAAGGACCACTAAACAAAAATACTCTTTGAGCCACTTTCTTCATAAGATTTAAATAAGAAATCAATGTAGGGTCAAAGAGGTTCATAGGGGTCAGCCAAAAATAATTCAAGGAGAAGTTACCATGCATCGAAATAGGTTGGAATCCATCGTGGTGAATCATATATGCCTTGTGATCTATTTCATGAGAACTTCATAAAATTATTATCAATGGAGGGTCAGTTGTACCGAGGTGAGACATGGGTGGCCCAACTTTAGATGAAAGAAACAAAATTTAGGAATGATAAAGGGATGTCAAGGGTTTTTGGTCCAACCTAGACATAAAGGGTAAGCGAACCCTAGGTAAGCATGGAAAGGAAATCACATCCATTCATATAAAGACTTGTATTTTTTCCTACAAGTGTCTTTATACAACTCATGGACATACACAACTACCTCTATGAATAAATTGACCATGATAATGGGATCAATAATTACTCCTCAAATGGGTATACATTGAATTTAGCAATAATGTAAAGAGGTCCATTGTATATACCCATGACACATCGATAAAAGAGAAAGAGATTGTAGGTTTTAGGGATATCCAAATATCAAGGGGCTTAAGGGTGGGTGTCCACCATCCTTACTATATCTATTAAAGGAGAGGATGAACTATCAACGTTAGTATCTTGTGCAAGTATAATAGGAACACCATCTGCAAATTTAGAGGAATGTTGTGAGAAATGGTTTGTGTATATATATAGAATCTAGTTAGGCTTAGTGGTATATTTATTTCCTTTATTGTTTATTTTAGAGATTTGGATGGTATTTTAATTGATAAGTTCTTGCACTATGTTCTTAAGATGTAAGCATCATTTGAAATATCATGGCTAGAGACTCTATAGTACTAGAAAAATTGGCTTTATATTGTATGAAGGAGGAAGGGTTTGATCATTGTCTAGTGATTGAATTGGAAAAACTACACTAAATTTTTTATTAGGATAATTCCTACAATATTTAATACAAATATTTGGACAATTTTTTCAATTGTCAGTTTCTTTGATGTTTAAACAGAACAATAGCTAGTGCAACAATAGGTGTTATGGTAGGAGTGTTATTTACAATAGCTTGGGAGAATTATTTTAAATAATTTTATTTTTATTTTTATAGTTATTATGTGAATCAAAAGGAATGGATGATGTAGTAGGATCTTACGAGGTGGGTGCCTTGAATTGGTTGACACTTTGTTGATAGTTTCAAAGGGTTGTGCAAAGCCATGCAAAAGAATAGATCTTGTTAGTAGAATTTTATTATTGACTATAGGCTAAAGGTTTCTTATGAAAACCTTTTGCATCTATATAAACTAGGGAATGCATGTATGGAATGTCAGAAAACATGGATTGGTCTTGAAAAATAGTCACTGCATAGGGTTGTAAAGATGAAAAAATGTTTGTGGATCACCCTTGTCATCACACTTTTTATAGTGAGGCACCTCAAAGCTAGTGTGGAGTAGGATAGCAAGGATGTACAAGGATAGGGGGATACAATGATAGTATGGTGAGATGAGAGGTTAAGTAGAAGAGGTGGATAGCAAGGAGAGATAATTTTAAAATTTTCATGGATATTTTGCATAAGTTGGTTGATTAGAGGCTTTGTTTTATGAAAAGGGGGTGGGGTACTAGAAGATATACCTACATTGGAAGAAGCTAAATCTTGCAAGAGAATATATGTGAACCAAAGAGGATCTAGAGTTCTAAGTTCCTACAAAGAATTCCATATTACATGAAATGTGAAGACGGGGAAGATCTAGAAGAAGTAGCATGCATCACTCTAGATTGTGTACATGTAGTGAGCATATATGTATTGAACATATGGAGAGTATAAATGACATGGAAATGGAATTTTTTTTACTAGTTACATTAGACTAGGATTCATTACTTCATTCAAGGTGAGCAATCAAGGCTAAGAAATCATTGTGAATGATATGAAAAATACCTTAAATAAACTCAAGACCTTTGGTATGATTATTAAGATTTTGGTGGAACAATAACACTAAATATTTTCTCAGCTTGTCAAAATTTCTAATAATTATCAAGGTGCTAACCACTGATGATGAATCACTTAGTGTGAATATCCTCTTCTTGATGATGGATCACTAAGTGTGATTTGAAACATCAATCTAAAAAAGTATACATAGTTGAATCCAAAAAATTTCATACTATCATCAAGACTCATGGACTGTGGGAAAACTATACCTACTAAGGTGTTAATCAATATCATACATTTTAGAGTGAGAGAAATTTAGTGTGACCTCATGGTCAAATTTGGAGTTTGTATTATGTGGAAACTAGTATAAGGAGATCTAAGCTTGAGTTGAAGATGAATTATATAAAGAGAAGGTATAGTTATTTTCATTTGATCTAAATGAAAACTAATAAAAATAAGACCAAAGCTAACTAGGGTTATTGCAGCAAGAGAGTAAGATATTTGTATAGTTTAGTATAGTGTACAAATAATGATCTTAGAATGTGAAATTTGGGTCATGAAACTCATAAAAAGGTTTCACAACACATAATATAAAGAGAGATGGAGGGAGAATTCAATAGAGATAGGGAGAGGGAGAGAGATAAAGTTAAAGGGAGAGAGATAAAGAGATAGATGGAGATGGAATGAGAGATAGAGAGGGAGAGAAAGAGAAATATTGTGTGTGAGAGAAGGAGAGGAAAAGAAACATAAAGTTTTGGTGAGAGATAAAAAAGATACAAGGAGAGGGAGAGATATATAGGGAGAGAAATAGAGATAAGGAGAGGGAGAGAAACATAAAGAAATGGTGAGGGAGAGTTAAAATGAGATAAAAGGAGAGGGAAAGGGGGAGGAGAGAGAGAGATAGAGAAGAATGAAGGGAGATAAATGGGGGATGGAGAGAGATAAAGAGAGGGGGGATAAAGAAATTAAGGAAGAGATGCAAAAAGACATAAATATATAGTGAGAGATGTAAAAATATAGAGGGAGAGGTAGATAGGGAGAGTAAGAGAAAGAGAGTAGACAAAAGCGAGAGAGTTTCATGTCTCATAAAATGCACTCACATTAAGTAAAGCACAAAATGCACTCGCATTTTGTAAAGCACAAAATGCACTCGCATTTTGTAAAGCACAAAATGCACTCACATTTTGTAAAGCACAAAATGCACTCCCATTTTGTAAAGCACAAAATGCACTCACATTTTTTAAAGCACAAAATGTGCTTGCATTTTGTGCTCCACATAACATACTCATATTTTGTGTTTCATATAATGTGAGCACGTTTTTAAGTCAAAATTTTCCTACCATTTTTTCTTTGGAATAGGTTTGGATAACGAGCCTATAGGTTTGGCCTATTTATTTACCTCTGTTTCACGTGTTTTTGACCTTCATTCTTGTTTCTCAACTTGAACGTCATCAAGTTTACACATTACATAATGATTTTTAATAAAATTGCCACCAAAATTTTATACATCTTCTAAGCTTTCTAACCATATAATTTTTTAATATTTTAAATATATTAATATATTTATTTTTAATTTCTTTTACTAATGTCTTTATATTTCTCAAATACATGTGTTCATTTTTCTTTATAAATTTTGGTCTACTTATCAAAATTTAAAAAAAAAATGATTTTTCTACACTTCATTCTTTACAAATTGAAAAAAATTATATTTTCCATTATTTTAGTGCAAGTTATGTGACATGCATGCTCAATGATGTGATTTTCAGGATGCATCCACTTTGAAAAATCATAAAATATACTAAACAAAAAATTACAAAAAAATATACAACTTCTAATACTCACTCTTAACTATGTTTCTACCAATTGGTTTTTCAAAATAATTATAAATGCAACAAAAAAATAGAGGGGTGCACACCAGATGCTATGTTATAACTTACTAAAAACAACAGAAACACTTTTTTGTGCGTAGAACATTTCATCCTCTTAATCTTACCTATTTTTGAAAAACTTAAGTAGTTTAGAAACTAGTTTTAAAGTACTACAATTATTATTCTTTTTGTATCTTCAAATTTTGAGTGCACGAATCTCAAATTACTCATCCAAGTTCAAATTTAGCTGATTTTAAAAAAAAGTGGCCACTTTTGATCCCCTTTTTGTATACCATTTCCATGCACTTACATGTACATACATGATTATGTCATAACTATCACTCAATATGTAATAGCACTTACATAATGTTACCTACAATTATTCCTTATATGCTTTCCATGCCTACACAATGTTTTCTATCAACATTTGTTGCATGCTTTTTGTGCCTAAATGATGTTATCTATCAACAATTATTACATGATGTTATCACTCACAATTATTATACTTAATACAATGTTATCTTTTTATCCTTACCTCCAATTCTTCACCCCTATTTTTTACTTTTTTACAAATAGCTTTAACAAATTATGGTTATGCCCATTTTCATATGCTTGATAGATATTATTTATTGAAACCTTTTCTTCTATGCTTGTATGTTCAAAATGGAGCACCCATGGAAACAAGTGTATGCATGATCCACATTTATTAGCATTACCACATGGCTTAAATTTCCTTGGTAATTGTGTAGTTGAAAGGTGAATATGAATCATCATGTCCCAAATGATGCCTCATATTCATCCTTCTTTGCATAAGTATGTGTCATATGGGAAGTAAGTAAGCATGAATGAATCAATTAGAGCCTAAAACACTAAGAATTCAAAAAATTATGCTCATACAAACCCATACTCAATGAAATTAATTTCCAAAGCAATCAAAAGGTTTAATCGAGGAAATTGAACATAATTCAAAGCAATTAAATAATTAGAAGGTGCAATCCCTCAATCCCATTGTGGATTGATGCATAATTGTGATGTGGATTTCTCAATTGAATGCATAATCCATGTTACAAAACTTTGATATGAGAAAGTTTATTCAAAAAATAGGATCTAAAATACTCAAAGTTGGCTCAAGAAGTCTAGAGAGTAAGGATGTAATGAAGATTGTGAATTATTTTTGAAGAGAGGCTTTGCTAGATAGATTTTGGAAATTTTGATGAATGACCAAAATTCAATTTGAGTGTTGGGAAAATGTGTCTCAACCTTGCAATTACATAAGTTACTATTGATACATACAGTATTGTTCATACGACGACGACCGAGGGGGGAGGGGGGTACCAGGGGGGGTCCCCTTCGCGAGGGGTCTAGGGGGATCATCCCCTCAGCTGGGGATTCAGAGGCAGCGTGCCCCGACGGGGGCTCAGGGGTAGCGCCCCCAAAAGATTTTTTTTATATATTTTATTATTGTAAATTTGAACCATTCATCATTAGGTCTTAGATCTAACCACCGATATTTTATCAACTTGACTTTCACTATAAGACAACCCTATTTTATGTGGGCATTGCATTATGGTTGTGTATTATGATGTATTATGAGAGTCTGATAATGGTTGTGTTACCTTTGGATCTCTAGTTGGTGATACTCTTGTGAGAAGCTTGCTTTGCAAGTATATTATAATCTTTGTGATTTCTGAATAATATAGTGGGCGGCTTTTGGAGTGTGGGGGTTTTTTCCCGAAAGGATTTTCCCCACATAAATCACTATGTTGTGGTATGCATGATATTTATGTTTATTTATGTTTAAGTTTCTATAACTGTTAAAGATCTGGAAAATTTTTGCATTATCCTCCTCTCAAGATTAGTGTAGGAAGTTGTTCTGCTACCTTAGCTTCCTTACATCGAGGGTCAATGGATGAGAGAAAATCAAGGAGGAAAGTTTGGATCAAGGAGGATCAATGGTTGAGGATTCATGAGATCCCAAAATATCCCTTATTTCATGGAAATGGGTTGGAGATATTTTGAATTGGATGAAAATTTTTAAATTTGAAAAGGGAATATTCTTTGGGAATATTTTTGTGCAAGTTGGAGGGAGGAAAATTTTCCAATTAAATAATTATGGAAATTATTTAATTGTGAGGATGGGGGGAATTGAGATTTTTAATTAAATTATTGGGAATTATTTAATCAAATAGGATTATTAGTATGGAAATGATGAATTAATCAAATAACCTTAATTATTCGATTAATAGGGGAATTAAGTGAATTTAACTAAATAATTGGATATTATTTAATTAAATGGATGAAACTAATGATAATGAGGAAAATGATGCTAGTAAGTGAAATCAAGATGTGTGATATGCTTAGGACATTTGTAGGTGTCTACATTTTTTCCCTCTTTGAAGCAATGTACCTATTACATTGTTTCAAAGACTTGATGTTGCTCGATTTTTTTAAAATTACCTTGATTTTTCCCCACTGTGCCCCAACGGATGAAGGAATGATGGTGTGCTGCCCCTTGAGAGATTGGTTGGAAAAAATAATTTTTAGGTTGAGATCGCGATAAAGTTATGGGAGTAGTCCTATTGAGAAGAGGATGAAAAATAACTCCTAAGAAGTCTCAATACTGATCAATACTGATAACCAAGACCAAAAAAATGAGTTGCAGGGCAAGACCCTAGGTTTTTCTAGGCATATATGTTCATTTGGGTGAATTGCAGCCTCATTTTCACACTTAGCTTCGTGAGATTAGAGAGCCTATTGAGATTTCTAAGTTCAAATATTGCAGAGACATTGACCCTATGGAACACATTGTTCAAGCCACACACTATGTAGACTAGGTCTATGAGTTCCAGTGGCTAGCCGACTCGAGTCCCTGGTACGTACTGCTTTAATTTTTTCTTTCACACATTTTGAAATAACTAAATGTAGGCTAGAAGTTAGGGAAAAAAGGCATCAAAATTTGGTTCAACGCTTTTGTAACCCGATGATGCGCCTTTGCAACCCAACACGCCTTTGTCAAAGGCATTAGGGCTCTGCATTTATGTGTGGGTTTAGAAATAGGGTGACACCTTTGCAATAAGGTGACACATTTGCAAATTTAGGATTGACGCCTTTATAAAAAAGTGACGCATATGTTTTAGCTCAACAATGATGCACCTTTACAAAAGCGTGATGCCTTTGATTGCAAATAGAGTGATGCCTTTGCAAAAAAAAGCTCACTTTTATTTTTTAGGCATTTTTTACTCAGATTTTTGTAATTTTTTAGAAAATTGATCTTGTGAGTGTTATGCTTGCAAGCTACCCAACACCTCATACTTTCTCAAGAGCGGAGACCACAAGTTCTAGAGAGGATTACCAGTTTTTCACATGTTGAGGTCAGCTTTCTTCATGTTGTCAACCTATCCCATATTGTGTATATGCCTAAGATTTGGGCACATCTTTGTTTGATCACTACAGTTATTGAGAGGTGGAATTCTGAGACCTCTTCTTTCAATGTTTTTAACTTTTTGAGGATGTTTTGAGGCTTTTTTTTGGAATTTTGCATTTTTTGAGTTTTTTTTGGTATTTTCAAAATATTTGAATGTTTCTAAGGTTTTCAACATGTTAGGATCGAGAGAACAGGACCTAAGGGACAAACCTATGCCTTGAGGGATCATCAGAGATGTCCTTGCCTATGTGAATGTGTAAAGGCTTCATAATTTAATTATTTAGATTGGATTAGCACATACTTGATGGCTAATGATGTTTTTGGGATTTTGACATTTTATGGATGTTTAGGTTTATGATATTATCTAGATGTTTTTGTATTTTGAAGTTAATTCAAGGAATGTTTAGGGATTTTGAACATTTTGTGGATGTTTAGGTTTTTCAATATATAATTTTTTTTGGAGATTTTTGAGTTTTAATGACTTAGGTGATATACAAGAATCCATGCAAACAAATAGGTGTAGGAAGATTCCTCCAGTCATGTGTTAGATTATTTTGAAATAGGAAAGACAAACTAACCTTAGGATTCTACCAAGTAATATTGATAGAGGTAGATACTTGTCGAAGATCAAGCCATGATAGGGATGGAGATGGATTAACAAAAGACAAATGTGTGGATGAAAACTTATTATGAATGGGATGAAAGGAGAAAGAGTACTTGATAGATGGTGAATGGTGCTTATTTACACAAGGTGCTTGTTTTCTAGGTTTTCACCAAGGTACTTGCCCAAAGTTCCACCAAAGTGATTTTCACTAGAGGACGATTTTTCTCTTTACTATTTTATATTTTTTTGGATTTTTCTATTTTTTCTCTTTAAGGATTTTTTTTGAATAATATACCCCCATAGGCTAGGTATATAACCACTTGAGATGAATGCTATTGATAGGTTCCTCCAAGGGATCCGCTTCAGGTGTGGCTAACTAATATGCTCTTGAACCATAGATTGCAATGATGACAAAAGGTCCCAACTAGTTTGGTTCAAATTCCCTTTGTTGTCTTGATCCAACTAATTTTTTTTATTCTCTTTAAGGACAAGGTCTCCTACTTGGAAGTTTCAGCCTTTGATATTTTTGTTGTAGCTTCTACACAACCGATTTTGATAGGCTTGCATGTGATTTAGTGCTTCTAGGTGATGCTCATCTAGCAACTCAAGTCTGGCCTAGAAGTCCTATATTCT
This sequence comes from Sequoia sempervirens, assembly GCA_007258455.2. Lineage (NCBI taxonomy): Eukaryota > Viridiplantae > Streptophyta > Pinopsida > Cupressales > Cupressaceae > Sequoia > Sequoia sempervirens. The sequence continues at coordinate 15,075,714 of VDFB02000015.1, read as the reverse complement.
TGATCATCTATTAAGTGTTGTAGTGAAACTCAATGATAGGAGATTGACCTCAATAGGTAGTATAGCTTCAGTTTCGTATACCAAGGAATAGGGAGTAGCACTAGTGGGTGTTTTGATACTAGTTCAGTATGCCTATAAGGTGGGGTTTAACTATAAGTGCCAATCTTGGCCAACGTCATTAACGGTATTCTTCAAGATCTTGATGATGGTATTTTTAGAAGCTTCAACTTGACTGCTTCCTTGAGGGTATAAGGTGTAGAGAAACAATGTTGGATATGGAATGTGTTGCAAAGGTCTTAGACATCTTGGTTTTTAAAAGGAATTCCATTATCTGTGATAATAGCCCGTGGAACACCATAGTGACAAATTAGGTAGTTCAAGATGAATTTGGATATCTATTTGCCTGTGATATAGGTCATTGGAATGGCTTCTATCCACTTTGTAAAATACTCAGTGGTAGTAATTATGAATTTGTGGCCATTGGATGAGGTAGGTGTTATTTTCCCAATGGGATCGAGCCCCCAATGCGAGAAAGGCCATGGTGTAGTGATAGGTCTAAGCTCTTGAGCTAGAGCATGAATGAGGTACCCATGTTGCTGAAAGTGTAGAAACTTCTTCACAAATTGATTAGCCTCATATTCCATGGTAGGCCAATAGTATCCCATTCTAAGAAATTTTTTAGCCAAGGTAACATCACTCAAATGTGATCCAAAAATTCCTTCTTTTAAGGTGGTTGAAGCTTCTTCTTGGGTAAGACATTGTAGTAATGTTATATCAAGACTTCTTTGATAAAGGTTATCACCAATGATGATAAATCATGAGGATTGATGAATGAATGTCTTACGAAGGTTATTAGTGAGTTCAGATGGAAGGATACATCATGAAGGTATAGGTAGATGAAATCATACCAAGGGGAACTGGTACCAACAATTTCATACACGAATTACGATTCAGGGATGTCGAAATCTAGTATGAGAAGTTGTTCTATGATAAATTCATATTTCAAGCTATTATGTGACACGTCTAATAGGGATCCAATGCTTTCCATGGCATATGCAACTCTATTTTTGATTCTCAAGATTTTCTTAGAATTGATGTCTATGAAATAATCTTTAAATCTATCCACCATTCATTTGTAAGGCATCAACTTATCATCCTTCATTTGGTAATTATCGTTGACTTGTCTAACCACCAGTTGGGAATCATCGTAGACCTGGAGTTCCTAGATTTGTCAATGAATTGTCATTCTTAACCCTATGATGAGAGACTCATATTCTGCTATGTTGTTTGAGCATGGTAAAGCTAGCCTATATGATTTTGGAATGTAATCACCTTGAGGGGTGATGAATAGGATTCCTACCCTAGCTTCATGCCACGTATGGGAACCATCAAAGTATAGCTTCGACCATTAGTTTGTCAACTTGAGTGTGAATACTGCTTCATTAGGAAATTCAGATACCAACAGGTTTTCAACATATATTGGAGCTTCAAACAATTGATTTGCTATGACCTATCATTTGATAGCCTTTCGGTCCACATACTCTATATTGAACTCACTTAGGATCATTAGTCATTTAGCCATACAACCTATGAGAGTTTCCTTTGATAACATATATTTCAATGGATCGATCTTGGAGATAAGCTTGATTTTGTGACTCAAAATATAGTGTCATAGCTTTTTTGAAGCAAAAAATACCACTAGACAAGCTCTTTCAATGAGAGTGTAGTTAAGCTTATATCCCACTAAGGTCCTACCGATATAATATATTGCCCTTTTCTTTCCTAATTCATCATGTTATGCTAGGAGAGCCCCTAGTGCTACTGATGTCATTGAGATATATAGTATCAAGGGTTTATCCACAATTGGTGGTGATGCAAGATAGTATTTTAACTATTAGAAATCCTATTGGAAATGATGATCCCATTTGAAATAAACACCTTTGTGAAGAAGGTGTGTAAAGGGATGATATTTTCTAGCCAATTATGCAATGAATCTTCTGAAAGAATGGAGTTTCCCTTGTAGGCTTCAAAGTTGTTTGAGTGTTTTAGGTTATTTCATCTCAATGATGGATTTGACTTTGGTCAGGTCCACTTCAATTCCTCTTCATGATATAATGTATCCTAAAAGTTTCCCTAAAGTAAATCCAAAGACATATTTCTTTGGGTTCAATCTCACTTGATATTTCTCAAGTATGCCAAAGATTTGAGCTAATACTTCTAGATGTCCTTTCCTTGTGATTGATTTTGCAAGTATGTCATCAATATAATCTTTTAGGATCTTGTGAAACATGTTCTAGAAGATAACTGTCATCACTCTTTGATATGTAGCTTTGACATTTTTTAGACCGAATGGCATGGCATTCCAACAGTAGGTTCCCAATGGAAATGTAAATGCAGCTTTATGTTGGTCTTCCTTAGCTATAATTATTTGATTGTATCCTAAAAATCCATCCATGAGAAATAATATCTCATGCCCAACTATTAGATCCATGATAATGTCTATATTTGGTAGTGTCCAAATTCATCTTTAGGACATGATTTATTTAGGTCCCTAAGGTTTGTGTCTATCTAGATGGCCCTAGTGGGTTTTGATACTGGTAGTAGGTTTGAAACCAACTTTTGATAATCAATCAGTCCCTAAAGTCTGTGTGTATTTGGATGGCCCTAGTGGGTTTTGATACCAGTACTAGGTTTGAAACCCACTCTGGATAATCAATCGGTCTTATGAAACCTACATTGAGCAACTTTTGCAATTCAACCTTGACCAAGAGTGATATTTGTGGATGCATTTTCCTTAGCTTTTGTTTCATAGGTTTCACATTTGGATGTACTATAAAGTGATGCACAACTAATGAAGTATCTAATCCTGGCATGTCCAGATAGGACCAAGAAAACTTGAATTTCCTTCCTTTTAAGAATGTTGCTAGATTATGTTGTTCTTCATCATCAAGGGATGTAGCATAGAATTTTGGTTGAGGTTGTTCGACGGTCCCAACATTCACTGGTTGCACATCTTCCACAAGAACTACTATTTTTTCTTGGTCCATCATGATTTTAGGGAGATTGAATCCTTCATCCTTAGGTGCCTCAAGGAGGTTTTCACCTTCAAATGCATCCTTCCCTATTTGAAAGTGCCACATTATGGTTTTCACTTGGGGATCTTGTTTTAATTTTTAAATTCATCATTTTGTGACTAAAGGATTCAATCGTATTCCCAAAGCATGCTTGGGTATCAAGTTTAATTTCAAAACCTAATTTTTGATCTCCAAAAGGAATGTCATCTTCAAGCCCCATAAATTCTGTGATAGCCTCATCATTTTTGAATGAAACAAGAATCGATGCTTGTAGTTGGTCCCAGTCTATGAGCTAAGGATCAAATAAGTTCAAGTTTATTATCTTGGATGGGAGATGTGAAGGATGTAGTGGTAATAGTGTATATTGAGGAATTTTCAAATAAATCTATTATACACAGGGTAAGTCATCAATATTTTCACCATCAGATGGGTTAGACCAAGAATAATCTTCAACCTCCTCATTTAATATATCATCAATGAGAGGGATCACATTTTTGTTCAAGTCATACCCAAGACCTTTGTTTTTTGTCACTTCTCTAGGATAATGGGTTCACACATACCTTGTTGATTTAAGCCAAGCCCATGGGTAGTTGTGTATCCCATGTTTGTGATCAATAGATAACCTTTTTTGTTTGTATCCACAGGAAGAGGAGGTTCCTCTTGTTTGTCTTGATATACCTATTTGGAAATATCCCCTTTTTCTATGAATTGTGCATTCAATTCTCCTCATCTTGTGAAGATAGTTGGTTTAAATTTAAGGATTTTAGTCACTTTCTCAATATGGCATGGTTTACCATATGTTTTGGGAGAAACTGGTAGTTTTCCCACATAGAATATTTATTTGAGGTTGTAGTCACCACAATTGTTATCTTGTATATGCACTTTGATCTCAGGAATTTTTTGTTGTGTATTTGATGTAGAAGCAAGTGTTGTTGGATCAACATATGAGGATGAAAGTAGAATTGCATCGTTATTTGGGACTTGTAGTATTTCTCTTCCATACTCTTACAATAGTAAAAGGGTTTAGGGTCACCATGAATGGTAAATTATTTTTTGTTGTATGGAAATTTTATGCTCTAATGATAGGAAGATGCTATGGTCTACATGGCATGGATCCATGGGTGGCCCAAAAGGATGTTATATGGAAAGTCAAGGTCCAAGACTTGGAAAGTTGTCTCTGCAATTATGGGACCCACTTGTATAGGTAGCTTGATTATTCCTTCTGAATCTTGTTCATTATCATCATAGGAACTAATGGTGATACCTTTTTCTCTTTTTATTACTTCCTTGGAGTAACCCAAGTGTTTGACCAGCTGAAGGGTACAAATTTTTAAGCCCGCACCTTCATATATCTAGACTCTTTTCACTTTGTGTTTGTGAACATAGACTTCAAGGTGTAATACTCAATTATGAAATAATTGGGATGTAAGATCTTTCTCTATGAATACCAAGCCGTGTATGGATGCAATGTGCCCTACCATGGCTTGGAATTGATAAGTGTCTATGTCATTAGGACATTTATCATTAGGTATGGATGATGACAAAAGATCTTTATCCAAAAAAAAATTATGAGTGGGTGAAATTCTCAAGAATTATAGAATGGAGATTTGGGCTAGTGTCTTCTTAAGATGTTTGATTAAGCTATAATCTATAGGATTGGATTTCGATGGACCTCTTGATGTTGTAGGGGCTCCTTGAATGGTAACTTTCCCTCTTCATGTGGTGAATCCACACTCAGGATTCGGTCCTTGGATGGTAATAATAGATATATGATTGTCATCACACTATATATTGCCCACAACATTGTTGTAGTTGAGATTAACATTATTGTATTTTTTAGATTTTCATGCGTTGTTTCCTTTACCATGGCCTGGAATAGGATTCTTATATATTCCCAATTCATTGTTTTTGGAAGTACCAGGTCGTTTTTTGATTTTGACTTCACCATGATCAATTAGGTCTTGGATAATGTTTTTGAGTTTCAAGCAGTTTGAAGTCTTGTGTCCTTTGGTGCGATGATATTCATAGTAGTCATACTTGTTGTACCATGAAGGTTTAAATTGTGGCTCTTCATATTGTTTGAATTTAGGAAGTTCTATTAAGTTAGTTTGAATCAACTTACACAAGATCATTTCAATAGGTCTCGGGTTCAACTCCTGCCAGACTTACCTGGTGTTGGGGGCTATTGGGTGGTCTCTGCACCTCCAGTGGACTAGTCTCACCTCAGATCGCCTCTCCCCAGACCCCAACTTGGAATCCATAAGCCCAAGGTAAGGTGAGGTGAGTCGCTGGGCTGAGTCGCGGGGATACCACTCGGTTAAAAAAAAAAAAAAGATCATTTCAATAGGTTCTCCCAATGGAGTGTATTTGTGTCTTGGTGGATAATTGTTTTGTCTAGGTGGTGGTGGTTCCCTTGGTGAATTAGTGTTTTAAATATTTGGTTGATTCTATTTTTGTGTGTTTGATTGAGACAGAGCATTTTTCACAAATTTTGCGTCTACCACACCATCGTTAGTTACATTCTTATTTTTGGCCCATGTATGGGGTTTGCCACTTGAGTAGGATTCATTTGAGGATTAATGTATTGGTGATGTTGTTGTTGTTGTGGTGTGGGTATGTATTGATGTTTTGGGTGAGTGTTTTGTGGGACAATATTTTGTTGAGGGGGTTGTTGATTGTGTTGTTCAAGGATGTTGTGTTGAGATGGTGGTTGAGGTTGATAGTGAAGTTAATTTTGAGGTGGTTGTTGATATTGAGTTTAAGGTGGTTGTTGATATTGAGGTTGAAGTGGTTGTTGATGGACATGTATGTTTTGTGAGGCAGTGTGGTAAAAGTATTGCTCCCATAGTTCATCAAACTTGAATTTGGTATGTTTGTATTTGGTACATTTAGATTTGGTATGTTTGTATTGGTTGTTTGGTGTATGGTGGTGGATTTTTTGTATTTTGTAAACCTAGGTTGGTTGGAGTTCCTAGATTTTGAGTTTTATATAGTATAATGTTATATTGGTTTGAAAATTTCATTTGATTTATTCCTTGTAAAGTGATTGTGGGTTGACTTGGTACATTTGTTGAAGAAAATATTAGATATTTGTTCAATGATATGTTGGACTATGGGGTCCTTTCCTTGTGGACGGTTCCTTGCTCCAAAATTTGAAAAGGTTGTTTGATCCCTAAGTTGATTGACATCAAAATCTGTGGGAAATTTAGCACCTTGTTGTGTGAGTCTTAACATGTATAGGTTTGGATCTAGACTTAGCACAACACTTATCACTTTAACAATAGATGGGTCTTGTTGCATCTCTAATATCTATTCGGGAGTGAAGTCAAAGGATTTGTCAATGATGTCTTCTATATGGACTCTTTCCACTTCAAGTGGTTTGGGTTGTGATTTTTTTGGGAAAGGAATTTCATATCCCTTTGGATTGGTGTGAGGCATTCCATATGGTTGATCACTAGCACTTCTGGTAGTGGTATTTGTGGTAGTTAGGGGATTTGTGCCACTAGGATTCTTCTTAATTTTCCTTTGAGATCTATTTGTGACCATAAAACTTGTATTTTTCTTAGGAGATACAGATTTTGAAAGTGTATGGAGATTTTTTTGTTGGGATATTTGAGTTTCCTCAAATTAGGCTAGAAAATACACCTTAAGCTTCTTTGGACCAATGATGAATGTTGTTTTAGATGAGTGGATGGAATGAAACCTTGAATTTGTAGACAAAGTTTGTTTTGGATAAAATATCTTGTTTAACATGCATTTAGGGATGATCCTTGCTTGTACTAGATAAATGAATCCAACCTAAGGAGGATGATAATGATATTCACAAACTTTGGGAGTAGACTATTGACTCCAAAGAAAGTTACTTCACAATGTTTTGACACTAATTCAAACAAACAATTGAAAGAAGATAATTTTTTAAGTAATGAGTCAAACTAGAGATGATGATAGAGATTTTATCCCAAAAGTGATCTATGCCAATTTCAATATTGTTTGTTTTGGATGAATTGGTTTTCTCTTTGTGATGGGGTTGAATTGATCCAATGCTGATAAAATATGTTTAGACTATTTCAAAGTGAAGTAATGACGTGATATGAAAATGGAAATGTGTAGGTTGGTATTGTTTTGAATGATTAGGACAACTACAAGTTTATTCTGCATGAATTTTAGGTTTTACAATGTTTGTTGGTCAAAAGTTAAAATTTGGAAAAAACCAGGGTTTTCTATTTTTTGTTGACAATCAAAGGCATTGAGATACAGTCAAAGGTGTCAAACTATTCTCTACAAAGGCATTGATATGCAACATAAGTGTTAAAATGTTGAATCAAAGGTGTCAAAATGTAGAATTCCAATTTTACTATGAAACAAAGGTGTCAAGATGTGCAAAGGCACCGAGATGCAAACATAGGCGATATTTTGACAAAAAATCTAGAAGCGTCAATTTTCATGCAAAGGTGTCACGCTGTGACAATCAAAATTGTCGCTTTTTCTCATATGTAGAATTTTTGCAAATTTGACCTAGGGTTTGATTTTTTGAAGTCTTATTTGTATTTAATTGATCTAGCAAGTGATAGACAACAAAAAACATGTAGGACTGAATCAATTGGATGTTTGGAATATTTTATCATGCCTTCTTCAAAAATACCACACTAATTGGTATCATACGTATATTTACAATAAGGACACACCATAAATACACATCCTAATTTAGTGGTAGATTGGGATTATCAGCTTAGAGTAGGCCCGCATAATAGAATACCATCCAATGAATGAGTGACTAGTGTATGCCAAGGTCATGTACCACCTTGACACCTCTCTCCTTGAAAGGAAAAGATCCTAATCAAGGAATATTTTTCACCTAAAAAAAGGTTAGTACATAAAAATTAACTTCACGCATTGATCCTTGTATGTTGCACCACTTTAAGCTAACAATTTACAAATGGCTCTTATGCTTCTAGATTTTACAAGTTCATAGTACGGGTCTGTTGTGAACTGAGATATTGTCTTGTATTCCTGAGTTAAGAGGGGTGTTGTGCATGTTTTTCACACACGCCCCACCGTAGGTAGGGACCCCCTCTTTTTTGCTCTTGACGACTCGTTCCTACACTTGTTGGGTCATTTTTGCTCCTACCTCAATTTTTGTGCCCCTTTCCTAGAGCCTAAGTTGGTCACATGCCTTGAAATTATCAAACACTCCTTGACCAAATTCATTTGCTCACCTAAATTTTGCTAAGTCTTTTTCCTTCACAGAAGTGCCCCTGCAGGGTTCCCTTCACCCGTTGCCCCGACGTCCTCTAGGCCTTGCAGACCTACAGCTGTTGGTCGCCTCATGCGGGTCACCACTCATGTTTCACCACTAAGTGGTGAATGACACCCAACTTCCACCCACATGGCGGGCTTCACAATTAGTTTCTCCATTTGAGCCTTGACTGAGCATCCAAACGAGCATGAGATTCCACATCTCACCTAACCTGGGTTCGCCATACAAAGAAATTAATGCATACCATTAATGGAAATTGGCCTATAAACATTGCTCCCAACCCTTCATTTTACTTGGGGCATTCAAATTTGGAGAGAAGCAAAGCCCCCCTTCCTTTTTCCGCCTTTTGCCTTGTTCCTGCTAACTTGGTCCCTAATCGCTTGATTCACTTTTTCCATCATTTTTTGACTTTGAGGACAAGTTTCCTATGGATTTGGGATTTTTTTGTTATGCCTAAGTGAACTGCCAAGGTTTTGTTAAGTTTTAGGAAGTTGCAGAAATTTCATGTCAGGTCGCTAGCCCTTCGTCGCCATGGGAACTTCCTTGTCGGGTCGTCGTCCCTCCATCGCCGTCGAGACTTCCATGTCGGGACTTCATGCCTTTGTCGTCGTCGGGACTTCCATGTCGGGCCGCTGTGTGCTCATTGTCGTTTCAAAAGGGCAGCGACTCTCCGACTTCCCCCCTCCAAATCTCCGCTTTTCCGGAATGGGTGCAAACTTCAAGTTTTTGTCATCTAGGGCCTATAAAGTGAGTGACTACACATTCCTAAAGGGGTTTGAATCAAATTTTCCATGTGTTTAGACATCGCGGAAATTCCCTTTCGGGTTATCGTCCCTCCGTGGCCGTTTGGGAACTTCCATGTCGGGCCGCCATCCCTCTGTCACTGTTGGGACTTCCATGTCGGGCCGCCATCCCTCTGTCGCCATCAGGACTTCCTTGTTGGGATGTTGTCCCTCTGTTTCTGTTGGGACTTCCTTATTGGGCCACCATCCCTCCGTCGCCGTCGGAACTTCCTTGTCAGGTCATCGTGTGCTTATTGTCGTTTCAAAAGGGCGGTGACCCACTGGCTTCCCCTTTCCAAATTTCTGCATTATTCAAAATGAGTCAAATCTTAAATAAGTATGTCTTGGAATTCTTTCTACCCCTTTTCCCATGTGCTAAAATTGAAAAATCTCAAATTTGCTAAGTTTTGTGAAGTTTCAGGACTTCCTTGTCAGACCACTGTCCCTCCGTGGCCATTTGGGAACTTCCTTGTCGGGTCGTTGTCCCTCCGTCGCCGTCGGGACTTCCTTGTTGGGCCGCCATCCCCCAATGGCCGTCAGGGAACTTCCTTGTCGGGCCGCCATCCCTTCGTGGCCATTTGGGAACTTCCTTGTCAGGTCGTCGTCCCTTTGTGGCCATTTGGGAACTTCCTTGTCGGGTCGCCCTTCCTTCGTGGCCATTTCAGAACTTCCTTGTCGGGTTGATGTCCCTCCATGGCTGTCCACCATCAGCATTTTTTCCACCTTCCGTCTGTCGTCTGTCATTTTCCTTCCATCTGTCATCCACCTTTCATCTGTCGTCCACCTTCTGTCCATATTTTTCCTTTCATCTGCCATCCACCTTTCGTCCCTCATCTTCCTTCTATCTTCCATCTACCTTTTGTCTTCCTTTTGTCCCTCATCTTCCTTTTGTCCCCCATCCACCTTCCATCCATCATCTGCCTTCCGTCTACCTTCTATCCACTGTCTGTCTTTCATCTGCCATCCACCGTCCGCCTTCTGTCTTCTGTCTGCCTTCCGCTGACCGTCTTCCATCCACCCGTCGTCTGTTGTGTGTCATTCCTTTGCTCTATGGTTCCCGCACCCTTGAGCCCGCATTTATTTTTATGGTCCAAATGAGATCCAAATATGAATATTATGTTCTTTTGATAATGCATGGATGGATCTAACAAGGAATTTCCAAGATTTGACTAACGTTTTCCTTGATTTTCATATGAAATCACTTACGAAACTTCATGTATGCAGGCTTCAAGAAACCTATGGCGGATACGTCGAGGAGGCCCATTGAGAAAGTTGAACAAGGAAAAGGTACATTGCTCCTTTCACCAATCATTTATACTCACTGCTTCCCCTAGCACCCATCAACAAAGCTGACATTAGAAGAAGGCCTATGTCAAAGAGTCAGTGACAAATCTATAAAGGTTGGCCTTGAAGGTGGTGGGAGGGAGAGGTTGTTTCCTCCCTCCAAAAAAAAGATCACAATCCATCAAGAGTTATCTCATCAGATCATCTGATACATTTAACAACGATGCAAACAAGGTATACTTGATTGATTGAGGGATGTTGTGAACACATCAAGTAAGAAGGAAACTTTTGAACAATTTCAGCTACAACAAAAGGGAAATCGGCTAGAAGACAAAATTACTACAGTGACTGGCCACTACAAGACAAAACAAGGAAAAGACAAAAGATGTATTTTAAATTGCTAAATATTGTGAGGTAGGTGAAGCCCTATTGCAATCAAATCTGAGCCACACAATTTAATTCAATCATATTCATTCATTTGGGCTTTGGAAAACTATAAATAGGGGTCCCCCCTTCATTTGTAAATGGTTGGAGAGTTGGTGTAAGAGGAATTTGCAACAATAAAAGATAGCATTGCATGATTTTATGGATGTTCTCTTTGAGTTTTCTCATCTTGCATGCATGGTTCTACCTTCCATATTAGTTTTAGTTGTAGATTCTTGAATGGAAGTAATAATGGAAATTGTTGTTATGGTATTTGATGAGCTTTCAGCCCATACTTTTAGCACTTGTTGATGCCAAGCTATTGTGCAAAGTTAGCTTGGGCTTCTTTCTGTCATTGTTGCAACCTAGTTCAATTGCATGTTTATGATGTGCATGTGCAATCTAAAAATCTATAGACCTTAGGAGATTGCACTGGTTTTGTGTAGCTATAGGTTCTCTTGGTCAAGAAAAACCTAGTTTAGGGAGTTTGTCTATTTTAGTAGCCTCCATGATCACTGTTCATTCATAGTTTCAGATCCAAGAACCTTCTCTCTTCCCTGCCCTTTTTACTTTTTTTTAATAAGTAACCTATGCTAAGGTTCATTACACATTGTAAAGTCAAATCTAAAGTTGAAATAGGAGTTCAAGACTATTGTTTGAACCTGCAATAATTGCACACTAACTTCCCATCTCAGGAACTCTATTTCAAGACCCAACTTCCCACGCTTTGTAACTCATCCGTAAGTTCACCTTGTGATTCCAACATATCACATGAATCAACTAAGATATACCAAGCACTATCAAAACCTGGCATTAGAGACCTTGGGATAGTGTTCTGCAATTTGATTGTGGAAGATTATCTTTCAAGAGAGGTAGTGCACCTACGCACTGCCTGTGTTGAGAAGTGCATAAAAAACACATAAACAAAACTGGTGCTAGAAGGAGGGCTGTCATGTTGGGGCTACAAAGTTGAAAGTTGGAAGTTGAAAGAGTACTTTCAAGAAGAAATCTAAGATAAGGAGATCTCTTTTAATGCTGAAACTTAAAATCAGAAAATTCTGAAGGAAAATGAAAAATGAATTGAAATGGAGCAGCACATGCAAATCAACATCACTTAGATACATGCAGATTTAATAGAAGACTGAGGAAACCACTGCAACAATTCGCATTGGTGAACAAGTGTAGGATTCATTGCACTCGCAGGCACAACGAATTGCAGTGTCTAACTTTCTTGAGCAAAATTGAAAGAGTCTGGCAAGGAGAAATTCCCTTTTGGGAAATATATCAACCTTTAGCTCCTATAGACCCAGAGGAAGAGTTGAAAACCATGGAAGCTAAGGCATTCGAGGGGCTGATCCAAGAATGTTTGGGTAGAGAAGATGGACCAAGATTGGAGGAGGTACTAATGACAAGTTGGTGCATATTTCACAATGCAACTCATTCAAAAGTTACTTGTTCACCATGCACAAACATTATCACTCAGGTCAAAGATAGTTTGCACAAGTTGGAGTAGCTAACTTTAACCGAGGATGAGTCATTCCATGAGGAAAAAGAGCTATCAACATTTGGAGGACAGCAAAGTAAAGATGAACCAAGAAATTGGACACAAGCTAGTGTTGGGACAAAAAACATGGAAGCTGAAATTCAGAGAGAAGGAGTTGATTTCCTCGAGATGACAAATGGTCTTGATGAAAACTCAGCTAGAAAGGAATTAGAAGGTCCTTTTCCATTAGAAAAAGGCAGAAGAAAATGATGATGAAGGCATAAGTGAAATCAGATTAGAGGAACTCTCTATCTACAATGACAGTGACCAAGCATCTGAAAATGAAGATTTAAAGGAATGGGAACAACCACAGGTCATGGATTTATACCATCAGAATTCCTTCACAAGTGATGATGGGTACCTGATAGAGGAAAGATATAATGAGCTTGTCTCAAGACTCTCAAGAGACTTGTCAGAACTTAGACACCGAGTGGATTTGGAGGTGTTGTTGTTTCCGAATTGGTGCAGAGTCCATGATTCATCACACTTTGAGTTTGCATGCGAGCTATGCCAAGAAGCTATCAAACAAGTTAAAGGAAAAGTAGAGCAGCCAAGTGCTTGACCTCCTCTACTTGCTACCCAGATCAAAGAAGAAGACAAAAAGCCTGAATCAAGTGATGACTCAACTAAAGGCAAGCCTCAAGAGGACATTGGGACATAAATACAAGAATGACAACAATACAATCTCGATCTTCCGAGCGATGAAGTAGATCAAACAAGAATGTTGTCCACCAGTCATCAAGAATTTCTTCCTCTTGAAGAGCATTTGTGCACCATGGACGATAGAATTTATGGTGAGTCTTTAGAGGGAAATTGCATAGTATATTTTGATCCCCTTGATGAGGTGCCATCAATTGACAACTTCTTTCCATTAGGATTTTTACTGCGAAGGTATACCCGCATGGAGGAAGTGTACCTCCCAGAGGTTAGCAGCGATGAAGACATACCACCTGAACCGCCCATTGGTGAAACGTTGGGACCTCCAGATTGGGAGAGGAATTCCTTCTCCATCTATAGTGATAGTGAACAATAGGAAATGGGTGAATGTCAGGGTGAAGTGCACGAACAACAAAGGGAAGAAAAGAAAGGTGGGGGTGTTTTGATGGTTGCCAAAAAGTATGACACAGCCGACCAACTACAAGATGCAACTTGGAGTCCTTCCACCATGATCATTGTTGATCCTCCTTCACATTCAGAGGGATGCATTAGGACAGATTCATCCATGTCATCATCCTATGACTTTGGACATTATAAGATTAAGATCAACACCCAAGGAAGGAGATGGGATAGCATGTTGCCCCTTGAAGACAACAATCAAGAAGAGGTTTGGGCAACGAAAACTCAAGAAGTTGAGGTCTACTTCCTCGGAGAATAGCCAGTGGAGGTTGTGGATCCCACACAAGATGTGGAAGGGGAATTTGATGCCTTGTCCCCCCATCCCTACCCATGCCCAAGATTAGAAATGTTGTACCCTCCACCATGCCCACCTGACGCTGTTGATGCAAAGACTGATGATGTAGTGCTTGCTCTTGACTATCAAATGTTGTTGTCATCACATGATGACATCCAGGCTCTATTGTTCCTTTCTCCTATGAATATTTATAATTGCACTTATTATTTTGATAATGAGAACGAGGGAAAATGAATGTGTTTATGGTTTAACCATGGTTTTAACAAGCCTCCTCTATTGCTAATTTTTCATGAACATGCAATTAAATTTTAATACTACGATAATAAACTTCCTTTTTCTGAATATAAAGATAAATCTGCATGGCTTAGAACTGTAACGATTTCCCTATTACTTGTGCATGGATTAAAAAATCCAATGGGTGTGGGTATCAGTTTGCCTTTCCTGAACATAGTGCTTTGTAAATATCTTTGTATGTAGTTCATTTTGAGTAGTGTAGGTTTCCTGTAAGTACTCTTCTTTCCTGCTTTTCTTAGGTTAGTTGGTTTGTTGTAGGTTGTTTTCTTTAGAGTAGTTTTTTTGTTGTTTGCTTTAACTATCCCACTTTGGTTAGTTTAGGTGTTTTCATTTGTTTGCTTCCATTTGCTTTTTGTTTGCTTTCACTTTACTGTTGCTTTGCTCGGGGTCCCTCTGCTTTTAGCTGGGCACATTTTTGTGCACAACAACCATACTTATCACCTGGGGTTGTTCTACGTATTTCTTTGTTAAAATCTAATCAAGTTTTTAGAGTGGATGGTGAAGGTCTTCTGTTAGTGTCAACTAATTTGGATATTTAATTCAAAGAGGATAAGTTGTTGGTTGGCCCGATTTTGATGTATTCTAGAATCTTATATCTCTCACATATTTTAAGAATCTGAAGGTCAGTATGGGTCCTATTGCGAAGTCTAGTTAAGTGAAAAATCTAAAATTCTACTTCAGCACCACTATGATTCTCAGCCCTGAACGTGAGCTTCATTGCTTGTAGGTTGAAATGAAAGGAATTGAAAAGAGAAAAATTAAAAGAAAGAAACAAAAGAAAGAGAAGAAAAAACATTAAAAATCAAAAGAAAGAAGAAATTCAACCTTTCAGGAGAATCCGAGCAACTCTACCAAGGCTATGGACGCTTGGCCGACAGTAGAGCAATGTTCAGGAGAATCACAATGACAACCTTGTTGGGGCTATGGACGCTTGATTGGAAGTGAGGCTATGGTCACATGCCTTGAAATGATCAAACACTCTTTGACCAAATTCATTTGTGCACCTAAATTTTGCTAAGTCTTTTGCATTCACAGAAGTGCCGCTGTGTGTTTCCCTTCACCTGTTGCCTTGTTGTCCTCTAGGCCTCACGGACCTGTAGTTGCGGGTCACCTCATGCGGGTTGCCACTCATGTTTCACCACTGAGTGGTGACTGATGCCCAACTTCCGCCCCCATGGCAGGCTCCATAATTAGTTTCTTCATTTGAGCCTTGACCAAGCATCCAAACGAGTGTGAGATTCCACATCTCACCTAACCTGGGTCCACCATACAAAGAAATCAATGCATGCCATTAATGGAAATTGGCCTATAAACGTTTCTCCTGACCCTTCATTTTACTTGGGGCCATTCAAATCTGGAGAGAAGAAAAGTCCCCCTTCCTGTTTTTGCCTTTTGCCTTATTCCTGCTGACTTGGTCCCTAATCGCTTGATTCTTTTTTTCCTTCATTTTTTGACTTTGGGGACAATTTTCCTATGGATTTGGGAATTTTTTGTAATGCCCAAGTGAACTGCCAAGGTTTCTTTAAGTTTTGGGAAGTTGCAGAAATTTCATGTCAGGTTGTCGTCCCTCCGTCATCGTGGGAACTTCCTTGTTCAGCTACTGTCCCTCTATCGCTGTTGGGACTTCCATGTCAGGTCGTCGTCCCTCTATCACCATCGGGACTTCCATGTCGAGCCACCGTCCCTTTGTCGCCGTTGGAACTTCCTTTTCAGGTCATCATCCCTTTGTCACCGTTAGGACTTCCATGTCGAGCCGCCGTGTGCTCATTGTCATTTCAAAAGGGTGGCGACCCTCTGGCTTCCTCGTTCCAAAACTCTGCTTTTCTGAAATTGGTGCAAACTTCAAGTTTTCATCATCTAGGGCCCATAAAGTAAGTGACTTCACATGCCTAAAGGGGTTTGGATCAAATTTTCCATGTGTTTAGACATTGTGGAATTCCCTTTCAGGTCGTCATCCCTCTGTGGCCATTTGGGAACTTCCTTGTCAGGCCGCTGTCCCTCTGTCACCATTAGGACTTCCATGTTGGGCTGCCATCCCACCATCGCCGTTGGGGCTTTCTTGTCAGGTCGCCGTCCCTCCGTCACCATCGAGACTTCCTTTTCGGGCCACCGTCCCTCTATTGCCATCGAAACTTCCTTGTCGGGTCGTCGTGTGCTCATTGTCATTTCAAAAGGGCAGTGACCCTCCGACTTCCCCCTTCCAAATTTCCACACTATTCAAAATGAGTGAAATCTTAAGGAAGTATGTCTTGGCACTCTTTCTACCCCTTTTTCCATGTGCTAAAATTGAAAAATATCAAATTTGCTAAGTTTTGTGAAGTTTTGGAATTTCCTTGTCGAGTCATCATCCCTCTGTGGCCATTTGGGAACTTCCTTGTCAGGTCGTCATCCCTTCGTGGCCGTTTGGGAACTTCCTTGTTGGGTCACCGTCCCTCCGTGGCCATTTGGGAGCTTCCTTGTCGGGCCGCTATCCCTCTGTGGCTATTTGGGAACTTCCTTGTTGGGTCGATGTCCCTCCTTGGTCGTCCACTATCTGCCTTTTGTCCACCTTTTGTCTACCATCCGCCTTCCGTTTGTCGTCCACCTTCTATCCCCCATCTTCCTTTCATCCCCCATCTACCTTCTGTCTGCCGTCTACCATCTGCCTTTCATCCCCCGTTCACCTTTTGTCTGTCATCCGCATTCCATTCGCCGTCTACCTTTCATTCACCTTCTGTCCACCGTCTGCCTTTTGTCCGCCATCTGTCATCCATCGTCTCTTCGTCTTCTGCCATCCGCTGATCATCCGTTGTCTATCGTTCCTCTGCCCTGTGGTGCCCGCATTTATGTTTATGGACCAAATGAGCTCCAAATATGAATAATATGATTTTTTGATGATGCATGGATGGATCTAATAAGGAGTTTGTAAGATTTGACTAACATTTGTCTTGATTTTCATATGAAAGCACTTATGACACTTCATTTATGCAGGCTTCAAGAAACCTACCGCGGATACATCGGGGAGGCCCATTGAGAAAGATAAACAAGGAAAAGGCACATTGCACCTTTCACCACTCATTTATACTCGCCTCTTCCCCTAACACCCATCAACAGAGCTGGCATTAGAAGAAGGCCTATGTCAAGGGAGTCAGTGACAAATCTATAAAGTCCCGCCTGGAAGGTGGTGGGAGGGAGCGGTTGTTTCCTCCCTCCAAACAAATGATCATGATCCGTCAGGAGCTGTCTCATCAGATCATCTGATCCATTTAAAAATGATGCAAACAAGGTGTACTTGATTGATTGAGGGATGTTGTGAACACATCAAGTAAGAAGGAAACTTTTGAACCGTTTCAGCTACAACAAAAGGGCAATCAACTAGAAGACAAAATTGCTACAGTGGCTGGCCACTACAAGACAAAATAGGGAAAAGACAAAAGATGTATTTTAAATTGTTAAATATTGTGGAGTAGGTGAATCCCTAGTGCAATAAAATCTAAGCCACACAATGTAATTCAATCCTATCCATTCATTTGGGCTTTGGAAAACTATAAATAGGGGTCCTCCCTTCATTTGTAAATGGTTGGAGAGCTGGTGTAAAAGGAATTTGCAACAATAAAAGATAGCATTGCATGATTTTATGGATGTTCTCTTTGAGTTTTCTCATCTTGCATGCATGGTTCTACTTTCCATATTAGTTTTAGTTGTAGATTCTTGAATGGAAGTGATAATGGAAATTGTTGTTATGGTATTTGATGAGCTTTCAACCCATACTTTTAGCACTTGTTCATGACAAGCTATTTTGAAAAGTTAGGTTGGGCTTCTCTCTGTCATTGTTGCAACCTAGTTCAATTGCATGTTTATGATGTGCATGTGCAATCTGAAAATATGTAGACCTTAGGATATTGCACTTGTTTTGTGTAGTTGTAGGTTCTCTTGGTCAAGCAAAACCCAGTTTAGGAAGTTTGTCTATTGTAGTAGCCTCCATGATCACTGTTCATTCATAGTTTCAGATCCAAGAACCTTCTCTCTTCCTTTCCCTTTTTCCTTTTTTTTTAATAAGTAACCTATGCTAAGGTTCATTTCACATTGTAAAGCCAAATCTAAAGTTGAAATAGGAGTTCAAGACTATTGTTTGAACCTGTAGCAATTGCACACTAACTTCCCCATCTCAGGAACTCCATTTCAAGACCCAACTTCCCACGCTTTGTAACTCATCCGTAAGTCCGCCTTGTGATTCCAACAAATCATATGAATCAATTGATATATTCAGAGCACTATCAATGTCTGACATTAGAGACCTTGGGATAGTGTTCTGCAATCTAATTGTGGAAGATTGTCTTTCAAGAAAGGTAGTGCACCTACGGACTGCCTATGTTGAGAAGTGCATAAAAAACACATCCAAAAAAATTCCTTATCGGGCCGCCATCCCTCCATCATTGTCGGGCCTCCATCCGTCCGTCACCATCAGGACTTCCTTGTCGGGTCGCCGTCCCTTCGTCGCCGTCGGGACTTCCTTGTCGGGCCGCTGTCCCTCCATCGCCGTCAGAACTTCCTTGTTGGGTCACCGTGTGCTCATTATCGTTTCAAAAGGGCGGAGACCCTCCGGATTCCCCTTCCAAATTTTTGCGTTGTTCAAAATGAGTGAAATCTTAAGGAAGTATGTCTTGACACTCTTTCTACCCCTTTCCCCATGCGCTAAAATTGAAAAATCTCAAATTTGCTAAGTTTTGTGAAGTTTTGGAACTTCCTTGTCAGGTCGACGTCCCTTTGTGGCCGTTTGGGAACTTCCTTGTTAGGCCGCCATACCTCCATCACCATTAGGACTACCTTGTCAGGCTGCCATCACTCCATGGCCATCTAGGAACTTCCTTTTCAGGTCATAGTCCCTCCGTGGTTGTTCAGGAACTTCCTTGTCAAGTCGTCATCCCTCCATGGCCATTTGGGAACTTCCTTGTTGAGACGTCGTCCCCCCCGTGGCCATCCGTTGTCAACCTTATGTTCACCTTCCATCTATCATATGCCTTCCATCCGTCGCCCGCCTTCCATCCCCCATCCGCCTTTCGTCCATCATCCGCCTACTGTCTGTCATCCGCTGTCCGTTTTCCATCCACCATCTTCCTTTCATCTGCCTTATGTCCCCCATCTGCCTTCCATCCATCGTCCTCCTTTTGTCTGCCTTTTATCCGCTTTTCGTCTTCCGTTCACCGTCCACCGTCCACCTTCCATCCATCGTCCACCTTTCGCTGCTCGTCCGTCATCCGCCCATCGTCCGTTGTCTGTCGTTCCTTCGCCCTGTGGCACCCACACGCTTGAGCCCACATTTATGTTTATGGTCCAAATATGAATATTATGATATTTTGATGATGCATGGATGTATCTAACAAGGAGTTTTTAGGATTTTACTAATGTTTGCCTTGATTTGCATATGAAATCACTTACGTCACTTCATGTATGCAGGATTCAAAAAACCTATCGTGGATCCATCGGGGAGGCCCATTGAGAAAGCTAAACAAGGAAAAAGGAACATTTCTCCTTTAACCACTCATTTATACTCAACTCTTCCCCTAGCACCCATCAAGCTGGCATTAGAAGAAGGACTATGTCAAGGGAGTCAATGACAAATCTATAAAGGCTGGCCTTGAAGGTGGTGGGAGGGAGCGGTTGTTTCCTCCCTCCAAACAAATGATCATGATCTATTAGGAGCTGTCTCATCAGATCATATGATCCATTTAACAATGAAGCAAACAAGGTGTACTTGATTTATTGAGGGATGTTGCGAACACATCAAGTAAGAAAGTAGCTTTTGAACAGTTTCAACTATAGAAAAAGAGAAATCGGCGACAAGACAAAATTGCTACAGTGACTGGCCACTACAAGACAAAACAGGGAAAAGGAAAAAGATGTATTTTAAATTGTTGAATATTGTGGGGTAGGTGAAGCCCTAGTGCAATCAAATCTGAGCCACACAATCTAATTCAATCCTAGCAATTCATT
Organism: Sequoia sempervirens; assembly: GCA_007258455.2. Lineage (NCBI taxonomy): Eukaryota > Viridiplantae > Streptophyta > Pinopsida > Cupressales > Cupressaceae > Sequoia > Sequoia sempervirens. The sequence continues at coordinate 15,055,673 of VDFB02000015.1, read as the reverse complement.
TGGGCTTTGTAAAACTATAAATAAGGGTCCCCCCTTCATTTGTAAATGGTTGGAGAGCTGGTACAAAAGGCATTTGCAGCAATAAAACACAACATTGCATAATTTTATGGATGTTCTCTTTTAGTTTTCTCATCTTTCAAGCATGGTTCTACCTTCCATATTAGTTTTAGTTGTAGATTCTTGAATGGAAGTGATAATGAAATTTTTTGTTATGGTATTTGATGAGCTTTCAGCCCATACTTTTAGCACTTGTTGATGACAAGTTGTGCAAAGTTAGCCTGGGATTCTTTCTATCATTGTTGCAACCTAGTTCAATTGCATGTTCATGATGTGCATGTGCAATCTAAAAAATTTGCAGACCTTAGGAGATTGCACTGGTTTTGTGTAGTTGTAGGCTCTCTTGGTCAAGCAAAACCGAATTTAGGGAGTTTGTCTATTGTAGCAGTCTCCATGATCACTGTTCATTCATAGTTTCAAATCTAGGAACCTTCTCTCTTCCCTACCCCTTTTCCTTTCTTTTTTAATAAGTAACCTATGCTAAGGTTCATTGCACATTGTAAAGTCAAATCTAAAGTTGAAATAGGAGTTCAAGACTGATATTTGAACCTGTAGCAATTGCACACTAACTTCCCCATCTCAGGAACTCCATTTCAAGACCCAACTTCCCATGCTTTGTAACTCATTTGTAAGTCCACCTTGTGATTCCACAAAATCACATGAATCAACTGAGATATACCAAGCACTATCAAGACCTAACATTAGATACCTTGGGATAGTGTTATGCAATTTGATTGTGGAAGATTATCTTTCAAGAGAGGTAGTGCACCTACGCACTACCTGTATTGAGAAGTGCATAAAAAACACATCAACAGAACTGGTGCTAGAAGGAGAGCTGGCATGTTGGGGCTACAAAGTTGAAAGTTGGAAGTTGAAAGAGTACTTTCAAGAAGAAATCTAAGATAAGGAGATCTCTTTTAATGTTGAAACTTAAAATTAGAAAATTCTGAAGGAAAACAAAAACTGAGTTGAAATGGAGCAGCATGTGCAAATCAGCATCACTCAGATACATTCAGATTTGAATAGAAGACTGAGCAAACCACTAAAAAAATTCGCATTGGCGGACAAGTGCAGGATTCATTGCACTCACATGCACAACAAATTGGGGTGTCTAACTTTCTTGAGCAGAATTGAAAGAGTCTTGCAAGGAGAAATTCCCTTTTGGGAAATATATCAACCTTTAGCTCCTGCAAACCCAGAGGAAGAGTTGAAAACCATAGTAGCTAAGGCATTCAAGGGGCTGATCCAAGAATGTTTGGGCAGTGAAGATGGACCAAAACTGGAGGAGGTACTGATGACAAGTTGGTGCAAATTTCACAATGCACCTCATTCGGAAGTTACTTGTTCATCATGCACAAACATTATCACTTAGGTCAAAGACAATTTGCACAAGTTGGAGCAACTAACTTTCAATGAGGACGAGTCATTCCATGAGGAAAAAGAGTTGTCAACATTTGGAGGACAACAAAGTAAAGATGAACCAAGAAATTGGACACAATCTAGTGCTGGGACAACAAACACGGAAGCTGAAAGTCAGAGAGAAGGAGTTGATTCCCTCGAGATGGAAAATGGTCTTGATGAAAACTCAACTAGAAGGGAATTAGAAGGCCCTTTCTTCATCAGAAAAAGGTAGCCCTCCACTCAAGAAGAAGAAACGTTGGCAATTGAGGATGGATCAACAAAGTCTAGAGCATCACATGCTGGGATAGCCAACGAAGATGTTGAAGAACATGAACAAGAAGAGGCTAAAAGCCTTGGCGCAACTTAGAAAATGATGATGAAGGCATAAGTGAAATCAGATTAGAGGACATCTCTATCTAAAATGACAATGACCAAGCATATGAAAATGAAGATTTAGAGGAATGGGAACAACCACATGCCATGGTTGTCTACCATTAGACTTCCTTCACAAGTGACGATGAGGACTCGATAGTGGAAAGATATAACAAGCTTGTCTCAAGAATCTCAAGAGATTGGTGAGAACTCAAACACCAAGTAGATTTGGAGGTGCTACTGCTACCGAATTGGTGCAGACTCCATGATTCATCACACTCTGAGTTTGCATGCGAGCTATATATGCCAAGAAGCTATCAAACAAGTTAGAGGACAAGCAAAGCAACCAAGTGCCTTACCTCCTCTACTTGCTACCCAGATCGAAGAAGAAGACCAAAAGCCTGAATCAAGTGATGACTCAGTTGAAAATAGGCCTCAAGAGGATGTTGGGACAGCAATAAAAGTACAAAAATATAGTCTCGAGCTTCCGAGCAATGAAGTAGATCAAATAGGAATGCTATCCACCAGTCTTCAATAATTTCTTCCTCTTGAAGAGCATTTGTGCACCATGGACGATTGGCTTTATGGCGAGTCTTTAGAGGGAAATTGCATAGTAGATTTTGGTCCCCTTGATGAGGTGCCATCAATTGACGACTTCTTTCTGTCAGGAGCTATACTGCGGAGGTATACCTGCATAAAGGAAGTCTATGTCCCAGTGATTAGCAGCAATGAAGACATACCACCTGAACCGCCCGTTGGTGAAACGTTTGAACCTCCAGATTGGGAGATGAATTCCTTCTCCATCTATAGTGATAGTGAACAAGAGGAAACAGGTGAACGTCAGGGTGAAGCGCACGAACAACAAAGGGAAGAAGAGAAAGGTGGGGGTGTTTTGATGGTTTCCAACAAGTATGACACACCTGACCGACTACAAGATGCAACTTGGAGTCCTTCCACCATGATCATTGTTGATCCTCCTTCACATTCAAAGGGATGCATTAGAACATATTCATCCATGTCATCATCCTATGACTTTGGACATTATAAGATTAAGGTCAATACCCAGGGAAGGAGATGGGATAGCATGTTGCCCCTTAAAGACAATAATCAAGAAGAGGTTTGGGCAACAAAAACTCAAGAAGATGTGTACTTCCTCGAAGAACAGCCAATGGAGGTTGTGGATCCCACACAAGATGTGGAAGGGGCGTTTGATGCCCTGGCCTCCCATCCCTACCCATGCCCAAGATTAGAAATGTTGCACCCTCCACCATGCCCACCCGAGGCTACTGATGCAAAGATTGATGATGCAGTGCTTGCTCTTGACTGTCAAATGTTGTTGTCGTCACATGACGACATCCAGGTTCTATTGTTCCTTGCTCCTATGAATATTTATAATTGCACTTATTATTTTGAGTATGGGAACGAGGGAAAACGAAGGTTTTTATGTATTAACCATGGTTTTAATGAGCTTCCTCATTTGCTGATTTTTTGTGAACATGCGATTAAATTGAATGTTGCGATAATAAAATTCCTTTTTTTGAATAAAAAGATAAATCTGCATGGCTTGGAACTGTAATGATTTCCCTCTTACTTGTGCATTCATTATGAAATCCAATGGGTGTGAGTATCGGTTTGCCTTGCCTGAACATAGTGCTTTGTAAATATCTTTGTATGTAGTTCGTTTTGAGTAGTGTAGGTTTCTTGTAAATACTCTGCTTTCTTGCTTTTATTAGGTTAGTTGGTTTGTTGTAGGTTGTTTGCTTTAGAGTAGTTTCTTTGCTGTTTGCTTTCATTGTCCCGCTTTGGTTAGTTTAGGTGGTTGCTTTTCGTTTGTTTCCATTTGCTTTTTGTTTGCTTTCAATTTGTTGTTGCTTTGCTTGGGGTCCCTCTACTTTTAGTTGGGAACATTTGTGTGCACAACAACCATACTTATCACCTAGGTTTTTTCTAAGTATTTCTTTGTTAAACTCTAATCAAGTTTTCAGAGTGGATGGTGAAGGTCTTTTGTTAGTATTAACTAATTTGGACATTTAATTCAAAGAGGATAAGCTATTGGTTGGCCCAATTCTGATGTATTTTAGACTCTTATATCTCTCACATATTTTAACGATCCGAAGGTCACTGTGGGTCCTATTGCAAAGTCTAGTTAAGTGCAAAATCAAAAATTCTGCTTCAGCGCCACTGTGATTCTCAACCCTAAACACGAGCTTCATTGCTTGCAGGTTGAAATGAAAGGAATTGAAAAGAGGAAAATCAAAAGAAAAGAAACAAAAGAAAGAAAAGAAAAAACATTGAAAATCAAAATAAGGAAGAAATTCAACCTTTCAGGAGAATCCGAGCAACTCTTCCGGGGCTATGGATGCATGGCTGGTAGTAGAGCAATGTTCGGGAGAATCACAACGACAACCTCGTCGAGGCTATGGACGCCTGACTAGAAGAGAGGAAATGTCTTGGATTCTTTTGGAGTTAGAATAAACTACGTAGCTTAACTTGACGGAGCATGGGTTCCCATAGCAACTTAAGGATAGGAATCAACACAATTGCACACAATTGGATTTTCAGCATACTGAAGGTTGGGTTGGCTAGTGGTTTTGATTCTTTGAGTGAGTGTTTGGTTTGTTTTCCCTAGCGTGAAGGTCAGAACCAAATATTTTGGGTTCGTGATTCCATTTTTTCATCGAAATGATCTAGAGCATTTCCCCAGCAAGTCGCCATTTGTTGTGCATGTTTTGCACACACACCCCACCATAGGCAGGGACCCCTTCTTTTTTCACTCTCGACGGCTCGTTCCTACTCCTGTTGGGTCATTTTTGCTCCTACCTCGATTTGCTTGCCCCTTTCTTAGAGCCTAAGTTGGTCACATTCCTTGAAACGATCAAACACTCCTTGACCAAATTCATTTGCGCACCTAAATTTCGTTGTCTTTTTCCTTCGCGGAAGTGCCCTTGCAGGTTTCCCTTCACCCGTTGCCCCGACGTCCTCCAGACCTCATGGACCTGCATCTGCGGGTCACCTCATGTGGTTCACTGCTCATGTTTCACCACTGAGTGGCAGCTGACACCCAACTTCCGCCTACATGGCGGGCTCCGCAATTAGTTTCTCCGTTCGAGCCTTGATTGAGCATCCAAACAAGTGTGAGATTCCACATCTCACCTAACCTAGGTCCGCCATACAAATAAATCAATGCATGACATTAATGGAAATTGGCCTATAAATGTTGCCCCCGACCCTTTATTTTACTTGGGGCATTCAAATCTGGAGAGAAGTAAAGTCCCTCTTCCTTTTTCCACCTTTTTCCTTGTTCGTGCTGACTTAGTCCCTAATCACTTGATTCACTTTTTCCTTCATTTTTTGACTTTGGGGACAAGTTTCCTATGGATTTGGGATGTTTTTGTGATGCCTAAGTGAACTTCCAAGGTTTCGTTAAGTTTTGGGAAGTTGCAGAAATTTCATGTCGGGTTGTCGTCCCTCTGTCACTATGGGAACTTCCTTGTGGGGTTGCCATCCCTCCATCGCCGTCGGGACTTGCATGTCGGGCCACCATCCCTTCATCATCGATACTTCCATGTCGGGTTGTCATCCCTCCATCACCTTCGAAACTTCCTTGTTGGGCCACCATCCCTACGTCGTCATCAGGACTTCCATGTTGGGCCGTTGTGTGCTCATTGTCGTTTCAAAAGGGCGGAAACCCTCCAACTTCCCCCATCGAAATCTCCACTTTTTCAGAATGGGTGCAAACTTCAAGTTTTTGTCATCTAGGGCCCATAAAGTGAGTGACTTCACATGCCTAAAGGGGTTTGGATCAAATTTTCTATGTGTTTAGAAATTGCAGAAATTCCCTTTTGAGTCGTCGTCCCTCCGTGGTTGTTTGGGAACTTCCTTGTCGGGCCGTCGTCCCTCCATTGTCGTTGGGACTTCCATGTTGGGCTTCCATCCCTCTATTTCCTTCAGGACTTCCTTGTCGGGCCACCATCCCTCTGTCACCGTTGGGACTTCCTTGTTAGGCTTTTGTCTCTCCGTTGCCATCAGAACTTCCTTGTTGGGTCGCTATGTGCTCATTATCGTTTCAAATGGGTGGTGACCCTCCGGCTTCCCCCTTCCAAATTTTTTCATTGTTCAAAATGAGTCAAATCTTAAGGAAGTATGTCTTGACACTCTTTCTACCGCTTTTCCCATGCACTAAAATTGAAAAATATCAAATTTTCTAAGTTTTGTGAAGTTTCAGAATTTCCTTGTTGAGTCGTCGTCCCTCCGTGGCTGTTTCGGAACTTCCTTGTCGGGTCGTCATCCCTCCATCGTCATTGGGACTTTCTTTTCAGGTCTTCATCCCTTTGTGGCCATTTGGGAACTTCCTTGTCAGGTCGCCATCCCTTCGTGGTCATTTGGGAACTTCCTTGTTAGGTCGTCGTCCCTCCATGGCCGTTTGGGAACTTCCTTGTTGGACTATCGTCCCTCCGTGGTCGTCCAACGTCTACCTTTCGTCTGACATCCGCCTTTTGTCCCCCGTCCACCTTTCGTCTTTCATCCACCTTCTGTCTCCCATCTTCCTTACGTCCCCCGTCTACCATCCACCGTCTGCCTTTCGTCCACCATCTGCCTTTTGTCCCTCATTCGCCTTTTGTCCACCGTCTGTGTTTCATTTTCCTTCTGTCCACCTTCCATCTGTCGTCCATCGTCTGTTGTCTGCCTTTCGTCTGTCATCTGCCTTCCACCATCCGCTTGTTGTTCATTTTTCATCGTTCCTCCGCCCTGTGGTGCCCACACCCTTGAGCCCGCATTTATGTTTATGGTCCAAATGAGCTCTAAATATGAATATTATGATCTTTTGTTGATGCATGGATGGATCTAATAAGGAGTTTGTAGGATTTGACTAAAATTTTCCTTAATTTTTGTATGAAATCACTTACGACACTTCATGTATGTCGGATTCAAGAAACCTACCGTGGATCCATCGAGGAGGCCCATTGAGAAAGTTGAACAAGGAAAAGGCACATTGCTCCTTTCACCACTCATTTATACTCGCCTCTTCCCCTAGCACCCTTCAACAGAGTTGGTATTAGAAGAAGGGCTATGTCAAGGGAGTCAGTGAAAAATATATAAAGAGTGGCCTTGAAGGTGGTGGAAGGAAGCGGTTGTTTCCTCCCTCCAAACAAACGATCACAATCTGTCAGGAGCTGTCTCATCAAATCATCTCATCCATTTAACAACGATGCAAACAAGATGTACTTGATTGATTGAGGGATGTTGTGAACACATCAAGTAAGAAGACAACTTTTGAAGAGTTTCAGCTACAGCAAAAGGGCAATCAGCTAGAAGACAAAATTGCTAAAGTGACTGGCCACTACAAGACAAAACAGGGAAAAGAAAAAAGATGTATTTTAAATTGTTGAATATTGTAAGGTAGGTGAAGCCCTAGTGCAATCAAATATGAGCCACACAATGTAATTCAATCCTAGCCATTCATTTGGGCTTTGGAAAACTATAAATAGGGGTCCCCCCTTCATTTGTAAATGGTTGGAGAGCTGGTGTAAAAGGAATTTGCAGCAATAAAAGACAACATTGCATGATTTTATGGATCTTCTCTTTGAGTTTTCTCATCTTGCATACATGGTTATACCTTCCATATTAGTTTAAGTTGTAGATTCTTGAATGGAAGTGATAATGGAAATTGTTGTTATGGTATTTGATGAGCTTTCAACCCATACTTTTAGCACTTGTTGATGACAAGTTGTTGTGCAAAGTTAGCCTAGGCTTCTTTCTGTCATTGTTGCAACCTAGTTCAATTGCATGTTGATGATGTGCATGTGCAATTTGAAAATATAAAAACCTTAGGAGATTGCACTCATTTTGTGTAGTTGTAGGTTCTCTTGGTCAAGCAAAACCCAGTTTAGGGAGTTTATCTATTGTAGCAGCCTCCATAATCACTGTTCATTCATATTTTCAGATCTAGGAACCTTCTCTCTTCCCTGCCCTTTTTCCTTTTTTTTAATAAGTAACCTATGCTAAGGTTCATTGCACATTGTAAATCCAAATCTAAAGTTGAAATAGGAGTTCAAGACTGCTATTCAAACTTGTAGCAATTGCACACTAACTTCCCCATCTCAGGACTCCATTTCAAGACCCAACTTCCCACGCTTTGTAACTCATCTGTAAGTCCACCTTGTGATTCTAGAAAATCACATGAATTAACTGAGATATTCCAAGAATTGTCAAGACCTAACATTAGAGACCTTGGGATAGTGTTCTACAATCTAATGTGGAAGATTGTCTTTCAAGAGAGGTAGTGCACCTACGCACTGCCTGTGTTGAGAAGTGCATAAAAAACACATCAACAAGGGGTCTCCTCTCTTCTCATCACCTATACATTTCTTGGCGGACCGAGGTTCATGAAGCTTTTCTTGAAGGACACAAGTCACTCCTTGGGGTAAAAATTTTGTTATCCCCCCTTTATATAGCCTACTAGGAAACATGCTTGACATTAGAACTTGGGGTGATGAGGCCCCCAAGAAAGTCTCCTAATTTTAATTAAATAGAAATAGTATTGCTTTTGGTCCCCAAGAAAGTCTCCTAATTTTAAGTAAATAGAAATAGTATTGCTTTTGGTCCCCAAGATCGTTCTTAGGAGTTGCAAGGGGAGAGCATACTCAACGCTATACCTCAAGGTGTACAAACAGATTTAAAATGAATGGTGTTTCTAATTTACAAGATCGCACTAGGCACAAGGAAAGAGCATAAACACACATCCACTTACCAAACATGCCATTGAATTATTTTTAAGTGCACCAAGGATTGAAATATGTGGTTCCATTTTAAAAACACCAAATTCAAATGTGTAAGTTGGTAAATTTTTAATCCCAAATTGAAGTGTGCAAGTTGTTGGTTCAATTTTAAGCATCAAATCAAATATGAAAGTTGTATTGTTCTTTTTAAATGCACCCAGGGAAAATGAAATTTGTATTATTCATTTTACTTGCACCAAATGAAGTGTGAGATTTATGCTATTATTTTTAGGTACACTAAATTCAAATGTGAAGTTAATTTTATTTGCACCAAAAGTGTGAATCCTAGATTTAAATCAAAACCTATAACAAAAACGTTAGTAGTCTTGAATACTAGTCTTCCTCCATCGATCACCACATGTAAATTGTTATCTAGAATCAGGAAAACAAGAGATTATTAAAGGTTACTCAAAATAAAGAATTCAAAATTGAATTGCAAACCTTAAAAAATAGAAGTACTATTTACTTGACAAAGGCATCAAACCTCAAAATAAAGGTGTCACATTGTTAGTCTACAAAGGCTCCAAACTTTTATAAAGGCACCAAACTTTTAGCAAAGGTGTCAAACTGTCATAATAAAAAATAGACAAGTTAGAACAAAGGTGTCAAAGTTCTAAAAAGGAGTAAGACTATTGATCGACAGATGTTTCAAGTTTTTGTAAAGTCGTCACGCTTTGAAAAATGCATCACACTGTTACCTATAAATAAATAGAATGCACAAAGTCAAATGTGTTGGGATTTAAACAAAGGCATGGAACTTTAAATTGCAGATGCATCAAGCTTTCACAAAGGAATTGCACTGTCAAAACAAAAGCATCACACTGTCTTTGTAACCTACAAGGTTGACAAAAACTCCACAAAAATGATTAAAACAAGGACGTGGGTCCCACTGAGCGTTTCAAAATATCGTAGGGAAAGTAAGTAAGCCTGAATGAATCAATTAGAGCCTAAAACACTAAGAATTCAAAAAATTGAGATCATACAAAACCCATACTCAATGAAATTCATTTTCAAACCAATCAAAAGGTTTAATCTAGGAAACTGAACATAATTCAAAGAAATTAAACAATTAGAATGTGCAAACCCTCAATCCAATTGTGGATTGATGCATAATTGTGATGCAAATCGCTCAATTGAATGGATAATCCATGTTGCAAAAGCTTGATATGAGAGGGTTGACTCACAAAATAGGCTATACAATGCTCAAGGTTGGCTCAAGAATTCTAGAGAGTAAGGATGCTATGAAGATTGTGAATGATTTTTGAAGAGGAGAGGATTCGCTTTATAGATTTTGGAAATTCTGATCAATAGTCAAGATTCAATCTGAGGATGAATGGATGAGAGGAAATCGAGGTGAGTGTGGATCAAGCAGGATCAAAGGTTGAGGATTCACGAGATCCCAAAATATCTCTTATTTTATGGAAATAGATTGGAGATATTTTGAATTGGAGGGAAAATTTTGAATTTAAAAAGGGAATTTTATTTGTGCAAGTTGGAGGAAAATTAGCCAATTAAACAATTATACAAATTATTTAATTGTGAGAATGGGGGGAATTAAGATTTTTAATTAAATAATTGGGAATTATTTAATCAAATGGGATTATTAGTGTTAAAATGATGAATTAATCAAATAACCTTAATTATTCAATTAATAGGGGAATTTTTTGGAAGAATGTCATTGATGTTGTTGTTGACAACATGAGAATGAGAAATAAGCACAAGGTATATAATGATGTGTTGTAGTGTTTCCATTGATGTCAACATTATATCTTGATGTGGTGCAATCATTGATCATTTTGGTTGGTTCTAACAAGTTTTGAAGTGTTTGTGGAAGATATTTTTGCAAGATGGTTTGATCCAATAAAGATGGTTGTGATGAAAAATTGACTAAGTGTCAACTCTGTTAATTTTGTGTAACAGAGCATCCCATTTTTGGGTCCGCATTGGTCCACAAAAGAATATTTCACTCTACAATTCTAACATTATTTTGTTGGTTGTTAGAAGTTTTTGACTCCAGAATTTCATCATGTTTTGGCTTTTGGTTTGAGAGATCTAAGTAACAAAAAGTTTGTCCTGGCAGTTTACAGTCATTCCTTATACAATGCATTTAAGTGGGAGAGTCTGCACTTCTCTGCAGATAAGATTTTGGCTTTACGCTTTTGAGGATATGTTGGAAAATGGCATTAGTGTGTGAATTCCAGTTGGCATTGAATCTTGAGGTCCACATGTCTGATCATGGACACACAATTGAAGAATTTTTGTATTAGGTCTTCTGTGGTGCCAACTTAATAAGTTTAAAAGTATGCGAAGGTTAAATAAGTGTTGTGGTATTTTGTGGGATCTATTATAGGTCCATACCAACCTATTTCAATTTATTTTGTGATTTGAATTTTGGTGCAAGGCATATATGAAATATTTGGAGCCGACGAGTTATAATTTGAATGTTACATCTAATTAGGCTGACCTAATTGATGTTATGCTTAAAGTGGATATATATGTTAGATCTTTTTCGGTGGTTTGTAGAAGAAAGTGATGAATTTTGTGAGTGTTCTACATGTATGTGATGCAAATATTATTAGACCAGTGTGAATTTAAGTTGTGAATGTAGAGGAAAGCAAAGTGTTAGATCTAAATCAGATGAAGTGTGTAAAGTCAGTTTATTGAGCTTCATTGGAACTGTATTTCATGTATATGATAGATGCAATTGTAATAGTTTAAACTAGGCTTTGAGCCACCATCTCTCTTCTATCTTTTTCTTTGTGGGCAGTGAGCACTTTTTATACTATAACTGGTTATAATATATTGTGAGCTAATCCTCACCGTGGTTTTTCCCATTTTTGGTTTTCCACGTAAAAATCTTGGTGTTCATGTGTTTTGCAATGTTGATGTTTCATGATTTCTTTCTTAACTACAGTTAAATGTGCTAAGTGGATTGGATGTTAAGGTATTTGAATGGTTTAAAAGAATACTAATTCACTCCCCTTCTTAGTATTCTGAGTGTTCAACAATTGGTATTAGAGCTTGGTTCCTTGGAAGGAGCTTAACTGCTTGGGGTAGATCTTGGAGATTGAACACATGGTTGATAGAAAACTTCCTACTCCTCTAGAAGAGATCCCAACTATAGGAATCATAGAAGAAGATTGTATGCTTGAAAAAGATGGAGAACTCAAAGTTTCCCTTGAAGATCGAGAGAGAACTAAAGGTGAAAACAAAGATCTAAAAGAAAATATAAAAGAAGCAGATGAATGTATCAAAATTTTGAGAGAGAAAATCAAGAAGTTCAAAGAAAGACATAAGGAAGTCAGTGAACAATTAAAGCAAGTAAATGAAACTATCACTAGTTTAAAGGTACAAGTTGAAGAAAAGAAAAGAATTGAGGAATTTTTGAATTCAATGGTGAAAAGAAAATTTGAGGAATGTATAAGGCTTGAACAAGAAGTTGTGAATCTGAAACCAAGTCTGGAAAAAAAGGATTCATGAAGACAAATTCAAGATGAGTGCTACAAAGCTTGATGGAATGATTACAAATTAGAAAGGCTATAAAGATAGGTGGATTAGGTTTTGAGATAGGAGAAAGTTCAAAATCAAACCGAACATTAAATACTAAAAAGAAGATTGAAGATAAGAAGAACAATGGAAAGCAAATCCAGAATCAAAGGAATGAAGCTAGAAGACCACTGATCAGACAACCAAATGCACAAAGGTACCCATCTTTTAATGGTTTTTGTTATTCCTACAATAAATTTGGATATAAGGCAATGGAATGTAGAAGCAAAATGAATCAGAATGTTCCATCCTTTTTTGGTCAATTTTTTACATGCAAGAAATTTGGTCGTAGAGCTAGTGAGTGCAGAAGTCAAATGATGAATGGCTATAAAAATGGTAAAATGATTCAATCTTTCAAAGGTCGTTGTTATACATGTTATGGATTTGGGCATAAAGCTAATAAATGTAGATCTAGAATGAATGGAAGGAATATTGGTCAGAAGAATGTCACATGTTACAATTGCAATAGGCTTGGACACATTTCTAATTTTTATAGAAGAAAAATATGAGGAAGGATAATCCAGTAAAGAGGAATGAACTGGTGAAAAATATTGATCTTGCAAAGATAAAGAGGAGATGAAAAATATTTGGAGAAAGAAGGAAGAGACAAAAGTTAAGGATGAACATGTACCATCCTCCAGTGTAGATGTTTCTTTTGGAAGCTAATTTGAGAGCTTTAGCTTAGGGGGAGATTTAATGAAAATATATCATCCCCCACCAAAGAAATGGTATTGATGCTTCAACATGAAGATATGTGATGAAGATTGACATGCTTGATCTATTGGTGAAGATTGCAGAAGAAAATATGATAATGTGGAAGTTTGCGGAGCATCAAAAGTTGACCGTGCACACAATGAAAGGTTTACCAACTTTATTGGTTAAGGAATTCAATGCAAAATTAGGTCAAATTACAAGGGTTATAAGTTATTTCACTTAGGAAATTTCATTCATAATGAGGATTAAGGTTATTGTTATACATGCTATGGATTTGGGCATAAATCTAATCAATGCAGATCTAGAATGAATGGAAGGAATATTGGTTAGAAGAATGTCACATGTTTCAATTGCAATAGGCTTGGACACATTGCTAAGTTTTGAAAAAGAAAAAATATGAGGAAGGATAATCCAGTAAAGAGGAATGAACCAGTAAAAACGGTTGATCCAGTAGAAAAAAAGATGGAAAATATTTGGAGAAAGAAGGAAGAGACAAAAATCAAGGATGAATCTATACCACCATCTGGTGTAGATATTTCCTCTGGAAACTAAGTTGAGAGCTTTGGCTCAGGGGAAGCTTTAATGAACATCTTATTTCCCCCACCAAAGAAATGGTGTTGGTACCCCAACATGAAGATATATGATGAAGATCGACATGCTTGATCTATTGGTGAAGATTGCAGAAGAAAATATGTCAATGTAGAAGTTTCTAGAGAATCAAAAGTTGATTGTGCATATAGAGAAAGGTTTACCAACTTTCTTGTCTAAGGAATTCCATGGGAAATTAGGTAAAATTCCAAGTATTATAAGTGATTTCAGTTAGGAAAATTCATTCATAATGAGCATTGAGGAGCAGAGCAATGAAGAAGTGAGTTGTAGCAATCAAGGTGATTCAATATTTAGTGCATTGAAACCCTAGTTCAACAGATGAAAGAAAAGGTATTTATAATCTCAACTGTTGTCCTAGTTTTTAGAAAGTTTGTTTGAAAAAGTAATTTGAATTCATGGCTACATCGAGGGTTATATAAGTAACTAAGAAGCGACAACCAAAATTCAAGAAATACCCTACAAAATCTATTGAAGACAACTTGCTTGGTGTGTTTTCTCATGTTCCATATGGGGTTTTTCCAACTAAGGATATAAGGATTTACATTCATGGAAAGTTGGAAGAATTTGATCACACTAAGCTAGAAGATTTGTGGGCTAAAGAACTGACTGGAAACAACTTTTCCCTAAAACCAGATTATCAAAACCTAGTCATGAAGAAATTGGATGTAAGGCAATGGTTTCCATTTTTTTTTGTTTTGATAGCAAGTGGGTTAGAATGGCATTAAGTAGAATCTATGATAAAAATTTTTGGACCAACACACCTAATGTGATAACAAAAAAAGGGTGATGATGAGCAGGAAAGGGCGAGTGTCTGGTGTTTTGAAATTTTCTAAAGGGGAGGATGATGGAGGGGATGACTCAGAGGATGAAGATGAGCAATGGCATCTCATTTTTCTGTTAGATAATTGACAGAGGTTTATTTTGTTTGTCTTGTGTTTGGTGCTTGATGTTCTTTTCGCAGTTGTTCAAGGTGTTTTAGAGTCTTCCTCTCACACTTTCGTCTGGAGCCTGTCTTTGGGAGGATGATTCTATGGGTTTCGTGGCTTCCTAGCTACCTTTGTTGGAAATATTGAACGTTTCTCCTCTCTCAGTGATGCTTTGGATGATTGTTCTATCTTCTTGGCACAACTTGCTAGTTTCTCTTCGTTACCTCTCCTTGACTCTTCATTTCCATTTTGGTGTCGGTCTCTACATCACTAGGTTGTTTGGGTGTTTGGGTTTGGTCGGGGTTGTTGGTGTTGCTTATGTTGGGGTCATGGTTGTAGTGCTCGTGTTATTGTAGCTATCGGCTTGGCTTCTCTTGCGTGCTTTTGGTGTTGTCCTCAGTATTGTTGGGGTGTTGGTTTATTTTGAGTTGAGGTGGTTGATTAGTTTGCATTTTCTACTTTGGTTGTGCTTTGGTTTCTTTCTCCCTACTCGCCTTTTCCTTTTGATGCCTGTAGGGGTTTGTCTTCAGAATTCCCTTCCCTTGCTCTCTTCCTAGCTCGTGTTTGGTCATTTTAAAAGCATGGTGGCTTAAATGATCTTCTTCTTAGCCACTCTTTGGATAGTTTCCTCCAATGGTTAGCTGTTGGAGTTGCTCTCGGTCTTGCAAAGATGGGAGTTGGCACAGGTGGGGCTAGTGTCAAGGCTACGGGCTCTTCGGCTGGTGCTTTGTTGTTGTTCTTCCTTTGCTTTGATGTTTTCTTTATCTCTGTTGCGAGCCTGATCTTGGTCTCTAGAGTGGTTTTCTTGGAAAACTATTCTCCTTGGCCCATTCTCCTCCTTTTGGAGCTTGGGCTCTATTGGCAGGGCTCTGGTTTGGTTACTATCATTGTTAGCAAGTTCTTCCGAAGTTGGAGGGGGCTTTGTCCTATTTTGAAGTTTCTTGTTTCTCTATGTGGTATCTTCCAAAATGGTGTGCCTGATGTTTATATGGTTAGCAACTGTTATGTTAAGTGTTATGCTCCTCTAACCCTGGTTGTTAGGTGTTTTGTGATTTTTTGGACTTCTTTTCGTAAGGAGGTGGTTGTTATGGCTCCTACAGGTGTCGTTCTTGATGATTTTTGGGAAATGTAGTTTGTGGCTTGGTTCCCCTTTTAGTTTCAGTCTTTGTTGAAGGAGTTTGGTTTTGTTTTATGGGTTTCTAGTTCCTTTATGTTCTTGTTTAAGGGAGGTTATGCTGCCATAATATATGTTGTGAAGTTGTTGGGCGACCATTTGTTCCTCTAAATGATGGTGAAGCTTTTTCTAAAGAACGTTGGAGTTGAGTTGTTATGAAGGTTTATTCTAAAGGCTCAAAAGTGGTGGTGTTTGAGGCTGATGTGTGTCTCTTCTTTCTTGTTCCAGTTTCTTTCCAAGGAAAAGGAGGTTGTGACTACCTTTTCTATTAGAACCCCTTCCTTTTTCTAGGTTCTACAGTTGGTGTCTTCTATGGAGGTGAAGATTGCTCCTTTTGAGGTGGAGCTGGTTGATGTAGTTCTATCCATAAGTTCTCTCCTCTGCTCATTTCTATTGAGGTGGAACCGGTTTGTGCAGGAGAGTGAAGGATTTGGTAGCAAGGGTTCTTATTTTTTCCTTTCCATTAGATGGGAGCCCTCTTCTATTGAGGAAGAGATTGGGTTGGATTTTCAGAAAGGTTGGAGCTGCAAGGAGGAAAATTGTCATCAGTGTTTCTTGCCTTATTACTCCCTTATTGAGGTAAAGTGTAGGAATTGGTTGTTAGTTTTGAATGGGAGCTCTTGTTGTCCTCTTTGTTTTGGCTTAGTGTTGCTATCTTTGAGCGGTGGTTTGCTACAGTCCGGCAGTTGTTTTTCCCACCCTTGGGGTGGATGTTGTTAAAGGTTGTGCTTAGAGTTTGATGGGTGGCATGCCAACCTGTACTACTGGCCATGAGGCTTTTTTTGATATGTTATCTTCTGCTCACTTTTAATGGCTGCTCTGAAACTTTTCGTTCATAGTTTTAATATCTCATATTGCTATTTCATGATAGTTATGTTATGGTTACATACCTGTTGGAATTTAGTTAATCTTATTAATGGTCTGCCTACTATTATGTGGATTAATTTTGGGATTTTGTTTTCGATTAAGCTGTGAATGGTTTTGTGGTTGCAATTTTGGATACTTGGCATGCGTGACTTTAAGATCTGGTTAATTGTGTCTATTGTTGTTTTTTGGTGGTGGCTAGTGCTATTTTTCCCAACTTGTTTCTCTTTTCGTTGTTCGGGCTTGTAACCACGGGATCGGGGCCCTTTCCCTGCTTACTTAATCAAAAACATGATAATAAAAGAGGTGATTAGAGAGGTTACAATTCTATGCTCCGCCAAACTTGTTCCTATATTGAAATCAATTAAGAATGAAGTGGTAATGGAACTCACTAGTGCACATATGATAATAGGGCTTTAGCAGTAAATCCAATTAGAAATCCAGGTGTGAGGTACACATCAATGTTAATTGGCTACAAAATCTATTTCACTAACATAAATAATTCTGTATTTTCCACCACAATTAATGTGGCATGTGAGATGGTTGAAAAAGGTGTTGACTATGAACTTTGTGAGTTGCTAAGGAAACAATTGATGAAGAATTTGAAGCAAAAATAAAAGAAAAGGAATATGCATTTAAGTATGGGACTTTGGTTATATGCTTACTATTCTATTTTCTAAAAGAACTTCCTGGAACCAAAGAAGTGAAATGGTTGCAAGAAAGACCAGTTGCTCACCAAATTAGAGATTTTATGAGTAGTCTTGGTGATGGAAATGCACAAGATGAGGCACTTGCTGCCTTATTTGTAGTTTTTCAAAAGAGAATGCATGAGAGAGACATGATTCCAAGGAAAATGGTAGAGAAATATAAAGATGATATCATATTTTTGTTAAGTATTGATGAATACATCATGGAGGCAGTTGAACCAAGGTCTGTGTGGATCCCTATGTTTGGATATGAGGTCACTGAATAGGAAATTGCTGGTTTAGCTAACATTTTGTTGAAGAGTCCAAAGGATACAACTAAGGATAGGTATGGACATTATGAAGAAAAATCCATGGAGGTGCACATGGAGCAAAAGAAACTAGTAATATAGAAGAAGGTTAGAAAGATGGTTGAAGAGATTGCATAGGAAATGGGCATCTCAAAGGAACAAATGCAGTACACAAGATAAAAAGCTAAAGGAGAATCAAGTGTTGCACAAGGATCCAAAAGCACAAGAAGATCTGGTAGGATACTACCACTCCTCCTTCAATTCAAATTCCTCTGGGTCTAGGCAGCCTATTGAAGAGAAAACAAAAACAACTATTAGTCCTCCGGTGAAGGAGAAATCCCCTCTGGTTGTGCAAATGACAAGGATAGAGAAGAAGAAGGCTACTTTGGTAGCACCACCTGCTACCCCTACAAATAAAAGACAAAATCAAAAGGCAATGAGAGAAAGGATTACAAGTGTAAATGTAGAAGAAGAAGAAGAGGAAGAAGTACCCATGTTGGTCCGCAAAAGGAAGAGTGATGCTTCACAAGGTGAAGCAAGTGCTAAAAGAAGAAGATTTGACATTATTGATATAGATAGTGAAGAGGAGATCGAGAAAGAAAAAGAAGCATTTGTGATACAAATGAGGGAGAAGAAGAAAGAAACCACAAAGAAAGGGTCTCTGGATAAGAAAAGTAGAGTAGAAACAAAGAAGGCTCTAGATGAAGTGAAGAAGAAAAAGGTAAGAGCTCACATTCCTATGAAGGTTGAGGCACTAGTAAATGGGATAATTCAACATGATATGCTTGGAGAAACTAGAGCTTTGTACAATGAGGTTAATGAAACTGATAAGGCCACAATAGTAGAGGCCATTGTAAATACATCATAATGCTTGAAGTGGACATGAGAACTATACAAAAGAAGATACATGCAGAGCTTTGGGATGTCTTGGTAAAGAGAAGACAAAAGGATATTGAAGAAGATTCCAAGATGAAGGCCCGTGATCTTGAAGTGATTAGTGCTCCCTTGTCTGTAGAATATAAGACCACATTGGCCAAACTATACACAAAAGAGCTAAGAATGAAATAAAGGGTAATAATTTTGATGAGAAGTGACAATAGTGATCATGAGAGACTCCAAAAGGAGACTATTGACAAGGTTGCGAACCTAGCACAGAGACTAGGAATGACCCCAGAGCATAAGGATCCCACTCCAGAAGTTGAAGATGAGCATATACAAGATAATACTCCTCTAAAAATAGAAGCGATGACACGAGAAGATGCAAAAGTAGAGAAAAATACTGATGAAGAAGCAACAAAGGAAGATACATCCACTCCTCCTCCAGTACTTGAAGTAAATGTCACTCCTCTAGTTAACTTAGAGAACCCTGCAGAGGAAGAGAATAAGGATAATTGTGAAGAAAATTCTAATGCAAGGAAGGAAGATGAAGATAAGAATGAGGATGCATCTGAAGATGCAAAAGCAAAATAGGAAAATCTAGTAAAATTCATAAAGAATGGGGAAGAGGACCTAAAGGGAAAATTTGTGAAAATTACAAAGTCTTCTAGTAAATCCTCTGGCTCCTCTAGAGATTCCTTGAAGAATATACTTAGCATACAGCGTAATTTCTATCCTATTGTGTTGTCACAATTGTTACAACTGCCAATGCCTGGACAAGATTTCCCCATTCCATGCATCTGCCCAGAAGGAGATCATAGAAACACATGAAAAGATTCGAGAGTTAATGGAGGAAGCAGTCAAAGCATTACAAGAAGCTATACCTGGAGAAAACATAGACACATATCTCTCCAGTATGGAAAACTTAAAAAATTTAATTGATTCTTTTAAAGTATATGCATTTGGACTTAGAGGTGAAGTAGAAAAAGAAGTAGAAAAGAGAATAAATGATAAAAAGATGGAGATCACGGAGAAGTGTGCAATTGCACACAAATTTTTTTTAGATACGGTAAAGGATGCACATATTTGTGTGGATGAGGTGAAGGCCTTGTTCCAATAATTCATGAAGTGGCTTGGAGACACACAAAGTATAAAAAAGTGAAATGGACTCCATTGTGTCCCAGATTAATAAAGCCTCTAATGCATATGATTCGGCGTTAGACTTGGCTGGTACCCAAAGGAATGTAATTGAAGATATGCATAAGAAGTTCTTCCAGCTGCAAGCACAAAGGGAAAATTTCATTTTGCAGTTCGAAGAAATAAGGGACTTGGTGAATGACAAATTTATACCTATCTCAAGTGCCCTTTTGAGTGTTAATAAGGCTATCTAGATAAATCTGGTACCTGGAAGGAGAAGAAATATTAGTGGAACTTGAAACACAGTGCAGATTGCTTGAGCCAACATTAAAGAAATGGAAGGAAGGAAAGCAAGCATAGCAGACCCATCTATAGAAGTTGCGGGCATCAACCTACTCCAATTGAAATATTTCTTATTCTTTATGCATTTCAGGTTTTCAGTTCATACTAGTTGTAAATATGTTGAACATATAGAGTAGTCTCTTGTACAGTTCTTTTTTGGCCAATTCAATCTTTTAATTTGTACATATGAATATATTTCTCAGGGGGAGATCCAGTATAAGGTAGAATAGTTGTTGTAGGAACACTTTTCCCTTGATGTCAAAGGGGGGAGAATGATTTGGAGAACTTTGAAGATATCTTAGCATGTTTCCATCAATGACAAAGGGGGAGATTGTTGGAAGAATGTCATTGATGTTGTTGTTGGCAATATGAGCATGAGAAATAAGCACAAGTTATATAATGATGTGTTGTAGTGTTGTCATTGATGTCAATATTGTATCTTGATGTGGTGCAGATCATTTTGGTTGGTTCTAACATGTTTTGAAGTGTTTGTGGAAGAAATTTTTGTAAGATGGTTTGATTTGGTAAAGATGGTTGTGATGGAAAATTGACTATGTTAACTCTGCTAATTTTGTGTAATAGAGCATCTCCTTTTTGGGTTCACGCCAATTTGCAAAAGAAGATTTCACTCCGCACTTCTAACATTATTTTTTTGGTTGTTAGAAGTTTCTGATTCCATAATTTCATCATGTTTTTGGCTTTTGGTTTAAGAGATCTAAGTAACAGAAGTTTGACCTCGAAGTTTACAGTCATTCCCTGTGCAGTGCATTTGAGTGGGAGAGTCCACACTTCTCCATGGATAAGTTTTTGGCTTTGTGCTTTTGAAGATATGTTGACAAATGGAATGTGTGTGAATTCCAGTTGGCATTGAATTTTGAGGTCCATGTGTCTGATCATGAACACACAACTGAAGAATTTTGGTATTAGGTCTTCTGCAGTGCTGACTTAATAAGTTTAAAGGTATGCGAAGGTTAAATAAGTGTTGTGGTCTTATGTGGGATCTATTATAGGTCCATGATGACCTATTTCAAGTTATTTTGTGATTTGAATTTTGGCATGAGGCATATATGAAATATTTTGAGACAAGTTATCTTTTGAATGTTACATTTAATTAGGCTTACCAAATTATGTTATGCTTAAAGCGAATATAAATGTTAGATCTTTTTGGTGGTTTGTAAAAGCAAGTGATGAATATTACAAGTGTTCTATATGTATGTGATGAGAATATTATTAGAGCAGTGCAAATTTAAGTTGTGAATGTTAAGTAGAAGATTAGAATGATGCAAATGCAAAGGAAAGCAGAGTGTTAGATCTGAATCAGATGAAGTGTGTAAAGTCAATTTATTGAGCTTTATTGGAACTACATTTCATGCATATGATAAATGCAGAGGAAAGCAGAGTGTTAGATCTGAATCAGATGAAATGTGTAAAGTCAATTTATTGAGCTTTATTGGAATTGTATTTCATGCATATGATAAATGCAATTGTAACAGTTCAAACTAGGTTGTGAGCCACCATCTCTCCTCTATCTTTTTCTCTGTGGGTATTGATTCCACTTGGACAATGAGTCCACTTGCAATGAGCATTTCTATAAATATATTGTAACTAGTTATAATATATTGTGACCTAATCCTCATCGTGGTTTTCCCATTTTGGGTTTTCCATGTAAAAATCTTGGTGTTCATGTGTTTTGTGATGTTGTTGATGTTTCATGCTTTCTTTCTTTACTGCAGTTAAATGTGCTAAGTGGATTGGATGTTTAGATGTTTGAATGGTTTAAAAGAATATTGATTCACCCCCCCTCTCAGTATTCTGGGTGTTTAACAAAATTAAGTGAATTTAACTAAATAATTGGATATTATTTAATTAAATGGAGGAAACTGATGATAACAAGGAAAATGATGTTAGTAAGTGAAATCAAGATGTGTGATATGCTTAGAACATTTTTAGGTGTCTACAGTATGTACATGTACCATTCTTTATAGAAAGAGAGGATAACAAGGAGATAAACATCACACATCTATTCTCATATATCATATGCAAAATGAGGATAATATAAATTTGTTGTTATAGTTCAAAATTGGTTGTCTATTATCTTCTCTATTTTTAATTTTCAATTTGCATTTGTATATCCAAACCTCCATCACAGACATAAACCATTTGCACATTTAACATAGTTAAATCTCTTTAATTAGATTTTCCACTATGTTTTCCTCCTAGGATTTGAATCAATTTTGGAGCTTATATAAAAAGATGATACAATTTTTGAAATTTTACATGTTTGTACTCATCTTGACTAAATCCTATAAATTATATTATATTGTACTCACATGGTATATCCTTATTGACAATTACTTATGTTACCTAATTACTAGGGTAACTTTGGAGGAATATCACCAAGCCCCATTCCCTTATGTACTTACCTAATTATGTCATACCTATTACTCAATATGTTGATTGTACTTACACAATGTTGCCTATTGTTATTCATTACATGCTTGTCATGCTTACACATTGTTATTTATCAACATTTGTTACATATTTGTTGCACTTGCACAATGTTACCTTTCAATAATTATTACATGCTTTATATACATTACATGATGTTATCATTGACAATTATTGCATTCTTTACACAATGTTATCTTTTACCCTTACCTGTAGTTCCTCACCCCTCTTTTTACCTTTTTGCAAAAAAAAAAAGGATATCAAGGGTAAAAGCACAAAGTTGTGTCACACTTTTAGCCAACTTATCAGCATAACTAAATTTAAGTATTTTTAACTAAAAATAATTTTGGTCAAACATATGATCTAGTAATATTCATTCTAGCTAAGTTAGATACTTCCACAGCTTTTTCAACTAAACTTGTTGGCTAAAAATATATGGAGCACCACTTTGATTCCAATTTACCAAAAAAATAAAATTATTTGAAAAAATTGAAGTTTCAACAACTCCTACTAATGTAAATAACTTCTTTTTAAAAATATAAAAATACCCTTTTGTAGATCCATAAGTGTAGTTTTCAAAAATATATTTATTTTAATAGTTTAGCTATTATTTATTATTTATTTTTTATATTTACTAAAAGTAGGTTATCCGCACAAAATATTAGGTTGATTACATGCCAAGGAAAAATACTAAAACTTATTAAAAAAATTTGAAAAAAATATGATGCACTAGATAAAAGAATCTATTTCAAAATGGTATATTTTTTGTCCATTTTAGATAAATATTTAATATGGAAGTTGTCGTCCAATGGAAACAACTATTTTTTGATTTACACACATTTTAATATTTATTTAAAAATATATATTTATCAAAATTGGAAACAATATTTTTTGATTTACACACATTTTAATATTTATTTAAAAATATATATTTATCAAAATTGGAAGAAAATATATCCATTCACTAAAGTTTCAAGTTATAAATACACAAAAAATTTGAATGAAAAAAAATAAAATTTACTACAAAAAGTTTGGCGTCCCGTGCAACTTCATTTTTCAGCATTTTATCAGCAACTAAATTATAGTGTTAATTTATTAAAAACTAGTTTAAAATTATTATTATTATTATTATTTTTAAATACAAACATAAAATATATTAAAAAATACATATTTCACTAGTTTACATCATTTCAAAATTCAAAACATATATGCCACTTTTTAGCGATTCAAGTTTAAAAGTTGGATCAGTGTTGGCCGTTTCCTTTATAAAGTGTGACACAACTTTGTGTCTTTACCTTATTGTGGTTATACTCATTTTAAAATGCTTGATAGACACTGTTTGTTGAAACATTTTCTTTTGCACTTGTACATTCTAAAATGTGGAGCACTCATGGGAATATGTGTACACATAATCCATATCTTTTATATGATATTGTATACATATTTGCATCCTTTGAGTGTAAAACATTTATTTTCATGTCAATTGCTTGATTTTACTTTGACATGCATTCTCATGTAGCTTACATGCAAGTCAAAGTGAAGGACAAATGCAATGGTAAAAATTGCATACCCATGCCCTCTTCCCTTATATAAATAAGGGCCCATGACATCTAGGTTATCTTTTAAGCTTAGACTAATGTGTGAGATGGCATATTTTGTATGGAAGTTAACAAGTAACTTTACCCTGGCATGTCCCCACATCACTCGTCCCCAAGATCTAGGTCTTGTCTCCACATCTAATCATTCATTGTCCTAATTGAAACCCACCTTTGTAAAATTGATCTAGGTCAATTTTGTGATTGTAGATTTGAAACTCAAACCATTAAATTTGAATTTCTTGATTTCAGCTCATGTTTCCCTCTCTTACTAGTTATTACAAGTCAACTTTAAAGTACAACTTGTTTCAAATTGTACGCTAGGGTGGTGTATTTAAAGACTAACCCTTATATAAATTAAACATATCTAGGATTGAGCACCTCTAGAATTCAATTGCAAACAAATAAAAAGAATTGCATTAGCATTGCATCATCATTCTAAGAGCATATTGCACACTTGCTTAATGTTCACAATCTTAGTCCATTATCGTTCAATCAATCCATCCAAAAATTTGATTAAAAAGTCCTTAACCCTCACAATTCAACAAATTCCCCAAATTCTCAACCTTAGTTCATTGCCATTAAATCAATCCATGTAGGAATTTAATTAAAAAAACCTTAACCTTCATAGTTTAATGAATTCCCCAAAGGTGTTTATTAATGCCACCTATCTTTACACATATTCAAATATCAAATATCAAGACAAGCATAATCCAACAAACATTATGCTAGATCAAATTAGGTTCTAATCTAGGAGTCATGATCAAGTCTACCCTCATAAAGATGCATTCTCCATGAGATGAAACCAACATAAATAGTCGTGAACTATAGAATTATGAATGGATTCCTAATATCTACTTAATACTATTCTTATTAAATTCAAAACTAAATATCATGCATTTTATTTTATTTATTTTCAAGTTTAATTTTAATAATTTCTATTATCAATTATAAATCTAAATTAATCATTGAATAACTCAACCTTACAATATTGTTTTGGATTATAAGAACAACCTACATTTATAACCATAAAGATGGAATTCTAAAAAGGTTTAAGACTACATCACAATAATTCTTGCATGGAAATAACTCAAACACTATGAATACTACTAGACTCTTTTCCTTTATAAACAAAAAAAAAAAAAAAAAATGAAATGCAACAAGCATTTACTAACATCATAATGTCCCCTATGGTTTGCCACTACACACAAACACATGAACAAATGGATTAGTTTGGATTAGTTTAGTTGTGTCAAGAGAGTATAGACAACAAATATTCTCGATACAAATTTGTATTATGATCATCAAATTATATGCATGTAGATATTGTTATTTAGAGAAATGCTTAGAATATTTTTTAAGTGTATGTAATTATGCAAATAAATGTGATTCAAATTCACAATCTACAATTTTTTTTAATGTGGGGTAAACACTTTTGACTAGAGTTGTGACTAGATGAGGCCACATATGAGGGACCTCATCCCCAACACAAACACTCATCATAACACCCCAATAAGGGTTTGAACTTTGATGGCAAGAATCACAACACCACAATTTAACCATCACATTATGCCATTACCAACAAATTCATGACCTACATTTTATTAGTGCATGTTTCAACCAATTATACTACATGATCAATGATGCTTCTAACTGTAGCAACTCACTTTATTTAAAGAAACAATATTTTGACTTTTTGATCAATCATAAGATGCATTCGTCATGATTATATATATGATAACCATACAGACAAATTTATATGAAGAATAGTCATTGCTTAGAGAACAGGGGTAAAGTAATTTCGGTTGATATATGTTAAGCTTATTTACATTTATTATACCAAAAGCCTAGATTTCCAATTGATATGAGTTAAGTTTGCAGTAAGAAATTTGTTTAAGATTTAAAACGTAACAAATGACGGCCAAAATCTGGGCATGTCAATGAGATGGCTATATCCACTACTGTAATATGCATTTGACAATTAGTTAATTCATTTATGATACATTTTGTTTTCATCTAAACCATAGATGAAGAGCAAAACTGGTCAGACAAGCACTCTACATTTTCCCAAAAATGTAGCATGCACTACACATTAAAAATAGTTAGAGATAAAATAAAAGATACAATTTGAAATAAAATTTGGAAGAAACATAATTTTGGTATCTTTGGGTTAACCACAGAAAGCACAAGTGCCTTTAACATGCAAGGCAGCAAATCATTTGACATTCCAGGATATTTGGTTTGAAGCATGTTATTCAAACATATGCCAACAATGACAACAATATCGCAGTGGAAGAGGACACAAACTAAAACAATCAATGCAGATATGAACAATTTCCATGCATGCAATGCATGCATTACCAGGCCTCAGGTCCAATATTCTACAGTTTACGACATGTTTTACGTTTTGAACCACATACTACAGCTCACATATTTCCCCTTGCTGTTAGTTAGATGACCTTAGATTTGGCAAGTATCATTCCCAGGCCGATCTAGTTTTTCTTTGTAGGCAAATACCCAGTTTTTAAGTTAATGCTTTGAGATTAGCATTTCAAAGCAGTTCCTTTCTTCCCAAGGTTTCAGATTTGCCTTCTAAACCCCTGTTCAGGGATATACTTGTTCAATAAAAAAACTAGTTGGTCTTTTATTGAGTACCATAATTTTAGAAATTTACCTTTACTCATAAGTAATTTTAATGGTGACTGTCCACCTGTCAGCCATAAAGCAGGTCACTATTCACCATATAAATAGTTTTATTGAACTTTGAAATCAAATCAAATTTCCAAAAATCAATCAAAATCACTTGAAAAAGTTCTATTAAATTATATTGTTTGAATCTCACTCATACATTAAACAAACAATAAAAATATGGATCTAAAAATTCATTATGTAAAAGATGGAACTAAATTGCAAAATTAGATTAGACTTGAAAAATGCAGGCAAAATTATTACAGAATAATCTAACACATAATGTGCACAATAGAAATATATAAAATATTATTATTAATCATTCGGTGATTACAAAGTATTGTGCAAATGCTTATAAGGAATTGTATTCATGTACAACTTCACAAAACTATCCTAGGAGAAATTGACTCTCAATTAATTACTAAGTGACTTTATTAAAATGTAAACATTAATTTTCTAACACCCCACTTAAGATTTACATTACACACGACAAAACATGCTGATTGAAGAAACACAAATGCATATTCTTTAGAAGCTTTTCTTTGAAAAAACAATTCTTGTACCACAGAAAACTCCATCAAGCTGCTTTGTAACCCTCATAAGGGTGTAGATCCCGAGAGTTGAATTCTTGAGTTCCCAGATTACCACCTCCCTGAATTCCTAAATCACAAATCTCCAGAATTATTGGACGACAATCCATGTCAAGATACATCCACTGTGCTCCATCAAGTTGTCTCAGGACTCTTGAAAGGGTATAATTCCCAAGATCCACAAACTCCCAAACTATTTGGAAAACAATCCATATTGAATTTACACCAGATGCCTTCCTGTCTTCAAAAAACATTCACATTATATGAATTTTTCAATACTGTCAGCATTTAAAGAAAAGAACACACAAAAAACAAAAACAGCTGCTTCTCATACAAAGCACCCTCTCTAAACAAAAGTTGCTTGAGATGATGGCATTCCTCTTACCTCTGATGTCTGCCAGCCTCCTCTTTGACCTTGCTGTACACTCCACCCAATAGAAATAGTTGTGAGTGTCTAAAAGCTCTTTCAAGTGTATCATTGATGGTCCCAAACATACAAACATCATGTGAAGTGGCATGCAATATCAATTTGTTTCCCAATTGTTATTGTCACGGATAACTAAAACTTCATTTGCACAAATCTGTTTTAATTGCAACAATTGTCTATGTCATCACATAGAGATTGGCACGGCCTAGTTTCTCGATTGAAATGTGAACGAAAAATTGTTGCTTTGATGAGAATTGATTCAAGAAGTTATTTATGGATGAAATGAAATCATTATTGCGATGGAAAGGAATGTTCTCATTGGCAATGGAAAACGGATCCCGTGCTTTCTATTCACACTCTTCCACTCAGCAAAAAATACATCTCGAATAGTCTCTCTTCCTGCATATGAAGTTTTAGCAGCGTGCCTTTTTATTCAACCCTACACTGCCTCTCTGCATGTAATCTTCCACGTGGCCAGCCGATTCTTCCTGCAGATGTTTGCAGTATTCAGAAAAAAGTTCTATTTTTATATAATTTCTTTAAAAAATTTGAAAACCTAAAATACAGCGAAGACTTCCTACTCTCACCATGTTCCGCTTACTTCACCATGTTATATTTCCTTTTTGAAATCTTTATATTTCCAGACCTCTTGCTATTGTTGTTTCTCACGCACCATTGACAATGTGAAACACTATTCTTCCACTACATACTTTCATAACCCTTATTGTTGATTATGTAGCACTAGGTCTTTGGTGTAATATTCAGATCTTTGGCGCAGTGTTGAACAATGATAAATTTCACCAATTACATGCAGCATCAACCAATTCTCCTATGCTTTGCACGCTGCACAAACAATGGTCTCCTCTACTCTGCATGTAGCATAATTACAAGATATTGTGCAAATGTTTATAAGAACATTGCATTCTCATACAACTTCTAAACTACCCTACCAGAAACTAACTCCCAACTGATTACTAACTTAAGTCACTGAAGTGACTTTATTAAAATGTAAACCTTAATTTTTCCAACCGAGATAGTGTGATCATGATACTCTCTAGATAGAGACAACGTACCTGCATTATTACATTTGCATTCTAGTGCTGTTCAGTGACTGTTTGTGTAGAAATAAAACCATTACACTAAAATACGACTATAATGAGAAATGATTCAATCCTTGAACTGTATCTAACGTATTTAGTCAATTTTAGTAGAACTGGACACAATAAGAAGAAACCAAAAGAATGGCACAGTAGTTAACTACATTTTGCGAGTACACCAGAAAGTTGGCACTCAGCTGGACATTCTGAAGAATTTGTTTTTCCTCCATCCCACAGTTACCCAAAGCAACCCCCATACAGAAAATTTTCTTCAATTGAAGATTGAATGTAGCTTTGGTTTCATTTACTTTTCCCAGCAACGACTTGGTATAATACCAAAGTAGGAAATTTAACTGCCTTGTTTAGACCAGGACCAAGAAGTCCATGAATCTACTTAATAATTGCTTCTGATGCAAGAAAAACATGCTATTTCTTTGCAAGTTTCTTAACCAGTTTCTTGATATCCTTCATTTTTTTTAATTTCCACATCCATGTAGTCCAAACCTATTTTCTCAGCCTGCCATTTTGCTGAAGGTCAAAAATCATATTCTCACCCTCTTTCAAATGCCTTCTTGAAAATATATCAAATGTTCCATGATGTCCTAAGTCCAAGACAAAACAAAGGAAGAGGGTGAAGGACGTGGCAAAGAGTGATGTTTTTTCCAGTGATGCAAAATACATTATCTCTATCATTACTCCAATCTTCATAATGATCAAATATGGGGATGCTAATACAACTAGCCTTGGGGAGGTGTATGAGTGCATTTATACTATGCTTGACCAAATGAAGGTTGTTGTCCGACAGAATGACCCCATATTGCAATTCTACAACGAACATATTCAACCAATCATTCATCACTAATGGGAGAAGCCCAACACTCCCTTGCACATGGCTTCCTATGCATTGAACCCAAAGTGGTATATGCAAAGGCTTGGTAGGATTACACCTATATAGGATGTTGAGGTGAAGGCAGAGTTCATGAAGGCTATTCAAAAGATGTATGATTCTACAAATGCCAACATCATTCATACTAAGTGGACAAAATTTGCTACTCTTAGGGGTTATTTTTAGGAGGCCAAGATAGATAGGGAGACTATGACCCAGAAGGACCTAATTTTGTGGTGGACCATGCATGGACCTAATTCCTGACTATCTCTCTAGCCATTTGTTTGCTATCCTAGGTTTCTAGTTCTTCTACTGTCAAGAGGAACTAGTCTACTTATAGCTTCATCCACTACATTAAGAGGAACAACCTTACCTCTAGGAAGGCAAAAAAGCTTGTGGTTGTACACAATGTCTCGTGTCTCATTAAATACAACAAATGGGATTGAGAGCCAAAGAAGCTAGCACAGGTTGGTGATGATGCTACAAAAACAAGGCCCATTGCATTGCTTGCTCCATACCATTGGAAACCAAGACAATGCAAAGGTGACAAAGGGCCTCTTCAAATGCATTAAGAGTTATTTCCCTTCGTCAAAGGATTGGTGAACACCTATAGTAGAGATGCCTTCATACAAACAAGCAAACGAATTTTTTCTCTATTGTTTGTGTCATAAAAGGTAGGACCACCTTGAAACCAAGTATTTGCAATCAACTTTTATCTTTTTCCCTCTTTGAAAGTTTTATGTTTGAATATGAAGTTTGAAATACATTATAGATATTAATATATAAGTTGCCAAATTGGAATTAGGTAGGAGTACATTGGTATGGCATACCATTACGGCAAAGAAAGGGCTAGGTATGTCCCTATAGAAAAAAAAAAAGTTGACAATTTGGGGTCACTTTCAAAGTTTGGGTATGCAATAGAACAATTCTCAAGTTCAACTACAAGTTCATCTATATATTATTTATATATGTTTATAAATAATATATGAAATGAATATTGATATTCATAATTGTATAATTACAAGAGGAGAGAAATACTCCTTATAAAGGAAATTACAGGACGATGCTTCTAAAAAGAAATAACGTTTAACCGAGGAAACCAAAGCCAAAAGCAGGAAAGATGCTAAAACAAACTAAAGTATAACTCCTCAAAATTAAAGCTAATCCTAGTTAATCCAAAACAAACAAACACTAATGAAGCTAGATTTAATTCAATAATATCATATTTGAATATTTTGGCCATGTCTCTCTTTAATGTCATCCCACAAACGAAAACTGCTTCAAATTTATCTTGTTTGGTGTTGGTCATCAAAACATATATGCAAAACCTTATACCAAAGATGTTCCACTCATCGCGAGTTAATTCTTTCGACAGATGCTTCCTGAAGGACTCTCATTCAAATATAACTGCTGCAATACCTCCTATATGACCAACCTTCCCACAAGCAATTGCATCTCTGGAGCCTCCACCAATCAGGTTTCGTTCCTACCATGCATTCTCTCAAGCGCAACATCCTTAAGAAAATGCCTGTCTAGAACACCATATTCACCCAACCTCTAATTGTTTCCTCTCCACTCCATTCTGCTGCAAAGCTTGTTGCAAGTTCACGTCCTGTCAACATTGTTGGATGTAATGTTGAGCATTTCGATGAAGTGCTCGTAGGAACGTGACAAACTTTTCAAAGTGATCACCACCATATCCTCCTCTTCTATCTTATGACCAATGGCCTCCAATTGATCGCGAATATTTTTTATTTTCATCAAGTGCCCCTCTAAGACACCTGGGTCATCCAACAATAGCATCATCTTTCCTTGAAAGAAAGCCCCTTTGGAGTCTCTGAGGTCCCATGCTGATCTCTTCTGGAACAGCTCCATCTTCACATTCCCCACTTCTGTGAAGTCTTTGAACATCTCCATTGGCAAATATATCTTGTAGCTACGAACCCTCCCACACCCATCATACTTGTTCCGATCCTTCCTAACAATAGTGAGACTGTACCTAGAACAAGTGCATCTAGACACCGGTATTCAAAGATGGTAAGCATCCTCTACTTCCACGTGTTGTAATTCTTTCCATTGAACCTCTACGTATTTTCCAACATAACATTGAACAAAGACACCATCCCTCCCTGCTTCAAAAGCACTCCAGATAACACCAGGATCACTGCACAAACACTCAGGACAAATTAGCTGTCTCACCATTTTCCAAAACAGTCTAAAAAAGATTTAACCAAAGATTCTTTCTGTTCCTCAAACTCGAAAGATTCTTTCAAAAAAATCCTCGAAAACTACAAAAATTTTATAGAAAATTTTTCAAAACTTTGTAAATTTTTTAAGAAAAAATTTTGAAAACTCTTTGCAGAAATTTTTATTTTTTCCAAAAAAATCCAATCAAAACTAGCTCAAATTTGTTTTTTCCAAGCTACCATGAAATCTGAAAAACCAAGTCCAAAAACCCTAGGTTCTTCAAACAAATCCTCAAAAATCAGGCACAATTATTTAGAAACCCACAAATCTATAGAATTGCCCTAGCATAGAATCACAAAATCTGTAGAAAGCCCTTGTAGTGAACAGAGAAAGAGTAGAAAACAGCACAAATCTGCACCAAAACACCAGGTTGCGAGCAAAAAAACTTTCAAAAACTACTCAAACTCCATTCTGGCCAAAGAGACGCCAGTTTTTCTTCAAGAAATCACCCAAAATGAAATAAATATAGAAAGCCCTAGCGCGCTCTTTCAAAAGTCAGAAAATCGATTAAGTTGGTGGTCGAGCATGTAGGTAACATCACAGTACTGACAAAAATTGCAATTATCCGTAACTTCGGGATCTAAATTTTGTTCTCAAGGAATAACGCGAACAAAAGATCAGATAAGAGCCCCACACTAGATTTTTCAACTGAAACAGTTGGGATGGCATCAAACAATGTTCACACTTGAAATCAACATAATATCTCCCCAAGAACTGGCCCTCAAGTTGTCTCATGGAAATGAGTTTTATCAAACAATTCTCTTTCAAACTCTTACTTGCCGATCCAAAACCCTTCAATTTCTGCCTTAGGAATTTTGTCAAATAGTTGGCATACAAAGTCTGTACTTGCTGATTTTGTTTTCAGTTTGCTGTGAATTTATTTTGATGTTTGCCAATGAGGTAGAATGCTTGGAAATAATTGCAAAGACAACTAAGCAAGTATCTAAAATGAAATGCAGCTCTTTTTGTATTTTTCAAATGCATATACATGAATTTCTAAATGTAAATGCACACCTACAGCCAAGAGAGATTTTCACAAACACTTGGCATGAAAACTAATCCAAAGTGATGCAATTACATATAAGAAACATTTTGTCAAATAGATGGCAGCCAAACTCCTTATACCCCCAATATTATATTTGTAAAACATGAAGAGTTACAAGCTGACTTCAATATGCGATCAGACCTAGATATGAATATTTCAACTAGCTAAAGGATTGAAACTAGATGCAATTCGGCTGTGATTGCTACAACAATACAATGCAATTTCCTTGGACTTATATGGACTATAATTACAATGATCATAAGAGTCAGCTATAAACTTCTAACTGAGACTAAGACACTAAGATGCATTACAATGCCAAAAAAGATGGAACCTGATTTTTTGTAACAGCAACCATGAATAAGCTCGATTCTCCTTGATGAAGCTGTTTCTGACCTTCAAGGTAGTGAGCCAACACTCTCCTATGCAAATCGACCTCTTATGAATTTTCTTGGATTTTTAGAAGCTTACTTTCCCAAAATCGGCCCTGCACCAAGTGCACCCAGCTTGTGCCAAAGCTCTGGTTTTTAATGAGCAGCCAATACCAAAATTGAACTCCTCTTGGCAAGACGCCTTTCTCTAGCAAAATTGTCCTTTTTAGTGACTAAAATATCTTCAATAAAATCTGCTATTATTTTCCCTTGAATCGATTTCCTCTTCAAGACAAAATTTGGCCAATGGCCACTAAATTTTGGGCAATGAAACACAAGTAGAAAGTCTGAAGTAACTCCTCAAGTTTCCAGGTAGGCTTGATATTTCACAAGCGAAACTAGGACCAGCTAGGCTTGTTATTTCACAAGCGAAGTTTGCCAAGCATTAAGCTCACCCAATGTAGAAATGTAGTAATCAACTCAACCATGCCAAAATGCCCAGCCAAAGCTTCTTTTTATACTTTTTCAACCACATCT
The DNA here is from genome assembly GCA_007258455.2 of Sequoia sempervirens. Lineage (NCBI taxonomy): Eukaryota > Viridiplantae > Streptophyta > Pinopsida > Cupressales > Cupressaceae > Sequoia > Sequoia sempervirens. Next base: position 15,021,954 of record VDFB02000015.1, on the reverse strand, counting down.
CCAAGAAGCTTCTAAAAATAAAGTATTATTTTATTCAAGTGACTTTTTATAATATAATATTTATTTTAGTCACTTTATTAAATTAATTAAATATAAGGTCACCTTTTAATATTTAATTATTTGATAACCTCATAAATAACTAATTTAATAATCCACTTAATTTAATTAAAATAATCAATTAGTCATCCTTATGAAATATCATTAATTTGGACAACTTAATTAATTTAATTAAATTGAACTTCCTCCAAAATTCGGGACATGACAAAAATACAGAAGAAAAAATCACGTCGTGATTTTTGTGAAAAAACCCTCAACGCCAACAAAGGAGATTGTGATTTTCAAGAGAAAACAACCCATGAACTTCCTTCAGAAACCTACGATTCCTTCAAGAAACATTCAGACGTGATTTTCAAAAAAAATGCACTGTAGAAACCCTTGAAAATCGCCTTCAAAATTCTCGAAATTTTTCCTTTACAAACCCTCAAAAAAAATTCTTCACTAAAAACCCTTCAATTTTTAACAATATCGGCTCACAAAAAATCTTTAAAAATTTCTTCAATTTTTATTTAAAAAAAAAATTGGCTAAAAAAATCCAAGAAATTTTTAAAGATTCCTTAGGAAAACAATTCGTCAAAAGAGATCGAGCCTAAGCTCTATACCATGAAATGATTATTGATATTCATAATTGCATAATTACAAAAGGAGAGAAATACTCCTTATAAAAGAAATTACAGGATGATATTTCTAAAAAGAAACAATCGTTAATTATAGAAAACTAAAGCCAAAAAGCGGAAAGATGCTAAAACAAACTAAAGTGTAATAAAAAATTACTAAAAGCTAACTTAGTTAACTAAAGTAAACAAACGACTAATAAAAGCTAAGATGACCATTAATATTACATTTAATATTTTAATAATATATAGTATCAAAATATACAAAAATGCTCATAATTTGAAATATATTAATTATAGTATTTTATATAATATATAAACATAATATTATATTTATACTTATATTCATATAATATAATATAGTTTATAACATATTAATATATAATGGGTATGCAATACAACAATTCTCAAGTTCAGCTACAAGTTCATATATATACTATTCATATATGTTTATATATAATATATAGTATCAAAATATACAAAAATACTCATAATTTGAAATATATTAATAATAGTATTTTATATAATATATAAACATAATATATTTATATTTATATTCATTCATATAATATAGTTTATAAAATATTAATACATAATTGTTAAATTATATATATATATATATCAAGGTCATGACATGTATAAGTAACTACAATCAATATGACATTATTTGCAGCAATGTTGAGGTGTCTACAATGCATCGAGAAAGGTTGGTTCATCGTATATATATTTCAAATAATAGCTTCTAGAATCGATACCATGTGTAGATTGCAATTCCATGATGGGGCCATTCACATGAATGGGCCAATTGTAGACATCGCAGCCATTGGCAGAAAATCCTTGGAAAAACAAATGAATTTTTTTTTAAATCACATACTAGTGCCCACAACTATTTTTTTGGCTACAAAATCATTTATTTATTACGTGTTTTCCAAGGTCCATCTCAAAAGGACCTACAAAGTACCAAGGATTTCCAACCAAACTGTGGGTGAACCCAAGCTGTCCTGACCCCAAACCATATTTTTGCAATTAGGGGCCTATTTTCAAAGAAAATGATAACATAGAAAAAAAAAATATAAAAATCATAAATATATGCATATTTGCAACCTAAATAGAAATTAAGTTCAAAATACCACATATCATGCATACAATAAACAAAACTACCATAAATAAAATATTACAAATATAGTATACTAATCAATATAAAATTAATTGTTCTATATTAAAATAATACAATCACTTATGACCATCATATAGGTTTTTCCTAACTATTTGACAAAATGCATCAAATATGTGGTCTCCATAACTACAGTTTGCAGGCTATGTAAAATGAATTGTTTATTTTGAATTTTACCTAAGAAATATAGGGTTATTAAAATGGTAGTTAGTCAAAATATAACAAATACAAAATTGGAATTATAATTTGTTGTCCAACAACCTGATAACATAACAAAATATTTGAAAATGGACCGTGGTTACCTATATAGTAGGCACGAAAGCAACAAGCTTGAATTCAAGAATGGATTGGAAAATTCAAGGAGCCAAAAAAATATGTTTTATTTGTATTTGTAATAGTTATGAATGTCAAACTAGAGTTTAGGGTAACTTTTTGAAGGTTGAAAGTCAAAGAAAATTGGCCAGATCACATTAAAAATGACATCAACCGCCTAGAAATGCCCCAAAATCACTTTGAAATTGCCCCAACAAATGGAATCGCCTAGGTATGATTCCAAACAATTTCTGCTTTAGTGAAACAATTTCTGCTTTAGTGCCCTTCTGAAATTTGCAAATAAATCAGTTCCAATTCCAATTCCAATTCCAATTCCACTACATTTCATTCCCAAAAGCATCAAGGTTTCAAGCCACTTTGATAACTTAGGATATTATATATATCATAGACGATTTAGATTTTGTCAATGCAATGGTGGAATTTTTTGGCAAGGAAGCCAAAAACATACAATAAATGATGATGCATATTTTGAGTGAGCCACATAGTTCATCTACTTGTGAGCATTCTTGGAGTATGTTCAAACACATACAGTCAAGAAGAATGCAAGCATTTGACCCAACAATGGATGAATGATTTTTTATTTGTTTACCACAACCTCTACCTTCCATTCAAGAAAATTTCCAGGTTAGAAAAACTTGCAATTTTAATTATTGTTTTGTTGCAATTTGCAATTCTAATACTTATTCTGTATATGCCACAAATGAAATTTGAAATGATGATAGAATCTTGATAAAATTTAGGTTTTTTCAATGCAATGGTGAAGTTTTTTTTGGCAAGGAAGCCAAAAACATACGATGAATGACAATGTCCATTTTGAATGATCCATGTAGTTCATCCATTTGTGAGCATTCTTAGGGTGCATTCAAAGACATACCCTCTAAGAAACACAACTATTTGACTCTACAGCGAATGAATAATTTAATCTTTGTTCACCATAACCGTTCGACCCAAGAAAGTTTGAGGTTTGAAAAGCTTGCAATTTTAATTATTGTTTTGTTTCAAATTGCAATTGCAATTCTTGTTTTGCATATGTCACAAACTTATGTATTCAATTTTAATATATCAAAGGACATCGAAGACGATCAATTGATTGACCTTGATGAGATTTATTCAAATAAAAAATAGATAGCAAACAACAAAGAACCACTTTTGATGATGGGAATCTAGCTATCTTGATGGAAATATATGGTCAACTAGATATCATTTCAATTGGGAGCATGGATCCTAGACCGTCAACATCACAATCTACAACCTCTTAGTGGATTGCAGCAACTAGCTTCATAGGCTCCCTATTTTGTTACTTTCTAGGTTGACTTTTTATTTTGTAATTTGTGATTGATTTCTAGGTTTGAACTTCAAAGTCAAACTATGTAGTAATGTGCCATACAATGTAATGAACAAAATTCATAATTCATCGTGTAGACTTATTTTGTTTTACTTTCTATATCTATGCAATTTATTTTGCATGAAATCAAAAAACAAAAGTTTTTCTCTATTTTTTTATCCTGCATTTTTGCTTTCCCAATTTTACCCTAATTAATTGAAAAACCCTTAATCTTTTGGTTTGCCAAGTTATTCCCATAAAATATTTTTGCTACTAAGTTCTCAAACTTTGGCCAACTCCCATGAAGAGGGATACCAGTCCTCTAATGAAATGTTTTGATATAATTGATCAAAGGTGTTGTGCCTTTCACAACATGCCCCATTTTGCTTCTAGCAAAATATGGAACCCTTGGCTTTTGCTTTGTTTAGGGTTTGTGATGTAGAGCAACGTGGAAGAACACAAATCAACTCAATCAAACCCTTGACAAAGTCATAACTTCTCAAACACAAAGATTTCCTTCACAAATTGACACTATTCCTTGTAGCACAGCAAAAGGGGTTTGTGTAGCATATCTTGCAAAAACAACTCCTACCCACAAACCAAAAAATGTTTAAGATACCCTTTTTGAAGTTTCAGAACATATCAAAATTCTAGAAGGGGTTGTTTTGGAACATAACCCTCTAAATTCTGCTGCTACACTTGCTTAAAGGCCTAATTAGGCTAAATCGACTAGGTCTCAATAGGGTTTCTCCACTCCAGGGTTCTAAATTTCAATCTAACACCTCAAACAAGTCAAATATCATCTGCCTCAACATTTCCAACCATTTAAATCAACTCCCTAGTTGTCTTTCTTCAAAACCCAAAGTCTATGCAACTTATTTGCCTCAAAACATGAGTTTCCAGCCTAGGGCATCAACCAAATTTTCCCAAATCCTCATCCCTACTCCTGCCAACTTCAAAAAACACAACAAACAACCTACCTACACCCATTCCACCAACTATCAAGCATTTTCATCGGTGGAATGGGTCACAAATCATTGTTTTGCACTCAAACCCTCAAAACCAGGGTTTCCTAGCTGTCAACAATAAAAATGCTCTAATTCTCACAAACCTTAATGAAATCAGATGCAACAAGATTCAAATGAAAGCTAATTCACCCCTTCATCAATTGCAATGCACAAGAGACCACCTACAGGCTGTACAAGGCCGTACAAAAGTCTGTAGCAGCAAGTTATGCCTTCAAAACGCAAGAAAACAGTATTTTATTATTGCCCAAACTTCAAATTTTTATCAACAACCTCCTCCATCGACCATTCATGACTTTTAAAGCATTTTCCTACCAAAACAACCGATCCTAACTACCTTTTAAACTCCTTAACTGTTTAACTTCCCTTAAAGCCAAAATTGCAAAATTGCCTTGACAACTTTTTCCAATTTTACAACATTTTGCAAAAATGACTCAACAACCCACCTAGAAACCTAACATTGACTCAAAACACCTTACATACATTAGAAATGGTCTTCAAGACCTTATTATCAACAAAATGACCTAACATCTAACACTTTGCATCATTTTCCCATTAAGAGCTATGGTGCCCTGCACCATACTCCCCTGGAAAAAGGAACTCAAGTCCCCTTGAGGACAGTGCTGCCACATCAAATCCAGGCTCGATTCCATC
>VDFB02000015.1:14973791-15016673 GCA_007258455.2 Sequoia sempervirens | reverse complement strand
TGGATTGGATGTTTAGATGTTTGAATGGTTTAAAAGAATATTGATTCACCCCCCCTCTCAGTATTCTGGGTGTTTAACAAAATTAAGTGAATTTAACTAAATAATTGGATATTATTTAATTAAATGGAGGAAACTGATGATAACAAGGAAAATGATGTTAGTAAGTGAAATCAAGATGTGTGATATGCTTAGAACATTTTTAGGTGTCTACAGTATGTACATGTACCATTCTTTATAGAAAGAGAGGATAACAAGGAGATAAACATCACACATCTATTCTCATATATCATATGCAAAATGAGGATAATATAAATTTGTTGTTATAGTTCAAAATTGGTTGTCTATTATCTTCTCTATTTTTAATTTTCAATTTGCATTTGTATATCCAAACCTCCATCACAGACATAAACCATTTGCACATTTAACATAGTTAAATCTCTTTAATTAGATTTTCCACTATGTTTTCCTCCTAGGATTTGAATCAATTTTGGAGCTTATATAAAAAGATGATACAATTTTTGAAATTTTACATGTTTGTACTCATCTTGACTAAATCCTATAAATTATATTATATTGTACTCACATGGTATATCCTTATTGACAATTACTTATGTTACCTAATTACTAGGGTAACTTTGGAGGAATATCACCAAGCCCCATTCCCTTATGTACTTACCTAATTATGTCATACCTATTACTCAATATGTTGATTGTACTTACACAATGTTGCCTATTGTTATTCATTACATGCTTGTCATGCTTACACATTGTTATTTATCAACATTTGTTACATATTTGTTGCACTTGCACAATGTTACCTTTCAATAATTATTACATGCTTTATATACATTACATGATGTTATCATTGACAATTATTGCATTCTTTACACAATGTTATCTTTTACCCTTACCTGTAGTTCCTCACCCCTCTTTTTACCTTTTTGCAAAAAAAAAAAGGATATCAAGGGTAAAAGCACAAAGTTGTGTCACACTTTTAGCCAACTTATCAGCATAACTAAATTTAAGTATTTTTAACTAAAAATAATTTTGGTCAAACATATGATCTAGTAATATTCATTCTAGCTAAGTTAGATACTTCCACAGCTTTTTCAACTAAACTTGTTGGCTAAAAATATATGGAGCACCACTTTGATTCCAATTTACCAAAAAAATAAAATTATTTGAAAAAATTGAAGTTTCAACAACTCCTACTAATGTAAATAACTTCTTTTTAAAAATATAAAAATACCCTTTTGTAGATCCATAAGTGTAGTTTTCAAAAATATATTTATTTTAATAGTTTAGCTATTATTTATTATTTATTTTTTATATTTACTAAAAGTAGGTTATCCGCACAAAATATTAGGTTGATTACATGCCAAGGAAAAATACTAAAACTTATTAAAAAAATTTGAAAAAAATATGATGCACTAGATAAAAGAATCTATTTCAAAATGGTATATTTTTTGTCCATTTTAGATAAATATTTAATATGGAAGTTGTCGTCCAATGGAAACAACTATTTTTTGATTTACACACATTTTAATATTTATTTAAAAATATATATTTATCAAAATTGGAAGAAAATATATCCATTCACTAAAGTTTCAAGTTATAAATACACAAAAAATTTGAATGAAAAAAAATAAAATTTACTACAAAAAGTTTGGCGTCCCGTGCAACTTCATTTTTCAGCATTTTATCAGCAACTAAATTATAGTGTTAATTTATTAAAAACTAGTTTAAAATTATTATTATTATTATTATTTTTAAATACAAACATAAAATATATTAAAAAATACATATTTCACTAGTTTACATCATTTCAAAATTCAAAACATATATGCCACTTTTTAGCGATTCAAGTTTAAAAGTTGGATCAGTGTTGGCCGTTTCCTTTATAAAGTGTGACACAACTTTGTGTCTTTACCTTATTGTGGTTATACTCATTTTAAAATGCTTGATAGACACTGTTTGTTGAAACATTTTCTTTTGCACTTGTACATTCTAAAATGTGGAGCACTCATGGGAATATGTGTACACATAATCCATATCTTTTATATGATATTGTATACATATTTGCATCCTTTGAGTGTAAAACATTTATTTTCATGTCAATTGCTTGATTTTACTTTGACATGCATTCTCATGTAGCTTACATGCAAGTCAAAGTGAAGGACAAATGCAATGGTAAAAATTGCATACCCATGCCCTCTTCCCTTATATAAATAAGGGCCCATGACATCTAGGTTATCTTTTAAGCTTAGACTAATGTGTGAGATGGCATATTTTGTATGGAAGTTAACAAGTAACTTTACCCTGGCATGTCCCCACATCACTCGTCCCCAAGATCTAGGTCTTGTCTCCACATCTAATCATTCATTGTCCTAATTGAAACCCACCTTTGTAAAATTGATCTAGGTCAATTTTGTGATTGTAGATTTGAAACTCAAACCATTAAATTTGAATTTCTTGATTTCAGCTCATGTTTCCCTCTCTTACTAGTTATTACAAGTCAACTTTAAAGTACAACTTGTTTCAAATTGTACGCTAGGGTGGTGTATTTAAAGACTAACCCTTATATAAATTAAACATATCTAGGATTGAGCACCTCTAGAATTCAATTGCAAACAAATAAAAAGAATTGCATTAGCATTGCATCATCATTCTAAGAGCATATTGCACACTTGCTTAATGTTCACAATCTTAGTCCATTATCGTTCAATCAATCCATCCAAAAATTTGATTAAAAAGTCCTTAACCCTCACAATTCAACAAATTCCCCAAATTCTCAACCTTAGTTCATTGCCATTAAATCAATCCATGTAGGAATTTAATTAAAAAAACCTTAACCTTCATAGTTTAATGAATTCCCCAAAGGTGTTTATTAATGCCACCTATCTTTACACATATTCAAATATCAAATATCAAGACAAGCATAATCCAACAAACATTATGCTAGATCAAATTAGGTTCTAATCTAGGAGTCATGATCAAGTCTACCCTCATAAAGATGCATTCTCCATGAGATGAAACCAACATAAATAGTCGTGAACTATAGAATTATGAATGGATTCCTAATATCTACTTAATACTATTCTTATTAAATTCAAAACTAAATATCATGCATTTTATTTTATTTATTTTCAAGTTTAATTTTAATAATTTCTATTATCAATTATAAATCTAAATTAATCATTGAATAACTCAACCTTACAATATTGTTTTGGATTATAAGAACAACCTACATTTATAACCATAAAGATGGAATTCTAAAAAGGTTTAAGACTACATCACAATAATTCTTGCATGGAAATAACTCAAACACTATGAATACTACTAGACTCTTTTCCTTTATAAACAAAAAAAAAAAAAAAAAATGAAATGCAACAAGCATTTACTAACATCATAATGTCCCCTATGGTTTGCCACTACACACAAACACATGAACAAATGGATTAGTTTGGATTAGTTTAGTTGTGTCAAGAGAGTATAGACAACAAATATTCTCGATACAAATTTGTATTATGATCATCAAATTATATGCATGTAGATATTGTTATTTAGAGAAATGCTTAGAATATTTTTTAAGTGTATGTAATTATGCAAATAAATGTGATTCAAATTCACAATCTACAATTTTTTTTAATGTGGGGTAAACACTTTTGACTAGAGTTGTGACTAGATGAGGCCACATATGAGGGACCTCATCCCCAACACAAACACTCATCATAACACCCCAATAAGGGTTTGAACTTTGATGGCAAGAATCACAACACCACAATTTAACCATCACATTATGCCATTACCAACAAATTCATGACCTACATTTTATTAGTGCATGTTTCAACCAATTATACTACATGATCAATGATGCTTCTAACTGTAGCAACTCACTTTATTTAAAGAAACAATATTTTGACTTTTTGATCAATCATAAGATGCATTCGTCATGATTATATATATGATAACCATACAGACAAATTTATATGAAGAATAGTCATTGCTTAGAGAACAGGGGTAAAGTAATTTCGGTTGATATATGTTAAGCTTATTTACATTTATTATACCAAAAGCCTAGATTTCCAATTGATATGAGTTAAGTTTGCAGTAAGAAATTTGTTTAAGATTTAAAACGTAACAAATGACGGCCAAAATCTGGGCATGTCAATGAGATGGCTATATCCACTACTGTAATATGCATTTGACAATTAGTTAATTCATTTATGATACATTTTGTTTTCATCTAAACCATAGATGAAGAGCAAAACTGGTCAGACAAGCACTCTACATTTTCCCAAAAATGTAGCATGCACTACACATTAAAAATAGTTAGAGATAAAATAAAAGATACAATTTGAAATAAAATTTGGAAGAAACATAATTTTGGTATCTTTGGGTTAACCACAGAAAGCACAAGTGCCTTTAACATGCAAGGCAGCAAATCATTTGACATTCCAGGATATTTGGTTTGAAGCATGTTATTCAAACATATGCCAACAATGACAACAATATCGCAGTGGAAGAGGACACAAACTAAAACAATCAATGCAGATATGAACAATTTCCATGCATGCAATGCATGCATTACCAGGCCTCAGGTCCAATATTCTACAGTTTACGACATGTTTTACGTTTTGAACCACATACTACAGCTCACATATTTCCCCTTGCTGTTAGTTAGATGACCTTAGATTTGGCAAGTATCATTCCCAGGCCGATCTAGTTTTTCTTTGTAGGCAAATACCCAGTTTTTAAGTTAATGCTTTGAGATTAGCATTTCAAAGCAGTTCCTTTCTTCCCAAGGTTTCAGATTTGCCTTCTAAACCCCTGTTCAGGGATATACTTGTTCAATAAAAAAACTAGTTGGTCTTTTATTGAGTACCATAATTTTAGAAATTTACCTTTACTCATAAGTAATTTTAATGGTGACTGTCCACCTGTCAGCCATAAAGCAGGTCACTATTCACCATATAAATAGTTTTATTGAACTTTGAAATCAAATCAAATTTCCAAAAATCAATCAAAATCACTTGAAAAAGTTCTATTAAATTATATTGTTTGAATCTCACTCATACATTAAACAAACAATAAAAATATGGATCTAAAAATTCATTATGTAAAAGATGGAACTAAATTGCAAAATTAGATTAGACTTGAAAAATGCAGGCAAAATTATTACAGAATAATCTAACACATAATGTGCACAATAGAAATATATAAAATATTATTATTAATCATTCGGTGATTACAAAGTATTGTGCAAATGCTTATAAGGAATTGTATTCATGTACAACTTCACAAAACTATCCTAGGAGAAATTGACTCTCAATTAATTACTAAGTGACTTTATTAAAATGTAAACATTAATTTTCTAACACCCCACTTAAGATTTACATTACACACGACAAAACATGCTGATTGAAGAAACACAAATGCATATTCTTTAGAAGCTTTTCTTTGAAAAAACAATTCTTGTACCACAGAAAACTCCATCAAGCTGCTTTGTAACCCTCATAAGGGTGTAGATCCCGAGAGTTGAATTCTTGAGTTCCCAGATTACCACCTCCCTGAATTCCTAAATCACAAATCTCCAGAATTATTGGACGACAATCCATGTCAAGATACATCCACTGTGCTCCATCAAGTTGTCTCAGGACTCTTGAAAGGGTATAATTCCCAAGATCCACAAACTCCCAAACTATTTGGAAAACAATCCATATTGAATTTACACCAGATGCCTTCCTGTCTTCAAAAAACATTCACATTATATGAATTTTTCAATACTGTCAGCATTTAAAGAAAAGAACACACAAAAAACAAAAACAGCTGCTTCTCATACAAAGCACCCTCTCTAAACAAAAGTTGCTTGAGATGATGGCATTCCTCTTACCTCTGATGTCTGCCAGCCTCCTCTTTGACCTTGCTGTACACTCCACCCAATAGAAATAGTTGTGAGTGTCTAAAAGCTCTTTCAAGTGTATCATTGATGGTCCCAAACATACAAACATCATGTGAAGTGGCATGCAATATCAATTTGTTTCCCAATTGTTATTGTCACGGATAACTAAAACTTCATTTGCACAAATCTGTTTTAATTGCAACAATTGTCTATGTCATCACATAGAGATTGGCACGGCCTAGTTTCTCGATTGAAATGTGAACGAAAAATTGTTGCTTTGATGAGAATTGATTCAAGAAGTTATTTATGGATGAAATGAAATCATTATTGCGATGGAAAGGAATGTTCTCATTGGCAATGGAAAACGGATCCCGTGCTTTCTATTCACACTCTTCCACTCAGCAAAAAATACATCTCGAATAGTCTCTCTTCCTGCATATGAAGTTTTAGCAGCGTGCCTTTTTATTCAACCCTACACTGCCTCTCTGCATGTAATCTTCCACGTGGCCAGCCGATTCTTCCTGCAGATGTTTGCAGTATTCAGAAAAAAGTTCTATTTTTATATAATTTCTTTAAAAAATTTGAAAACCTAAAATACAGCGAAGACTTCCTACTCTCACCATGTTCCGCTTACTTCACCATGTTATATTTCCTTTTTGAAATCTTTATATTTCCAGACCTCTTGCTATTGTTGTTTCTCACGCACCATTGACAATGTGAAACACTATTCTTCCACTACATACTTTCATAACCCTTATTGTTGATTATGTAGCACTAGGTCTTTGGTGTAATATTCAGATCTTTGGCGCAGTGTTGAACAATGATAAATTTCACCAATTACATGCAGCATCAACCAATTCTCCTATGCTTTGCACGCTGCACAAACAATGGTCTCCTCTACTCTGCATGTAGCATAATTACAAGATATTGTGCAAATGTTTATAAGAACATTGCATTCTCATACAACTTCTAAACTACCCTACCAGAAACTAACTCCCAACTGATTACTAACTTAAGTCACTGAAGTGACTTTATTAAAATGTAAACCTTAATTTTTCCAACCGAGATAGTGTGATCATGATACTCTCTAGATAGAGACAACGTACCTGCATTATTACATTTGCATTCTAGTGCTGTTCAGTGACTGTTTGTGTAGAAATAAAACCATTACACTAAAATACGACTATAATGAGAAATGATTCAATCCTTGAACTGTATCTAACGTATTTAGTCAATTTTAGTAGAACTGGACACAATAAGAAGAAACCAAAAGAATGGCACAGTAGTTAACTACATTTTGCGAGTACACCAGAAAGTTGGCACTCAGCTGGACATTCTGAAGAATTTGTTTTTCCTCCATCCCACAGTTACCCAAAGCAACCCCCATACAGAAAATTTTCTTCAATTGAAGATTGAATGTAGCTTTGGTTTCATTTACTTTTCCCAGCAACGACTTGGTATAATACCAAAGTAGGAAATTTAACTGCCTTGTTTAGACCAGGACCAAGAAGTCCATGAATCTACTTAATAATTGCTTCTGATGCAAGAAAAACATGCTATTTCTTTGCAAGTTTCTTAACCAGTTTCTTGATATCCTTCATTTTTTTTAATTTCCACATCCATGTAGTCCAAACCTATTTTCTCAGCCTGCCATTTTGCTGAAGGTCAAAAATCATATTCTCACCCTCTTTCAAATGCCTTCTTGAAAATATATCAAATGTTCCATGATGTCCTAAGTCCAAGACAAAACAAAGGAAGAGGGTGAAGGACGTGGCAAAGAGTGATGTTTTTTCCAGTGATGCAAAATACATTATCTCTATCATTACTCCAATCTTCATAATGATCAAATATGGGGATGCTAATACAACTAGCCTTGGGGAGGTGTATGAGTGCATTTATACTATGCTTGACCAAATGAAGGTTGTTGTCCGACAGAATGACCCCATATTGCAATTCTACAACGAACATATTCAACCAATCATTCATCACTAATGGGAGAAGCCCAACACTCCCTTGCACATGGCTTCCTATGCATTGAACCCAAAGTGGTATATGCAAAGGCTTGGTAGGATTACACCTATATAGGATGTTGAGGTGAAGGCAGAGTTCATGAAGGCTATTCAAAAGATGTATGATTCTACAAATGCCAACATCATTCATACTAAGTGGACAAAATTTGCTACTCTTAGGGGTTATTTTTAGGAGGCCAAGATAGATAGGGAGACTATGACCCAGAAGGACCTAATTTTGTGGTGGACCATGCATGGACCTAATTCCTGACTATCTCTCTAGCCATTTGTTTGCTATCCTAGGTTTCTAGTTCTTCTACTGTCAAGAGGAACTAGTCTACTTATAGCTTCATCCACTACATTAAGAGGAACAACCTTACCTCTAGGAAGGCAAAAAAGCTTGTGGTTGTACACAATGTCTCGTGTCTCATTAAATACAACAAATGGGATTGAGAGCCAAAGAAGCTAGCACAGGTTGGTGATGATGCTACAAAAACAAGGCCCATTGCATTGCTTGCTCCATACCATTGGAAACCAAGACAATGCAAAGGTGACAAAGGGCCTCTTCAAATGCATTAAGAGTTATTTCCCTTCGTCAAAGGATTGGTGAACACCTATAGTAGAGATGCCTTCATACAAACAAGCAAACGAATTTTTTCTCTATTGTTTGTGTCATAAAAGGTAGGACCACCTTGAAACCAAGTATTTGCAATCAACTTTTATCTTTTTCCCTCTTTGAAAGTTTTATGTTTGAATATGAAGTTTGAAATACATTATAGATATTAATATATAAGTTGCCAAATTGGAATTAGGTAGGAGTACATTGGTATGGTATACCATTACGACAAAGAAAGGGCTAGGTATGTCCCTATAGAAAAAAAAAAGTTGGCAATTTGGGTTCACTTTCAAAGTTTGGGTATGCAATAGAACAATTCTCAAGTTCAACTACAAGTTCATATATATATTATTTATATATGTTTATAAATAATATATGAAATGATTATTGATATTCATAATTGTATAATTACAAGAGAGAAATACTCCTTATAAAGGAAATTACAAGACGATGCTTCTAAAAAGAAATAATCGCTAACTATAGAAAACTAAAGCTAAAAAGTGGAAAGATGCTAAAACAAACTAAAGCATAATCAAAAATTACTAAAAGCTAATTTAGTTAACTAAAGTAAACAAACGACTAATAAAAGCTAAGATGACCATTAATATTACATTTAATATTTTAATACCCTCCCTTAATGGTCATCCTACAAACAAAAAACTAAGTCTACCTATATTCAGATGGTGTGTTGGTCATCAAAATGCATAGTATGCAAACTCCTTCTACTCAGTATGCTCCACCACGTGAGCACTTTGCTGAGATGCTTCCAGGTTGGACTTCTCATTAGCCAACCGCTTTCTGCAATACCTCTATATATGACCAATCTTCCCACAGTAATGGCAAGTAACAGACTTCTTGGAGGCCTCCACCGAATCACCTCGTCCTTTCTGCTGAGTGGAGTTTCCTTTGCCAACATCTTTGGCAGTAAATGCTTGTTCAACACTGGGAGACTCACTGCAGCTCCCAAATTGCTTCCTCCACCTATCTTGCTACAAAAGCTTGTTGCATAGCTCATCAAACTTTAAGTCAACATTGGTGGATGTAATGTTGAGCATTTCAATGAAGTGCTCCTAGGAATGTGGCAAACTTTTCAAAGTGATCACCACCATATCCTCCTCTTCCATCTTACGACCAATGGCCTCCAGTTGATCGCGAATATTTTTTATTTTCATCAAGTGCTCCTGCAAAGACACTTGGTCATCCATCATAATAGAGAAAAGCATATTCTTCGGAAAGAAAGCCCTTCCCTTGTCTAAGGTCTCATGAAGATCTTTCAAATGCTTCCAGATCTTCGCAGCAGACTTACCAGATGGTATTTCTTGTAACATCTCATTGGCAACAGATAATTTTAGAAGCATAACTGCCTCCCTATTACCTCCATCATACTTGTCTTGATCCTTCCCAGCAGTAGTGAGACGAGCTTATGTACCTAGAACAAGCGCATCCAGACATCGGTACTCAAAGATGGTAAGCATCCTCTGCTTCCACGTGTTGTAATTCTTTCCATTGAACCTCTGTGTATTTTCCAACATAACATTGAACAAAGACGCTATCCCTCCCGTTTTCCAAAGCACGAAAAACGAGGTAACACTGTGATCAGCTGGCACAAACACTAGACAATTAGCTAGCACACCTTTCACGATTTTTCAAAAATCGTCTTAAAAAGAGGCTCATAAACTGCAAGATTTTTCAGAAGAACCTTCGAAAACTCTGAAAAGTAAGATTTTTTCAAAAAAAAATCCTCGAAAAACTACAAATTTTTTATAGAAAATTTTTCAAAAACTCATGTAAATTTTAAGAAAAAATTTTGAAAACTCTTTGCAGAATTTTTTATTTTTTCCAAAAAAATTCTATCAAAACTAGCTCAAATTTCTTTTTTCCAAGCTACCATGAAATCTGAAAAATCAGGTCCAAAAACCCTAACTACAGTTTGCAGGCTATGTAAATGAATTGTTTATTTTGAATTTTACTTAAGAAATATAGGCTTATTAAAATGGTAGTTAGTCAAAATTTAACAAATACAAAATTGCAATTATAATTTGTTGTCCAACAACCTGATAACAAAATATTTGAAAATGGACCGTGGTTACCTATATAGTAGGCACAAAAGCAACAAGCTTGAATTCAAGAATGGATTGGAAAATTCAAGGAGCCAAAAAAATATGTTTTTATTTGTAGTTGTATTAGTTATGAATGTCAAACTAGAGTTTAGGGTAACTTTTTGAAGGTTGAAAGTCAAATAAAATTGACCAGATCACATTAAAAATGACATCAACCGCCTAGAAATGCCCCAAAATCACTTTGGAATTGCCCCAACACGTGGAATCGCCTAGGTATGATTCCAAACAATTTCTGCTTTAGTGCCCTACTGAAATTTGCAAATAAATCAGTTCTAATTCCAATTCCACTACATTTCATTCCCAAAAGCATCAAGGTTTCAAGCCACTTTGATAACTTAGGATATTATATATATCATAGACGATAGAATTTTGATAAGATTTAGATTTTGTCAATGCAATGGTGGAATTTTTTGGCAAGGAAGCCAAAATCATACAATAAATGATGATGCATATTTTGAGCGAGCCACATAGTTCATCTACTTGTGAGCATTCTTGGAGTATGTTCAAACACGTACACTCAAAAAGAATGCAAGCATTTGACCCAACAATTGATGAACGATTTTTTATTTGTTTACCACAACCTCTACCTTCCACTCAAAAAAATTTCAAGGTTAGACAAACTTGCAATTATAATTATTGTTGTGTTGCAGTTTGCAATTCTAATACTTATTCTGTATATGCCACAAATGAAATTTGAAATGATGATAGAATCTTGATAAAATTTAGGTTTTTTCAATGCACTAGTGAAGTTTTTTTGGCAAGGAAGCCAAAAACATATGATAGATGACAATGTCCATTTTGAATGATCCATGTAGTTCATCCATTTGTGAGCATTCTTAGGGTGCATTCAAAGACATACCCTCTAAGAAACACAACTATTTGACTCTACAGCGAATGAATAATTTGATGTTTGTTCACCATAACCGTTTGACCCAAGAAAGTTTGAGGTTTGAAAAACTTGCAATTTTAATTATTGTGTTGTTTCAAATTGCAATTGCAATACTTGTTCTGCATATGTCACAAACTTATGTATTCAATTTTAATATATCAAAGGACATCGAAGACGATCAGTTGATTGACCTTGATGAGATTGATTCAAATAAAAAATAGATAGCAAACAACAAAGAACCACTTTTGATGATGGGAATCTAGCTATCTTGAAAGAAATATATGGTCAACGAGATATCATTTAAATTGGGAGCATGGATCCTAGAGCGTCAACATCACAATCTACAACCTCTTAGTGGATTGCAGCAACTAGCTTCATAGGCTCCCTATTTTGTTACTTTCTAGGTTGACTTTTTATTTTGTAATTTGTGATTGATTTCTAGGTTTGAACTTCAAAGTCAAACTATGTACTAATGTGCCATGCAGTGTAATGAACAAAATTCATAATTCATGGTGTAGACTTATTTTGTTTTACTTTCTATATCTATACAATTTATTTTGCATGAAATCAAAAAACAAAAGTTTTTCTCTATTTTTTTTCCTGCATTTTTGCTTTCCCAATTTTATCCCAATTAATTGAAAAACCCTTAATCTTTTGGTTTGCCAAGTTATTCCCATAAAAGATTTTTGCTACTAAGGTCTCAAATTTTGGCCAACTCCCATGAAGAGGGATACCAGTCCTCTAATGAAATGTTTTGATATAATTGATCAAAGGTGTTGTGCCTTTCACAACATGCCCTATTTTGCTAGCAAAATATGGAACCCCTGGCTTTTGCTTTGTTTAGGGTTTGCTCGTTGGGTCAACCGTCTCCCTCCTTGTTATCAATAGGTGCTTACTTTCGTAGGCCTCGGGATAGTCATCAAGTCACTTTAATGCCTTAGTAGAATGGTTAGTATCAAGTATGTGGATGTTCCTAAGACTGCTGAATAAGTGGTTTTCGTCCCAAAATCTTGCACATCCTCACAAAATGTCTAGTCAAAGTGCTATAACGAAGTTGTATATCATGGATTGGTTACCAAACATGACTCCATTCATGTTAAAATATCCATTCTCTATCTTGTTTTCCTGTAGCAAGTAAAAGCATTAAAAGGTTTCCTTACTGAAAATGTGTGGAAATCCAATTTAGAATTGGCCATGTTACAGGAAAATATCCTTTCACCCTATCATTCTTCACAAAACAAGTTAAATGACATTTTCTAAAAACTTAAGTGTTTGCAGGATGTAAACGGAAAAGGATTCAAGATGAAAACAATTCAAACAACCAAAACTCATATCCATGTCTTGTACTATTTTCCACAAGGGTTCTGGTACCTTGTTTCAAGTCAATTTTAAAATTTGCAAAACTTCACCTTGCATCAAGAAGACTTTATGTATTTCCTACATACCAATTCCTTAATTTTCCCCACAAATACGTGTTTAAGAATCTTGAAGTGCTAGAATCTCGTGAAGGGCATTTACAGAAACTTGTTAGGCATTCAGATCTTCATGTTTCTTTGCCTTCACTTTTTCCACTAATGTGTGTTGGAATATCATTAAGTGTAAAAATTGTTAAGGATTGGTTTGCAGAAATTCGTTAGGATATTGGATCATCATGTGTCTTTTTACATCACATCTAGGTGCCTCTACATTTTCCACAAATATACGTTAAAATGTCATGAAAGCGTGAAAAGTGTTAGGAATGGTTTTGCAAAAACTTGTTCAAATAGTAGATATTCACTTTTTTTTGTCCTATTTGGTTGGCCCTACTTTTTCCGAAAAGTCAATTGCCTTTTAATGTTGAAGTTTGCATAAACTTATTAGGATACCAGATCTCCATGTTTTGTTTCATCATATCCAAATGCCTTCACTTTTTTCAACAAAAAATCAAAAGAATCTTAAACACCAATTTGCAAAAACACAAGAATGTATTGGATCTTCATACGTGTTCCACAAACGACTTCAATCCCTACATTGGCATCTACTAGTCACTCTTTCTACATGGATGAACACAGATAGTGGAGCAGACCTATATGGATCACAATAATCCATTGCAAACCACATTTCAACAAAAGCAATTTAATGTATCAGTTGGGAGTACATATGGATGACCACAAGATGGAAGTATAATTCAGCTCCTCATAACTTAGCACGAATAACAAAGAGTGAGTAAAGAAGATCAAACTTCACTAATCAGCCATCACCACTACAAATTTTTTGAAGCCTATGGTTGAAGACATTAAAAGTTGCAACTAATTTAACAAAGCTTTGTTAAGCACTAAACTTCCTAAAATTATGCCCTTTTCAAAGACTTCAGCAAGCTATGAGCAAATGGCAGTTATTTGTCCAAAGTTGCAGTGGATGGCATCGTTAGCATGATAGTCTCTTCATTTGCAGGCATCTGAGCTGTGAGCATTTAAATTTTCCAAGATTCACAATGCCCTATTTTGAAAAGTGAGTAAGTGTGGAAGTGTCATGATCTAGATCAGCTTTTGTTTAAAAAATGCTAACTAAATATGAGTGATCCGAACCTTGAACAATCACCACCATGTGCCATTGATTAAGAAGTGATTCACGATCTATGCCTTGAACCTTAGAATGCACAACGTTCAAGTTGTCAGTTAGTTTAATAATCTTTTTGTCTGCAAATCCTAGCTATTATTCACCCATTTGTAGGAGAAAAACTTGAAAGTGAATGATGATTTGACTCAATTCAAAGAATAAGTAATGGTGTAAAGGTTTCCCCAATCGAAGTAATCTTCTTTGTTGTCGTTCCAAAGTCATTTAACTCCTCTTACCAATAGTTGTTCTCTTCTCTCTATAGGGAATCGAATTAAATCATTTGTGGCAACTTTGTATTAGGTTCCTTACAACTCCATGATGATTCTTGGCGTACAATTCCTATTTGTTTAAACTCACAGCTGAAGTTGTCATACTAGTACTTAAATGGAGCTTCTTAACCTACACTATATGCCATGTTGCAAGACTATGGGATCTCGAATCCCATCCAACTTATGCAGGAAAAGAAAAGAATAACTTTTAGAACAAATGAAACCCTTGAAAGATTGATTTGGGGAATTTTAAAAGGGGGCAGTATATTAAAGCCTATGGGTAGATATCTAGTAGACTCAAGAATCCCCACATAAAAACAGTTGATGAAATTGTTTGATACCTGTTTTGTAGGTTTTTAGTGGAGGACGAAATGCTGCTAACATTTGGATGACCTTTCAAAGGACGGGATATTGTAGATTTCAATGCCTTTTGAATTGTGAATCCTTGGTAAGGGATGAGAGATTACATCCAGATACCTTAAAAACCTTTGTGAAATTGCTAACATTGCCAAATACTCCAAATATTAGATTTGAAGTTTGCAGATCTTTGGCAAATAAATGGATGTTAGTTTCTTTAGATTAGAGGATATTCTAAACAAGCATATCAATTATTCCTATCTGATTTTTCCCTCATTTTCCTAAAAAATATCCTATTCCACATGAATTTCCCATATATAGCAAGCTATTTCAGAGAGTTAGAAATTTGATATTCGCATAACCTAATGACTTCTTTTTCTTTTGTTGGGTTAATGCCAAGGTGAAGAATTGGATATAGAATCCTCTTGCACATCCTAATCTTGTTGGACATCTTGATCCCGTTAGACATCCTAATCCCATTGGACATCCTGTTGCACATTCTAATCCTATCGCAGGTTCCCACAATGCTACAAAATCTAGATATCATGTGTGCTAGAAAGGAATATGTTGTGGATAATTAATCGTGTGTGTGTGTGTGTGTGTGTAGGTTAGGCATCCAAGGGCTGCAAAAAATTGTGCGTTGAAGCCCAGATTGCTCATAACATTGTGCTCACCAGATCCATGTAAATAAAAATTATTTATCCAAATATGATAATCAAACTGGCTAAAGCAAAACCCTCAACCCTAAATCCACCACATCATACCATTCTCGAAAGAATATCAGCTGTAGCCAGAACATAGAGGACCCAAACATAGAAGTGGCATCTATGGATTAATGCCAAAAACTAATGTACCATTATTAAGCCGCTACTTATATTCATATCTGTCAGGTGAACCATGGAACACAACCTTCATCGACCAAAAAACATGCTGCCAAGGTAAGACCAAAAACCCTCTGCAATTTGTGCATTAACCAATACAAAACTTAAGAACCTTCCTAAAAATCCAGACCACAGGAGAAGCAACAAAAAGGACAGATAGACCATTAATATTTTGAAACAAGACAAACCTAAGAGAGGGAAAATTACAGCGGCCCCCTCATAGATATATAAACCAGTGTTACCATTGTAAAACCAAACCATAGCATGAAGAGAAATTACACAGGCCTTGCTGAAGCCCCATAAACACCTCTAGATTTACCACATACTTCCTAATTCTCTGTTGAAGTGATTTCCACTAGGTCAACTAAATCCTCATCCTAACAACAACTAGAAACATCAATTTTAGCTTCAGGAGAAAGATTAACCTTAAGTACCTTCATGACTTCTTCTAAAGCCCAATGCAGATGTTCCTGACGGTTCTTTAGGGCATGCAAGTGGTCAAGGAGACAGTTGAAGTAAGCTTCCACCTAGTGTAACACATCCTCTATGTCATTATGCAACAGGTATGTGCTGGCCACATTCGATAGCATTGTAGTGCAACTCAATGGTTGAGCTTCATCAAACACATTCTGCCCCCACAAGTGTCCAGGATCCAACAGGAGGTTGGTCATAGCACTTCTAATCCCAACACAAGGCACACCATCCATCTGGCATGATTAGTTTTTCCTAACAGCTTCTTTATCTTGATGGAAGTCCTCTTTGTGCCTTTATAACCTTCTCCCATGTGTTTTTCATCCTTGCAAATTGCTTAGCTTGCTTGCGTGCTTTCTTCCCCTTCCAAAACTAGCATTCAGCACCTTCAGCTGCAGGGACGCACATTTTCTCATACCTTGAAGTATCTGTAGTACTTGTTTGCATTCTTCACAACAGAAGGGTTGTATAAGAATACAAACAAATAGAACATAATCCTTGGCTATCAAATTTTTGGTTAGATTGCCTCCTTTGCAAGAACTGAACCCATCCTTGAAAAGATGGAAATGATTGCCATCCCTCAAAGTAATTTCTCACAGATCTTGGAAATGCACTTCATAGCAGTATGCATGCACCCTCGTGCATGGAATTTCTTAATATCTTTGATAGGCATTCCAAGCAGAGTGATAATTAAACCAAATGCAATTCCTAAATTTCAATGTAATGGCCGCAAGAGAAGTTTCCCTTTGCTCCTGCTCCATTAATGTAGAGCAAGGCTTTCTGTTTTGATTTGCTTCATCAGTCTCTCAAATGTTGCATATTCTTTCCATTCATAAGTAAGATCTTCTATCCCCTTACAGTAAAACAATTAACAATATTGTTGACTTCAATCCAACTTAGTCCTGGCTCCTTTTTAAGTCCCCTATCTCTCATCATATTTCTTACTTTTCTTGCATCATCCAACCTGCCAACCGAGGCATACATATTTGAAAGCAAAACATACGTGCCAGAAGTGTGAGGTTCAAGTTCAATTATATGTTCTGCAGCACGCTTACCCAGTTCCAAATTCCCATGGATTCTGCTGGCTGCAAGCAATGTACGCCACACTACTGCATTAGATTCAACTCCCATTTCATTTATGAAGTGTTCTGCCTCATCCAGATGTCCAGCACGACCAAGAAGATCAACAATACAGGCACAATGCTCTGCTTTTGGTTCAATGCCGTGATCTCTAATCATAGAATTAAAGTATCGACAACCTTCATCCACTAGGCCAACATGGCTGCAAGCAGATAGAACACCAACAAAGGTGATGTGGTTAGGATTCATTCCTTCTTCTTGCATTTGAGCAAAAAGTTGGAGAGCTTCTTTCCCACGTCCATGCTGAGCATATCCTGAAATCAGCACACTCCATGACACTACATCTCGCTTGAACATTGTACCAAAGAAAGTACCTGCATCATCTATGCTTCCACACTTGCTATACATGTCAATGAGGGCATTTCCTATAACAACATCTGATTCATATCCAGTTTTGATACTGTGGGCATGGATTTGCTTTCCTTGTTCCTGACCTGCTAAGATGGCAGATGCACTGAGAACAGTACATAGAATCAAACGATCTGGCCTCACGCCTTCCCTTATTATTTGGCAAAAGAGTTCCAGGGCTTCTTCACATTGTCCATTTTGTACATTTCCTGAGATCATTGCCGTCCAAGAGACAATATCTAGCTTTGGCATTTTACTGAACCATTTCCACGCATCTTCTACTGCTCCACATTTGGCATACATGTCAACGAGAGCACTTCCCACAAATTCATTCGATTCAAGCTTACCCTTTATGACGTGGGCATGGACTTGTTTGCCATGTTCAAGAAATGCTAGGCGGCTGCAAGCTCCAAGGATACTGGTAAAGGTAAAATGGTTAGGCTTCATCCCTATCCGCTGCATTTGGATAAACATGTTAACTGCATCCTCCCCATATTTTGAACCTAACTCGCTATCTGCAATCTGGATAACACCTGCAATAATTACATTATACGTAGCTACATTTCTCTCAGGCATTTTGTGGAACACTGCAAGCGCGTCATCTATACCCCCACATTTAGCATACATGTCAGCTATAGCAGATCCAACAAAGACGTCTGTTTCAAATCCAGTTTTAATAATATGAGCATGGATTACTTTCCCACGTTCTTGAATTCCACCATCACCACATGCCTTGAGAATGCTACCAAATGTGAAAAATGTTGGTTTCAAACCCACTTGCTGCATTTGGTCAAAAAGATTCAGTGTCTCCTCATCATACCCATTCTGTGCATATCCTGTAATCAATGCATTCCAAGAAATTCCGTCTCGTTCAGAAGCTTCATCAAACACAGAATGAGCCTCTTCTAACCTCCCACACTTAGCATACATATCAACCAGTGCATTTGATACAAAGAGGTGAGACCGGAAACCGGTTCTAATAATGTGGGTATGAATCCGCTTTCCCTGTCTCAGGTCACCAAGCTTTGCGCATGCACTCAACATGGAAGCAAATGTGAAGTGATCCACCTTGATTCCCAACTTACGCATTTGCCAAAATTGTCTCTGAACATCCTCATAATGTCCATATTGGGCATATCCTGAAATTAATGAATTCCATGAAACTACATCTGGTTTAGGTATTTTGTCAAGCACCTGCCGTGCATCCTCCAAACTACCACATTTGGCATACATATTAACAAGATTCGTCTGGAGAAAAACACAAGGCTTGAACCCTGTTTTGATCATGTGGGTATGAATCTTCTGACCTCCTTCTAGTGCTTTAGACTTGACACACCCTTGCAGGAGACAAGTATATGTATTAGAATCCACTGGAAGTGGGCCATTTCTGCACAAATTACTAATCTGTTCGTTAATGAATGCGTAGCGTTTTTTGGGCTGCTCATTCTCTGTTGAATTTTCTTCAAAATAATCTTCAATCCTTGCACAATTACTGTGATACCCAAAAGCCAATGATTGTATTTTAGTCCCAAGACTAGCAATCCAGACAACATGCGCGTATTTTTGGCTCTTTAGAACTGCTCATACAGAGTTTACAAGAGAGGCAAGATTCATGCGATCCATAACCAAGTCCATTAAATGCCAATGCAATCAAGATCAAGCTCTCCTTTCTCAGCTTTTCCTGTCACACCATAAGCGATTCTACAAAATTGCTGGGCATTGATGCCTCGTTGCTGCAAACTCATTACCGGTCGGTCAAAGCACACAACACAAGTTAAAACACTTTAGGGAGGAAAGCTTACCAAGCACTGTAAATGTTACTTTTCTGATCTTGCAGAAGGCTTATAAGAGGACAGTTTCTATAGCAGTCTAACCGGTCAATATTGCAGCCAACTGATGGCCGCACAAGCTTTGCGTCATTGTGTTTTAGTTATTTGAGCATGTAACAGATTATGCTGTCCTTAGTCGATTCTCTGTTGGTTTCAGTTGGTTTTTGCTGAGTTCCATGGAGATGTTTTACGAGTATTTTAAAGCAGGTCATTCCATGAATTCTATAGTGCAGTTTAAGCTGGAGTTTGAATTTTATTATTTTGCATATTCAATTTAAGTATATAAATATAAAATATAAAATGATAAAAAATTAATAAATAAATTGGTAGAAAATTTAAAATATCAAATGATTGACAAGTGATAGAAAATATTTAAGTTGGTGGGAGAAATTTTTAACCCCATTTCAAATACATTTAAGTAAAATTACAAATTAAAAAGTATGGGCTCCTATTTATTAAGAAAAGATTCTAATTAATCTTGTAACATTTTTTTTTCTCATAGATCCTTTCTTCACAAAAATAGTTCTTCAAGCTCCTCCATGGAATTGTAGTCTTAAAGGCTCTCTTGGAAGCGTAGATTTTGTAATTTAATATTTTTTTAAAATAAAGTCCTTTGAAAGAAAAAATAATGTCATCAAGAAATTTAAAACCATAGTTCAACAAGTGTAAGCTATGGTATAGTAAATAAAATGTTAATCTAAATTAATTCAATAAAATGCATTTAATAAGCATAATTACTTCCAATTAATAAAATGTGGAAAGGAGATGGAGTGGTTCAAAAAGATTAATTTGATGTGTGTAAATAGCTACAATATTAGTAAATAAAGATGTATAAAAATGAATAGGTTTAATAATTGAATATTAAGGTATTTTGATGAAAATTTTAGAATTGTATGATTTACAAAAAGTTTTTTTCTTTACCTACCAAACAATCTCATACTTTATGTCTAGTTTTTGTTTTATTAGAAGTTAAAATAGTAGGTATGGATTAAAATTGCAATCACAAACATGACCTCTCATGATAAATTTGACCTTGATTGGTACAGGAGCACCCATAGGATACCTTAGATTGTCTAGAAGGTCATGTTTTGGCAATTTGTTTAGGCCAACTTATCTTCTATTCATTTTCATTTTTGGTTGTGCCTTAGTGGCATTTTTGATTGGGTGTTGATCATCTGATGAAGGTCATGTTGACCATAGGATAGGTGACATAAAGTTCTAGCTCTAAATGAGGTATTGGATTTTTAGGAATTCTTGCAAATATTTGAAAATGTTGCTCAATTGGAGCTACAAGTGGCCAAGAAAAGCCCAAGGGAGAGGATAACTGAATTGGAGACCCTATTTATGGAATACCTCGGCATTGGAGTGGGGTTGGAAGCATTTGTTATGTTTTGAAGTTTTGTGAACTCAAGAAAAGCAATTGTGTTTGAGAGTGTATTTTTTGATTTTTGCATTGAAGTGAGGTTTTAATGGATTGATCGTGGCACTGTAATTTGTGTAGGGTGTAGTGTAGTTGTTCTTCAAGCATTGTGTGGCATTAGTTAGTTTCTTTATTCAATTTCAAGCATTGTTTGTAAATAGTTTGGTTTTCTTACTGTTGCTGGTCTAAACCAGGCAGTTTTGTGTAAATGGAGTGTTAGTTCACTTTCTCATCATACAAATTGTACGCCCCTTTGGGAACAGTGACTAGACTCCATGTGTGTACATATGGTAGGGTTTAGGGCCTTTGAAAACACAGGAGCTACTGTGGAAGTCTTGCCCTAAGTGAGCCAGGAAGAGTCCGGCTAGGGAAGACAAAAAGTGCAGAGCACTTGATTTGCAGGGGTGTCTTTTTCCTATCAAGTCACAGTGTGGAGAGGGCAGGTAAGTGCCTTGCCAAGACATAGCATGGAGGAGGAAGCTCCATCAATCCATCTGGTGTGAGGAATACCTAACAGTTTGTAGTGAAGTCAGGGAAGGGTTTGTAAAGGCCTAATTTTTCCAAATTGTGGGTTAAGCCCTTGTACAGACAACTGAGACCCAAGACCCCAAAAATATTTGAGAGGTGTTCATATGAACCGGGAATCCCAAGAAAAGATTGGGGTGTTCTTTGGAAAGATTTGGAGAACTAACCTGATTTCTCAGAGGAGGCCTAATTGGGGTTCCTAGGGCTAGTAGCCTTTTAGGCCTAAATGAGGGTTTGGTGGAAGCGAATAAGAAATGGAGTTAGGTGGACCTTCAAGAACCAAAGTAGGATGGATTGAAGTCATTAGAAACACCTCCACACCCCTGCAAAGCTAAATTCAATATTTTGGAGGATTGTAGCCTTTAGGGTGGATTAAGGGATAAGGTTAGAATGGCAAGATTGTACCAAGATGAACTTGGTAGGAAGGATTATGTTGGTAGTTGGGGTTGGAAAGACAAAACCAGGGGATCTTAAGTAAAGGAAGGTCCTATAGGTTGTAGTGGTGGAGTGTGACACCTTAGAGGTCGTCCAAACAAGACCTAGAGCATGAATCAGTGATTGATTCATCCAACCTCCCTATCAGATTGGTATCAGAGCAACAAAAGATTTGGGATAGCATAATATATGTCAGAGATTGAGTCTAGTGGTTCTACTGACATGGTGACAAATGCAGAATTTTCCAAGAAGGTTGAAGAATAGGAGGAAGACAATAGGCTATTGAGGGAAAGAATAGCTCAACTTGAGCAAGCAATGAATAATGTGCAAACCAAGACCGATGAGGTCAGTGATAGGTTGGAAGGCAGGGTACCCAAGAGAGAAGAGGTTGCAGAGGAAGACAAGATCCCTGAACCTAACCCTGTTTTGCAAGAAGAGCCTTTCTTGAAGGCATTGAAGGCTTTGAGTGGAAAAGCACTTGAAGGCATACCACTATTTAGTGGGAAAATGGAAGTTGATTTAGTCATGGATTGGATAGAGGGAAAGGAAAACCATTTTGAATGTGATGGAGTCACTGAAGCACAGAAGGTGAAGGTGGCAAAGTCAAGATTAAGAGGTTCTGCCTTGACATGGTGGAAGTTCATTCAGACAGAGAGGGAAAAGGAAGGCAAGAAGCCTAGTTCTACTTGGAAGGGAATGGTTACCAAAGTGAGAGAAGCATACATGCCAGATGATTATGAGATTCAATTGCATAAGAAAAGACAAAGCTTGAGACAAAGAGACCAAGATGTCAATTCTTATACTGAGGAGTTTCAAAAACTTTGTATGAGATCTAATGTTTCAGAGGATGAAAGTCTTAAGGTGGCTAGGTATCTTAACGGCTTGAAGTGGAACATTCAAGAGGAGATGACTCTTCTAAGTCTCAAAATAGTACACCAATGCTATCAATTGGCTATAAAGATTGAAGAGAGGAGTAAGAGAAAACAAGACCAGGCTTCTAAGAGCAAAGGTAAAGGCAGAGATCAAAGAGGACATAGAGGTGGATACCAAGGTAGAGGGACTGAACAAAGAAGTCAGGGAGAGTCTAAACTCACAGAGCATGGAAGTAAAACAACTTCTAGAGGAGGTTATGGAAGAGGCAGAGGACCTCAAGGAGGTTCAAATAGAGGAAGAGGAGCAGGCAGAAGTAACTCATACTTTGCTAGTATAAGTGTTACAACTGTGGTCAAGTAGGACATCCAGCTTATAGGTGCCCGGAGAAAGCATCTTCATCAAATACAAAAAAGAGAGTAGCATATGCTCAAGAGGACACCATGAGTATCAAGTCACCAGAGGTTAGTCACATAGAATCATAAATGGGGGAGAACCTAATGTTTAGAAGAGTTCTAATTAGACAACCAGTCAAGGAGGAGCCAAAGCAAAGGAGAGCCTTATTCAAGGTAAGATGCAAAATACTTGGGAAGGTGTGCAAGGTTATAGTGGATTTAGGGTCTACTGATAACATTATCTCTGAGGAGGCAGTGAGGAAGTTAAAATTGAAGAAGGTACCCCACACTAATCCTTACAAGGTGACATGGCTGAATAAAGGGCAAAGTGTTCTTGTGAATGAGCAGACAACAGTGGAGTTCTCCATTGGAGGGTACAAGGACAAGTTGATTTGTGATGTGTTGCCCATGGATGCATGCCATCTTCTATTGGGTAGACCATGGCAGTATGAAAGAGGATCCATCTATGATGGAAAGGAAAACACTATCTCATTCAAGAAGGATGGAAAGACATTCAAACTGCAGTAACTGTCAGATGAGGAAGAAGGACAGCCAAAGACCCCTAGTGTCTTGTTAAGTAGTGGCAAGGAGTTAATCAACACTCTAAAACAAGGAGGGGAAGGATATGTGGTCATGGTGCAACCCAAGGAGGAAGATAAGACTAAGAAAACAGTCATACCAGGAGCAGTCCCGAAGTTGCTTGAGAAGTTCAAGGACATAGTCAGTGATGGAACACCAGCAACCTTACCTCCAAAGAGATCCATCAGTCATCAGATTGACTTCATACCAGGGGCTTGATTGCCAAACAAAGAAACTTACAAGATTACACCAGATCAGAACCTATAAGTAGCTAGACAAGTGCAGGAGTTGTTAGACCAAGGACTAATTAGGAAGAGGATCATTCCATGTGTAGTACCAGTGGTCTTAGCAACCAAGAAAGGTGGTAAGTGGAGACTTTACACTGAATCTAGGGCTATAAATAGAATTACAATCAGATATAGGTTCCTTATTCCTAGGATTGAGGATTTGATGGATTGTCTTGGAGGGGCTCAGTATTTCAGCAAGTTGGATCTCAAAAGTGGATACCATCATATCAGGATCAAAGATGGGGATGAGTGGAAGACAGCCTTTAAGACAACTGATGGGTTATATGAGTGGAGAGTTATGCCATTTGGCCTCTCAAATGCCCTAGCACATTCATGAGGCTCATGAATGAAGTGCTTAAGGAATTCACAGGTATATTTGTGGTGGTATATCTAGATGATATACTCATCTTTAGAAGATAGCAGAAGAACATCTAAAGCATGTGGAGTTGGTTCTTAAAAGATTGTAGGAGGAGAGGTTAGCCATCAACCTAGAAAAGTGTGAGTTCTTCAAACAAGAGCTTGTGTATTTAGGGTTTGTAGTATCCCATGGATCATTGAAGATGGACCCAAGCAAGGTGGAAGCT
The DNA here is from genome assembly GCA_007258455.2 of Sequoia sempervirens. Classification (NCBI taxonomy): domain Eukaryota; kingdom Viridiplantae; phylum Streptophyta; class Pinopsida; order Cupressales; family Cupressaceae; genus Sequoia; species Sequoia sempervirens. The sequence continues at coordinate 14,992,149 of VDFB02000015.1, read as the reverse complement.
ATCCTAAACTGGCCTACACCAACCACCAGAATAGAGGTAAGGAGTTTTCATGGGTTAGCTCAGTTTTATAGGAAGTTTATAAGGAACTTTAGTGGCATATGTGCACCAGTACTTGATACAATCAAAGGTGGCCTAAAAACTAAGTTCAAATGGAATTTTGAAGCAAAGAAGGGTTTTGAGAAACTGAAACAAGAAGTGGCAACTCAACCCATCCTTTTGTTACCTAGTTTTGATAAGTTATTCATTGTGGAATGTGATGCCAGTGGAATTGCAGTAGGAGGAGTACTAAGCCAAGAAGGCAGGCCTATAGCTTTCTTTAGTGAAAAGCTCAATGAAGCTAAGAGAAAGTATTCTACCTATGACCTAGAACTATATGCTCTAGTACAGTCACTTAGAAAGTGGAGGCATTATCTCCTACCTAAAGAGTTTGTAGTGTTTACTGATAACCATGCACTTAGCTACATTAACACACAAGAGAAGTTGAGCAATAGACATTTGAAATGGATGGAATACCTCCAAGCCTTCACATTTACCATCAAGCACGAGAAGGGACAGTTGAACAAGGTGGCAGATGCATTAAGTAGGAGGTTGCTGACAGTGCAAGAGATTCAATTCAAAAGCATTGGGATAGAGAGTTTCAAGGATCTCTATGGAGAAGATGAAGACTTCTCGGAGGCATATAAGGTATGTTCTGATTTTGAGAATCACTTTCATAGTCAATTCTCAGAGTATACATTGCAGAGTGGACTTTTGTTCAAGGGGAATCAGTTATGTGTTCCAAAAGGTTCAATGAGAGAGAATCTTATCTAGGAGAATCATAATGGTAGTCTTAGTGGTCATTTTGGTATCAACGAGACAATGGAACTAGTGCAGAGGTTCTATTATTGGCCCAAGTTGCCAAGGGATGTCAGAAGGTATGTGGAGCAGTGTGTAGTTTGTATGAAAGCCAAGGGGGGAGCTAGCAATGCAGGTTTGTATCAACCTCTACCCATTCCCAATAGACCATGGGAATGTATTAGCATGGACTTTGTGGTAGGACTCCATAAGACTAAGACAGGGTTTGATAGTGTCTATGTGGTGGTAGATAGGTTCAGTAAGATGAGTCACTTTGTTCCTTGCAAGACCACCCATGATGCTAGCCATATTGCTCATCTTTTCTTCAAAGAGATTTGTGAGGATCCATGGATTTCCATTAAGCATTGTCTCAGACAGGGATGTGAAGTTCATGAGTCATTTTGGAAGACTCTATGGAGCAGATTAGGTACTAACTTGTCTTTTGGATCAGCCTACCATCCTCAGACCGATGGAGAAATTGAGGTGATAAATATAGTGTTAGGTAACCTTCTCAGGTGCCTCACCAAGGAGTATGGATAGACATGGGACTTGGTCATATCACAAGCTGAATATGCCTACAATGACAGTGTGAATCAGACCACAGGCAGAAGTCCTTTTGAAATAGTGTATGGAATGCACCCAAGAGGTATGTGTGAACTTAGAGATTTAGGAGCTATGGAGCACAAGAGTGGCCATGCTAAGGATTTCTCTCAGACCATGAAGGAGATTCAAGAGCAAGTGAAGAAGACAATTACAGAGGCTACTCACAAGCTGAAAGCTAAGGTGGATATGTCTAGGAAAGATCTACAATTTGTAGTAGGGGACTATGTCATGGTCCATCTCAACAAATCTAGGTTGCAGAAAGGAACATCAACCAAGTTGTAGATGAAGAGAGTGGAACCATGTCAGGTGTTAGCAAAATATGGAAAGAATGCCTACAAGGTGGAGCTACCTGCAAACTTAGGCATTTCACCAGTGTTTAATGTGGTTGATTTGATCAGGTATAAAGGACTAGTCACTGACTTGGATCAGAAAGTGTGGATGTATTGAAGGATGTGAGTAACTTAACCTTACCTCCTAAAGACAAGCTGCAAGCAGAGAGGATCTTGGAATCAAGGGTGAAGAAGTCTACCTGGTATAAAGAATACATGGAACATCTCATCAAATGGAAGGACAAACCAGAATCTAAGGCTACATGGGTGGATGAAGCTCAGTTCAAGAAGTAGGGTATTGATTTATCTCTGATCTCTCCCCACATTCCTTAGTGTTTGTGTAGAGGGGGAGAATGGTGTAGGAGCACCCATAGGATACCTTAGATTGTCTAGAAGGCCATGTTTTGGCAATTTGTTTAGGCCAACTTATCTTCTATTCATGTTCATTTTTGGTTGTGCCTTAGTGGAATTTTTGAATGGGTGTTGATCATCTGATGAAGGTCATGTTGACCATAGGATAGGTGACATAAAATTCTAGCTCTAAATGAGGTATTGGATTTTTAGGAATTCTTGCAAATATTTGAAAATGTTGCTCAATTGGAGCTACAAGCGGCCAAGAAGAGCCCAAGGGAGAGGATAACTGAATTGGAGACCCTATTTATGGAATACCTCAGCATTGGAGTGGGTTTGGAAGCATTTGTTATGTTTTGAAGTTTTGTGAACTCAAGAAAAGCAATTGTGTTTGAGAGTGTATTTTTTGATTTTTGCATTGAAGTGAGGTTTTAATGGATTGATCATGGCACTGTAATTTGTGTAGGGTGTAGTGTAGTTTTTCTTCAAGCATTGTGTGGCATTAGTTAGTTTCTTTATTCAATTTCAAGCATTGTTTGTAAATAGATTGGTTTTCTTACTGTTGCTGGTCTAAACCAAGTAGTTTTGAATAAATGGAGTGTTAGTTCACTTTCCCACCGTACAAATTGTATGCCCCTTTGGGAACAATGACTAGACTCCATGTGTGTACATATGGTAGGGTTTAGGGCCTTTGAAAACATAGGAGCTATTGTGGAAGTCTTGCCCTAGGCAAGCCAGGAAGAGTCCAGCTAGGGAAGACAAAAAGTGCAGAGCACTTGATTTGCAGGGGTGTCTTTTTCCTATCAATTCACAGTGTGGAGAGGGCAGGTAAGTGCCTTGCCAAGACATATCATGGAGGAGGAAGCTCCATCAATCCATCTGGTGTGAGGAATACCTAATAGTTTGCAGTGAAGTCAGGGAAGGGTTTGTAAAGGCCTAATTTTGCCAAATTGTGGGTTAAGCCTTTGTATGGACAGCTGAGACCCAAGACCCCAAAAATCTTTGAGAGGTGTTCATATGAACCAGGAATCCCAAGAAAAGATTGGGGTGTTCTTTGGAAAGATTTGGAGAACTAACCTGATTTCTCAGAGAAGGGGGCCTAATTGGGGCTCCTAGGGCTAGTAGCCTTTTAGGCCTAAATGAGGGTTTGGTGGAAGCGAATAAGAAATGGAGTTAGGTGGACCTTCAAGAACCAAAGTAGGATGGATTGAAGTCATTAGAAACACCTCCACACCCCTGCAAAGCTAAATTCAATATTTTGGAGGATTGTAGCCTTTAGGGTGGATTAAGGGCTAAGGTTAGAATGGCAAGATTGTACCAAGGTGGACTTGGTAGGAAGGATTATGTTGGTAGTTGGGGTCAATGGCAAGACAAAACCAAGGGATCCTAAGTAAAGGAAGGTCCTGTAGGTTGTAGTGGTGGAGTGTGACACCTTAGAGGTCGTCCAAACAAGACCTAGAGCATGAATCAGTGATTGATTCATCCAACCTCCCTATCATTGATAAATTTAGACCTTCTACTATGTGGTTCACTTCATTCACACTTCTTTGATCAAGCATAAAAAATGTTGGGTTTGTTTTTTAGTTGCATTAGACAAGGTTCCACTATTCCCTCGTGTCAAACCATGTAAAGGTGTTGATTCAACAAGATGATTAAAAGATTGAATACAACATGCAAGACTTGGAATGCAAATTATTTACTTCTTTTAAGCACCAAATTCAAATATGTTGTTATTGATTGATTCTTAAATACTTTAGAATGAGAGAGAGAGAGAGAGCTTTGAATGTGTGAATGATGTCCTAAATGAATGGAAATGAGTGCCTTTAAATACTAGCATATGATAATAGATCAAGCAAATGTGTACATATTTAGTGTTGGGTAAGAAAGGTGAAGGAGACCAATTGACCAAATTAAAAATTTTGAATTTGAATTTATGTAGATTGAGTTCAAAGGGGATGACCTCATAACTAGAAACCTAACTTGGAATCAAAACAAACAAAATCATGATACAAAACAAATATATTGATATCAATGCATTCAAAATCATGAAAAACAAACAAATAAGCCAAATGTATGGTAAATGTGCACATGGGAGTAAGATATGGTAATAAGCATAGGATCATGTGTGGATGCTAGATAAATGGGCTCCATTTTATGCAAGAGCATGCCAATGTACAAGTATTAAGACATTCCTTCAAAATAAGCACAAAACTAAAAGGAAAATGACATCAAATGCAATTTTTGAAATAAAAAATTTACACGACCAGTACCAAAAGCATAGAAACTTTTTGATACTAAATGGATACCAAATGTAAGAAAATATAGATAGTTTTCTACATTAACCATGGTATGAAATAATTTCACATTAACCCTAAGAGAAATGATGTCACAATGGTATCATTGATCTATAGATTTTAGCAATATTCAAGTGTAAACCACATATAACAAACAAGAATAAAAAATAACCAACACAAAAGAGAGACATTAATATTCCCTAAGAAAAACTTTACAAGAAAGATCTCACCCTCCAATGCACCAAAACCAATGTATTTCCTATAAGTGCCTAAAAATGGGTAAACATTCCAAATTTGATGATGACTTGATGGCTTTGCACACATTGCACATAGCATGAATAAAACACCCTCTCAACTAATCCTAACCTAATGAAATCATTAAGTTAACCCATACGACCTCCATTGCCTTTTATTTTGTGTTTATTATTCATTTAATAAGTGTTCATACCTTGTTGTTTGTTAAAAACTTACATTTTGGTTGTTAATTAATAAATTTGTCAATTTTAATTCAAATCACGCCTTTATTGAGCCTAAATTTACCTCGTCTAACACAATTCACCCCAATAATTTCATTATTGGAAAAACTAGAAAAACTATATATTATTTTTACTTGTGTAATTATGGGTGAATGTACCCAATATATATATATATATTAAAAAAACTCCAATTCCTCTCATTGATTATGGATCTCTTGATAGGAATAGATGAAAAAGTATTTTTCAAGGGTGTTTTGGCCGCAAATTCTTGAAAATTCTTGTCTTTTCTCCTCCATTGTTATGCACAATAGTGTGTTTGAGTTAAATTCAAAATATTTATATAACATGGATAGTGGTTGACCTAACAATCCTCATCAACCTAAATAATAATAGTAATTAATGAACAAATAAATAGTCTAAATTATTCTTTGGCAATTATTTGGTTGAGCCATTATTCTAAGGGCCATTGATGTCATATTTGGCATCATGAGTCTCATTAACTCCATTGAACTATATTTTAGTAGGACATGGTACAAGATAGTTAATGTGAAGGAAAAGAAGATAAGGATATAGTGGGAGTAGTAGCAACAACTAAATAAATAAGGAGAAGAGAGGAACACAACCAAAAGTGAGGTGTGAGACATTTAAAGGAATTTGATTTGTTCATATGTGTAGGCCTAGTGTGGTAGTGTAGTCTAAAATGCTTGGAAAAGAGTAAAAAAGGAAGACCTGGGTGGGTGCACAAAGATGGGGGACCAAAAAGTGGCCACCCAAATTTTTGGCCCCATAAAATCCATAACACACTCGCATTATGGCTTGGAGTAACTGAGCCTTAAGCTTAATCGCTCCTAAGTAATAACGTGAGCACATTATAATGCACTCATGTTATTTCTAAGCCAAGCAATAAAAAGAAAAAAAGTCATTTCTGGTAAAAACCAATTTGCTTGCAGCCTGCAAACCCTCCAAAGTGTACTTGCATTCTAGGAGGCCTCCTTTTTCCTTGAATCTTTTCCAAAATGCCGCAAGATGTCAAGGAGGTCAAAGGAGTAATTTTTTTTAGTTTTTTAGTGTAAATTTTGTATTTAATAGGTAGATTGAATATGTTTTTTGATTAAAATTTATTTAATTTTTAGGAATTGACAATACACCCCTAAAACTTGAAAATCCTAATTCACCTCATGATGAAATCCCTCCTGAAGAAAAACCTCAACAAATACCTCCTAGAATTTCTCATCATGCTATAGGAACACAAGAAAACATATTGGGGAAAATTGAAAATAACAAAAAAGAAATTGAAGAGTTAATTGCAAGGTTGAGAGATCCTACATGAACAAACTCGCATAGGACTACCCTTGCTCAATTATTGCAATCCATAATATCTCATGTAGAATTAGTTATCAAGAAAATAAATAGTTGGTCCAACAAGAGGCAAGAGCTAAAACAATGTTATGCAAACAAATTATCATATAAACAAGTTAAAGACAAAAAAATGAAATCTGACTTGTGTGCACTATTCACCGACCCAAGAACAAATCAACCCTTACATGGTGCATGCAAGAGGTTCCCTATCTATTGGTGCCACCACCAAGGGATAAAGAATAATTCTTGGGATAGGTGGTGGATGGTTTTGACCATCCTCCATGCAACAACAATGACCTGTATCACAATAATTTTTGAGGAAGCTCTATTGTGAGTTTGTCCTCAATGAAATCTCAAACTATTTTGACATGTGGGAGTTCTAGGGTAGAGGTGGGGGCTCTGCACAAGACAAAGTGGGGGCACATCTTAACCCACAACAACCAACAAGACCACTCGCTAGACTAGACTATCAACACATGACAATCCCTCCCGTTGTGAAGGAGAGTGTTGAGGTGGATACCTTACAATCAATTAGCTTGCTCACTCAGAGCCTTATACAACATACTAAACCTCTAGCATAGGGTGAGGTAGGTGAGTCTTCCATGCATCTAGTTCCACCTCATTTATGTCGGTCTTGTGAGTCACTTTGTGATTATGATCCTGAGGATAGTCAAAATGCATGTGCGGGTAGGCTACATTGTAGCAAATCAGATGGTGATGACAGATGCTCTCTTGAGTGACACATTCGACTTTGATAGTTACGTAAATGTCAACAAGTTCATTTAATTCAATTTATTAAATTTAATTTTGAAATGCAAGATTAACTAAATTAGTTGAATCATTATAATGAAATTTTAGGGTCATAGTGTTCACCCTACTTCCAACAGTCCTCCACCTCCCTATTAGATGACAATGTCTAGTGCAAAGGTATGTAACTAGTAAAGAATTATATATATTACATGTGAATAGTTGAACATGATGTGGATGGTATTTGTATATCTCGTTTTGGATGTTGAATAGGTTAATGTTGGGCCTTCGACATCAACACCTAGCAGTGGAGGTTGTAATCAAACTTTCAATCAAGTAATACAGAGAATTTTTAATTTTAAAATTAAAAAAAATTGTATTTCATAATTGAATAATGTTTAATGACTTGAAGGTTCTACACATGTAACAAACTCGATGTTTTACCTATTGATTTTACCTAAGTTTTAACCCACATGTGAAAGCTTTAGTTTACCAACACATAGCAATAAAATTTTCCATTTCAATTAACAATGATGCATATTCAAAATAAACCCATTTCAAATTTCCTTTGCATTTCAATAAAGTAACATTACATAATACCAAGTAATGATTACATTTTCAAATACATTTTTCATAAAGATATAAGATCATGATTACACACATAGCTTTCAATAGCTCAATGGAATAAAGTACAAATGGTCTAGATGTCCCTTCTTGGGCATACATCCTCAAATTTTGACTACCGACTACATGAGGGAGAGTATCACCCCAGTGCTTTTCCTCCAACCACAGACTAACTATGGTCCCCTACACATCTACCTAACTGGTAATATGGCCCTCCCTTCAACGAAGAGATTGGTTCAGTAACCCTCGTAATAATAGCCTTCTTGAGCATGGTGATGTGTCCTACATAACTAGAGCTAACATACAATGGATACCCCCTACATGCATGACATTCCCAGCCTAGTTATGCAAACCTGGCTCACAGTGAACCGACAAGTGTAAACAGTGGAAACTTACACTACTTTGGCCAAAGATTTGATAGTTACATCAAACTCACTTTCTAAGAAGTGGTGTCTCACTTCTATGAAGTGGATGTTGTATGTTCATCCACCCCCTTTGCTCAATTTGGTAAATTACATGATCGTACTATCTCTTATCGAGTTTATTCCATAACATGATTCCATCCAAAAGTATTGTACATTCAAGTGATCTAATTGACCAACTAGGTTACTCCTAGCTTTGGTTCATCCTAAACCCAAGAAAAAAACCCCTTTATCTATACAATTTTACATTACTCCACAAATTGACATTCACAATCATTGTACTTCTAAATCAACATTTCAATTCATGCAACCATACATTTGGCCTTTGATATCTTAGATATAATAATAATACATTATCTTTGTAAATACAATTTCATGCTTTTATATTATATTATATATATAAACTAATAAGATTTCACCTTCAACATGTAAACAATTTTTACATAAAACATAATCACTAATTCCTCAAGCATTTTCAAACACATGACATTCAAAATAGAAGAAAATAGCAAATTAGAAATACTAGCATGCCTACATAATTTTCTTCCAAATGAGAAGTTTCCCTCAAACTTAATCACAAGACTCTACTTGTTGCTCCTAGTTTCAGCTTAACTCCACTTCTAGCCCCTTTCCCACACTCAAACCTCACAACAAATAACTCACAAATACCCAAGAGTTCTCTCTTATTTCTCACTACTTGCACTCAGTAATGCTTTGCACAAAAAAAATACAATATAATGGAAACAAATGAATTCCCAAAAGAAAGAATGAATGACAAAGACTAAGATGTTGCATCTATTTATACTAAACATTGAGAATCTTAAGGTTACCATTTAGCTTCTCCAATCGCCACCTTTTCCCTTCCTTTTGCCACCTCTAAACTACAAATACCAATCCTAAACCAACTCTTCTGCAAAACAGGTTGACTAAGCAAGATTGTGTGAAATGTGGCTACTAAAATAATTAGAATACAAACACATATACAATCCCAGCAAAACCAGCTACTCAAACATGGTTGAGTCACCTCCAAGAAATATTAGCAATGGTTATTTTACTAAGTCAAAACATGGCAATGGTTACCTACAAGTTAACTACTCATTGTCGCTTTGCTACTTACCACACTCTCCTTATGGCGCCTAAATTAATGGTTGCCAATCAAACACAAAACAAACTCTTTTTACCTTCTACCTTAGTGTGGCTTTGACCAAGTCCAATGCTTTTACCAGCTTGTGTATGGCTTTCCAAACACTTAACAACTTTGATTTTTAAATGCATCTCTTTACTTTTACATGGCGCAACAAATAGGCACATCATATAATTTATTAAATTCCTTTCATAATGCATTCCATGTGCTATATATTATGTGCTTTACATTGTAGAAATAACCACTTTTTAGCACATATATGAATATATGTGTGGCATTTAGTATATGCTATGTTTAAAAGATGTTCGCTTTATACAAGTGTTACTCTATTCACTTACCTCATATTACATGTGCGTCGGTATCTATTCATATCATTCAATATACATAACCATATATATACATATATATTATAATGCTTAATCATTGTAATATATATATATGTATTAACGTATATATTAAAAACCATTCAGTTGCCAATCATATACATATATATATATCAAATGTATATACGTATAAATATATACGTATGTATGTATACATTATCAAATATGTACATATATAATTATATATCATTATTTAACATCTAATAATAATAACATATATGTATTTATTAATAAGCATATATACCAAGTGTATACATATGTATCTAATCGATTTCTCATGCGTGTGTCATATTCATATATATGTATACATAAGTATTTCTACCTACGTGTGCTCATACACCTATATGACCATATGCATGAGTTATCACATATATATATGCATTTAATGTATACGTATCGATTACCATATATATCAAATACATGAAGAAGAACATATACCCAATACAAAGATTCGGTCACTTTAATTCAAACCAAAGAAACAACCAAAGCAAATTAAAGGTTGTTAAACAAACATTCAATTATCCCAAAAACTATAACCAAGGGTTTACTTACCAAATCTCAAACTGACTTGACTTAACTTGACTAACTAGGATGTGAGTGTGTGATAGCTCAAGAAGGTACATTAGGGGTTACCATACCAAAATCCTCCTAGGTGATACTCCCCCTCTCTTCTGAAGGGGTCGATTCTTTCCTACATCCAACTTAGTGCATCACAAAAGAAGTTACCCAATAACATAACATTCATATACATCATATATTATTTTCATTTTTCTAACCATTTAAAGCATTCACATTACATTACATATTCATTCATCGTATTTTCCATCAAAATATACAAACATAATCATGCATTTAAAACATTTTAACTCCTCAAAGTAACAGTAAGTGGGTAACCACACAATGGGGTGTAACATATTCCCCCCCTTGCGAATCATCGTCCCCGATAATTATAAGTATCAAACATAAAACATACAACATAAAGCATAATAAATATTTTTTTTGAGAACTTTCAAAATCTAGCAAAACATGAGGAAACTTTTGCTTCATCGCAACATATTCTTCCCAAGTGGCAGAATCTTTTGCATAGTGATCCCACTAGACTTTGCATTGTAGAACCTCTCTATTACATAGGTGAAGCCTACGTGTTTGTAGCACTCTGAGAGGCTTGATTGTTATCACTCCTGGGTCCTATGCCTATAAAGCATTTCAATCAATAACATGATTATCTCCTGGCATGTACTTCTTAAGGTATGACACATGAAAGACACTGTGCATCCTAGAAAGAGTTGGTGGTCAAGCAATTCGATAAGCAATAGGGTTAACTTCTTCGAGAATCTCAAAAGGACCTACATAGCATGGAGATAGTTTGGATGACTTCCCAAACTTTATAGAACTCTTGTGAGGCTTAACTCTAAGCAAAACCTTTTCTCCTACCGAGAAATGTCTAAGTACCCATTTAGAATCTACATAACTCTTTTTCCTATCATTAGCTTTCGCTAACCTTTGCTTAATTATCCTAACTTGCTCCTCCATTTCTGATAGAATTTCCACCCCTAGATTATCCCAACTTATGCGAGTTTGACACTTCCTACCATACAATGCTTCAAACGGAGCCATCTTAATTATGGAATGATAAGAATTATTATACATAAATTCTACCAAGGGTAAATAATCTTCTCACTTGTATTGTTGATCCATGCAATACATTATTAGTAGATCTTCAAACACTTGGTTCACCCCTTCAGTTTGACCATCAGTTTCTGGATGTTATGCTGAACTTATGTTCAATTGTGTCCCACGTGAAGAAAATAGGGTTTTCCAAAACCTAGATGTTACACGAGCATCCCTGTTAGAAATAATCTTTTTAGGAACTCCATGTAATCTAAACACCTCTTGCATAAACTTTCGAGCTATAACATGAGCTTCATCAGTTAGATTCCCTCCAAAATAAAATGTGTTGCATTTGTAAGCTTATCCACCACTACCAGAATGGCATTATGCTTATTCCTAGACATTGGAAGACCTTGCACAAAATCCATGCTTATGACTTGCCATTTCCTTTCTAGAACTTCATGAGGATACAAAAGTCCTACAGGGTGATGATGCTTTGCCTTCACCCTTTGACATTCTAAGCAACTTGCTACAAATCTTACAACACCCCTTTTCATTCCTTTCCAGAAATAGAATGGCTTTAGATTAGCCGACAACTTAGTTACTCCAGGATGTCCAAAATAAGGTGTGATATGAACCTCTTTCCACACTGTATCCCTTAATTCCTTAGACTCAAGTACATAAATTATTCCCTTAAACCTTAATAAACCGTTAGGTTCAAAGTGAAATCCTTCATACCTTGGATCTTGCGGATTGTCCAAGACTGCTTTCTAGACTTCCTCATAGTAATCACCACCCTTGGATTTTTGTAACACCTAACTCTTGAAATCAATTTGAATTGATATCATCAAGGATATGTCTCCTACAACTTAGGGCATCTACAACCCGATTTTCTTTCCCTTTGATATATTTGATATTAAAAATCATAATCATATATCAATTCAAGCTATTTCCTTTGTTGTGTATTCAATTTTGGCTAAACAAATACTTCAAACCATGGTGATTAGTCTTCAATTCAAAAGGTTTCCCCAACAAATTTTTCCTCCACATCTGTAATCCATGGATGACAACTACCAATTCCAGATCATGTGAAGCATAATTTTGCTCTTAAGGCTTCAACTTCCTAGATTCATAGGTGATGAATCACCCATATAACATCAACACTTCACCTAGACCTTCTCTTGAAGCATCTGTGATGACAATAAAATCACCATCTAGATCTAGTACTTTCAATATTGGAGTTGTAGTTAACTTTTCCTTAAGTTGGTCAAATGTCACTTGACATTTCTCCAACCATTCAAACTTCTTCCCTTTTCTCTACAATTAAGGGATGGGAAAATTTATCCTAAAAATTTTGCTACAAACTTTCAATAATATCCTACCAAACCCATGAAGCTTCGAACTTTTGGCACATTCTTTGGTACTAGCCATTCAAGCATTGCCTTATTTTTTGTTGGATCAATTGCAATCCCATCAGCTGAAATCATATGACCTAGGTATTGCACCTCTTTTTGAAAGAAGGTACATTTTGAGATTTTTCCATAAAGCTTATGCTCTCTTAGACGTTGGAGAAGAATCCCTAGATCTTGGAGATGTTTTTCTTCATTCTTGGATTAGATAAGAATGTCGTCCAAGAATACCAACATAAAATTTTCTAGGAAATCCCTGAATACATTAATCATCAAGTTCATGAATGTTGCAGGTGCATTCATTAGTCCAAAAGGTAGGATTGTGAACTCATAATGACCATACCTAGTCCTAAAGGTTGTTTTGAATATGTCTTCATCCTTGATCCTCAGTTGATGATATCATGATCACAGATCAATTTTTGAAAACGTTATCACTCCTCGCATCTAATCAAACAGATTGTCGATACATGGAAGTGGATACTTGTTCTTTATCGTAACCTTATTTAGCAAATGATGATCTATGCACAAGCATAGTTTTCCATCCTTCTTGTTCAAAAAATCACTAGTGCTCCCCAGGGTGAAATAATAGGTTTGATCAATCCTTTGGACAACAACTCCTCCAATTGACCTTTTAGCTCCATTAACTCCATCGTGGTCATCCTATACAGAACCTCTGATATAGGCTTTGACCCAAGAACAATATCGATGGAGAAATCAATTACTCTTTTGGGAGGTAACCCAAGTAGTTCATCTCTAAATACATCCACAAAGTCTCTTAAGATAGGATATTTTCCATATCTGATTTCCTGATTCCACCATCTCACCTTCCTCAGCTTCTTTGAGATCCTGGGGTCCGTAGTACACTACGTAATCTTGAGATATGAACTCATTGTACTCTTCCAATTTTTCCATTTTTATAGTAAAAAGTTGACACTCCTTAGCTCTATGCATTTGCACGACAGATATTTTCTGCAAATTAACTTCCCTAGGCATTCCTTGCAATAATACCCAGTTCCCAAGGTCATCTAAACAGTCTACAGTCTTAGCATGATAATCAACCTTGGTTCTATGCTTCCATAGCCAATTCATTCCTAATATGACATTGTATGAACTTGGGGGGACTACATACAAATTTACTTTCGTAGAGAAACTCAAAAGTCCAACCCTTGCTTCAAATAAACATTGTTCTACCTTAGCTCTTGTATGGTTTGCATACTCAACAATTCAATAATTTTCCATATAGCCAACTTTTCTGGAAATATTACTAGCTACACTAGGAGAAACAATTTTTTTTTGTAGCACTAGTATCAATTAGAATTGAAATAGGTGTACCAAACAATGTACCTAGAATTTCCACTAGAGTAATCTAATACTTCACTTGTCGGTTGTCCAGTGTCGCATAATTTTTTACTACAATGTCGCTCATTGAGGAGGTAAAGGATTTCCATGTGGCTACGTCCTTGGTGACTTGTTGAGACATTTAATTGCATAGTGATCTCCTCTACACATGAAACATTCTCTTAATGGCCCCTGCCTTGGTGCTGACTTCCCAGAATTGCCTTCATTCCTACTAGGGCTGTTGTTATTGTTTCCCCTGTGGTCTCTTCTATATTCATTCTGGTTATTGTGCAATCCCTTATCTCCTTTCCTTTGATAGTCCTTCCCATCACTTGAATTCTTAGAAGTTTGATTTTCTTGAGACCAATTAAACTTTTTATGTTTCCTTTCACGAAAGGAAAAGATAGACTTAAGCTTTTGTTTTTTTTTAATAGATTTCTCATACACTAAGTCTATAGTAGCAGGATCATGTGCATCTACTTCTCCTCCGATTTGGGTGTTAAGGCCCATTATGAACTTTCTAATTCAAAATTGTGCATCCTTTTGGTACATAGGCATGTACCGAAGAAGACGAGTGAATTTATCCCAATACTCATTTATTGAGGACTCTCCTTGCCTTAAATTGTGAAAGTTTGTTAGCTTTTGATTGAATTAAAGCTAAGGAATCCATCACTTTTGAAAAAAATCCACAAATCCATCCTAAGTGAGACTTAAGTAATTTGATCCAAGCTCCATATTTTTGTACTTCATCCACCATGTGGATGCTTCCCCAGATAACTAAAAGGCTCACCAGATGATCTTGGTTATTTCAGAGTAATTCCTTAGCTTGAAATATTTCTCCATTTCCATGAGCTATGCTTCAGCTACATCCCCGCTGGTGGTTCCCTCAAACTTAAGAGGGGACCTTCCTCATATCCCATGATAATTCATTTGCAAGTCGTTTCCTCTTGCTTCCCTCAGATCTAGATTGGGATTCATCACTACCATGACCACTTAAAGTGGTACGATCATTGGATTTGTCTCCTTCCTCTTCATTAGGAACTTCTTGTTCTCTTCTATCTGCTCCTCTCACCTCTTTCTCAAGGTGTCCAATTCTTTCCCTAATTTCATTCATCATGACCAATATTCGATACAATTTGGCCTCAGAGTTTTCTATGTTCTGGTCCACCTCATGGCCACCCTCGAGGTTGGTTCTAGTTCTAACCATTTCTACAAAAGTAATATTCACCTAGAGGTTCCAATTCAATTAGCTCCTATGAAGGCTTACTTAACATTCTAAAGAATTTCAATGAATAAATCATTCATACAAAATAGAGTAGAAAGAAGAATTCTTGCACAAGTTTTGGCAAATAATAACTTTTATTGAGATCAAAGGATTCCAATCATCTGTGAGTTACATAGAGTGACTATTCAAATAGTCAAGGGGAGAATATCCCTCATATTCACTTTTCAATACATAACTAAGTGGAACATATCCCTCAATTGGTTGTTCAAATGCATAGTCAAAGGGAAGATATCCTTTAGTCACATTCAGAGACATAATTTCAGGGAATATATCCCCCCGATTCGCCACTGGAGGCTACTATAATGATTTTAGATAGTGATGGTACACGAGGATCCCTAAAGATCAAAGTAGGACTAACGCTCCACTCTAAGGGTATATCCCTAAAAATTGGTACGAAATCAGACATTGTTGGAGAAACAGGAGGTACAAAATTAGTTGCATCTCACATCTTCTTCCTTTCTTGTTTGACATGGGATAAGGCATGGCTAATGGATTCAGTATCACTAAGTCATATTGAATTGTCATAATTAGTTCCCTCAATGGTTTTAACAATGGCTTCCCTTTCCTTCTTGGCCTTGAGGTGTATGCAACTCATTTTGGATCACCTGATTCCTTTATTTAATCTTGAGCATCAACATCTAGCACAAAATTCCAAACATTAGATTCACCTAATGTTGGATGAAAGACTAGCATAGTGAGCTCATAGGTTCTAAAGTTGAACCTGGTAGCTCTGATACCACATGTAACAAACCTGATGCTTTACCTTCTAATTTTACCTAAGTTTTAACCCACATGTGAAAGTTTAAGTTTACCAACACATAGAAAATTTTCCATTTCAATTAACAATGATGCATATTCAAAAAAATCCATTTTAAATTTACTTTGAATTTCAATAAAGATATAAGATCATGATTACATTTCCAAATGTATTTTCATAAAGATATAAGATCATGATTACATACATAGCTTTCAATAGCTCAATGGAATAAAGTACAAATGGTCTGAATGTCCCTTCCCGAGCATACATCTTCAAATTTTGGTTACCGACTACATGAGGGAGAGTATCACCCAAGTGCTTTTCCTCCAACCATGGACTAACTGTGGTCCCCCACACATCTACCTAACTACTAAGTGTTGATGAGTGTTTTAGCACTGCACAACACAAATAAAACACAAGTGCTCTATCTCTCTTGAAAGGTAACTCTCTTCAGACAAACTTCAGAAAATAACCTCAAGGTTTATAAAGTTAGGTCTTGATAATGCAAAAAATAGCTGAATTATGATGTGATTTTCTAGTAATCAAAAGGGGTCTTACGATTTAACAATGTTGGAAGCATTTAAACTTATCATCAAATGTGGCAATGTGGTGATGCTCTTCGATTCTAAAACTAATCCAAAGAAAGATCAAAAGATATAGGGTTTAGAGAGAGGTCCTAATCTAACACCTAAGGACAATCACATCAATGGTTAATGCTTCAGACGGACAGATTCCCCCATAAACCAATTCCTGCTTAACCAAGATCAA
Source organism: Sequoia sempervirens (assembly GCA_007258455.2). Classification (NCBI taxonomy): domain Eukaryota; kingdom Viridiplantae; phylum Streptophyta; class Pinopsida; order Cupressales; family Cupressaceae; genus Sequoia; species Sequoia sempervirens. The sequence goes on along the minus strand of VDFB02000015.1, from coordinate 14,975,415 downwards.
GTCTACAATATCACAGAAATAGTGCAATCTTCAAACGAATACTCAAGATTTTCAGATTGTAAACATCTATACATATATCCAATTACTGGGCCAATATGCATAAACATTCACAATTGAACTAATGCACAAAATATGGCTCAAACTAACTATGCACAACAACTTACAATCAACAAGCTAGTAATAGTATGAATCGAAGATCGATCAATGTCTTCAACACTTCACCATTAATTTAAATGAACTGAAACTAAAATTTGAGAATTAGAAATAGGAAACCACAACACTTTCAATCTCAACATAGAAATTCACCAAATCAGTGATTTATTTGCATTAATTTCTCCAACATCTGCTTAACAATTTCCAGTCCTTCTTCCCCTACTCCTATTCTACTTCTACAACTCCTAAAATCTACTCTTGCACCATCTCCTTAAAATTGAGAAGGCATTGGCCTTTTATAGAAGTTACATTACAAATCAGTGGTCAGGATTAAATCCATTTCAAGGGCCCAGATTACATTAACATTTAATGTTTGAGGCATATTAGGTTTTGGAAAATCATGCCACATTTACATCCAATCAGGTGATTTGGTTACAAACTTGCATTAATGAGAAACAATAATATCCTCCCCGATTTTGGTGAACAGTTCCTTATTGTAGAAATAAAACATATTTTGTCCCTTCAACATCATCCTTCTAGCTGGTCGACACAAATTATTAGGCAGGTTCTGGCATTTAAATACTTAAGTTGAACTTAATTCAACTTAAAATCTTCTTGGCAGCAAAATCCTAGGCTCATATACATAGGCAGGCACATCCTCCATTTTGGAAACCTTGAACCTCCATGGCACGCTTCCATATGCAGGTCCCTCCTTTTGATTATTTTTAATATCAACCTTGCAACATTCATAACAAATAAAATTTAAAGTGAACCACCTTAACCATAGGGGTTTATTGTATTACTATGAATTTATTCAAGAATATTAAAATTCTGTTCAAATAACATAATAAATATTCCCCTTTTTTAAATTAAGCTCCAAAATATCCATGATTTTGACCTTACGTTGCAAAAGGGACCTACACTTTAAAAGGATTCATTAATACCCATAAAAAAAATTGATTAATATTAAAACCATAAAGATTTAAATATTATATTAATTATCATGAAAACATCATTACCCATAATAATTAATAAAAAAAACTTTAAACTTCTAATTAACCCTTAATCCTTTAATATGAATAAATAATTAAATAGGGGCTACTTAAATCATTTCAAACTAAAAAAAATACCCCAGCCCACCATATTCATAATATTCCCATTTAGTCGCCGATAAGGGTGTGATTCAATGGTCAAGTCGCTTGGTTGTCGTGACGGCCACCAGGGTTCAAACCCTCGCTGGGCCAAAAGTGCTCGCAGGCATTGTGCCTTTGCTAGGCCATTGCGCTCGCGGGTTTGGTTGTTTCTTGTGGTTTCTTGTACTTGATTCATAGCTCCGGTTAAATGTGTTTACCCCTAATAATATGGGTGCATTGCACCTTTTAAAAAAAAAAATTCCCATTTAGTCATTTAACCCAGATACCGCATAAAAAATAGCTCAATAGAATATCCTCTCATATCATATCACCAACCA
>VDFB02000015.1:14904133-14973691 GCA_007258455.2 Sequoia sempervirens | reverse complement strand
GGGCTATTTTTAACTACTTCCCTTCGCTTCCCCATCGGGTCCCTCCCACATGCCACGTAGCTCCCATTTACCTAAAGATTTGGTAGGCCCCATAGGTAGCATCTATTGTAAACATTGTTGCTACGTTTCATCCCATTGTAGGTTGTCAACGAAGGGAGGGGAGAAGGGAACACGAGTTGTGCCATGCTTCCATCTGTCTCCTTGCGGATGCTTCTTCAACACAAAGGATGGAGCAAGCTATGGGCTGCCATATGCTGCCACATTTCTAACTGCCTATACTGGGTGGTGACACTTGTTTGCTCAACACATTATTGGGACCACTGCCACCATTCGTAGGGGATGCACCTGGATGGGGAGCAACCAAATTCTATGGCCTAAATATTTTTCTGTTGCAATGGCCAAGGGAATCATTGCTGCTACATCATTGCTCAGGATTCTGAATCTTTTCAATTACTGCTCGCTAGGCGATGGGAATGTTGGCTATATATACTACTCATTGCTTCTAAAGAGGGGTTCGAAGATTACATGTTACATGTTCTAAGTTCCATGGGTCCAAGAATTGCAGGATTTTAAAGAGACACCAGGCCTTTTCATTGTTTAGATTATTGCAAGAACTTACAGACTTTGCCATTGTTTGAACTCTCTACTTTCTTATGCTATTGATAAACTTTATACTGTTCCATTATTGTTTGAATGGTTCATTTGCAGAACTTCTATAATTTTAATGCAAGTTTATTGGTTTAGATCATGTCTTTTGACTTCTCTTTTCAGTGAGTAGGTGTGGAAATTATTTTATGTCATTGAATGTGTTGTCATGCTTCAATCTTTATTTTCTGTCATTCTAGGACATACTAAATTGTTGAATGGACCCTTAGATCATATCCAAAAGATAGGTTTATCGTGCCTTTTATCTAAATTCTGGTGCATCACCTTAGTTAGATCCTTGATTTTTATATCTGCTTCTTTTTCCCATTCCAAAAAACCAATTACAGAAGAAGCTGACTTCTTTAAAAATCTGGAGATTACTCAGTTTAGCGCAATAAGTCCCCCATAAACTGAGTTTCCCACAAAGGGTTGTTATCTTACCAATTTTTGGCATCAACAGTTTTTCTTTTTCCTACCATGCTCGGTGGGACAAAGCTTAAATGAATCTAATTTTAAGAAGGGTGTATGAGCCATCAGCCTGTTACTAGGTTCCAAATAGCAAATAAACTTGGTTTATTAGTACTTCCATTAGGGACAATACAACCTGCGACCCAATTAGTGAACATTATACTTCCTCCACCCTTTCCACTATCCATGTTGCCTACCGCGAACAAAAATTATGCGGCATGGGACGCTAAAAGTCCTCTTGTAGCGCTAGTAGCACCTATCGTTTGGGCTGCTATTCCAGTCTCTGCCCTAAAATCTATACCTAAATTCATCGGAGATGGATCAAGAACACCATTCAAACATCTGCAAGATGTTGTAGACGTATGTCTGGTACACAACATTACAGACCAAAATATAGTGCTAAGGTTGCTCGCCGCCTGTTTTAGAGGTAAGGCGCTGGATTGGTACCACACACTGCAAGTGAATACTATCAGTCCCTGGGATGATCTTGAAGATCCTTTCTATCAAAGATTTTCGAATGAAGGAGACCGATCCTTGCTATATTATCAGTTGTCAGTCATAAAGCGGGCCCCGAATGAAGCCATGGCTAACTTCAATGCCCAGTTCCATACAAGCTGATAGAGAATCCAAGTTGATATTTGCTCGCTGCCTGATCTGGCGTTCATTTTCTATTTAAAATCTATCAACCTTGACATTTCCATGATGATCCAGTCTCTCGGCGGGACCACATTACCAAGCGCATACAGGGTCGTTGTCAAGGCGGAGAACAATTTGATAGATGTCAGAAAGCTGCCACCTCGACCCATCATTCCTTTATTTCTAGAAATATCGATTCCTACTTAGGAGATGCTTTCTACTAGTGCGTTGACTCTTACCCAGTCTATGTACACATATCTGAGCTCGTCGTAGAATGTTGCTTCTACATCTGGTTCTTCCAAGGAGGATATGAGTGACATCAAGGAAATGTTGCAACGTATGGCCAATGAGATAACCGTTATCAAGCACAACCAGGTCATGCCTCCGAAGCCGACCTATCAAAATTATCAAGGTGGACGGTCCTCTTACCAACAAAACCAGTTCTAAGGAGGCCCCTGCACAAATTTGCAAGCGCAAACAACAAATTAGATAGTTCCAGTACCCACTCTATTGCAAAGCGCCAATCTAAGCTCAAGCAGAGAGTTAACTAGGGAGCATAATAATTTAGTGGATGATACCAACCCCTAGTGTTTCCCTTGCGGCGATTCACATATGCCTCAAAATATTCCATGTGGCAACCTACAACAAAAGGTGGCAGAGTAGCGCAGCCAAGGCACAACGTTAGATCCTGGAAGTTATGTGTATACCTCTTCCCAAATGGACAATGCGGTGCTCACCGCACAAATGTAGGGGATGTCATTAGAACAAGAAGCGGACATCGCTCCCGGTCACGCACTCTTTTCATGGATGGAAGGAGAAGAAGTGGTGTTTTCCAATGAGGCATCCACATCTAAAACACCACAAGTGCAGTCCAATTACAACACCCACTCGAAGAGAAGATTCACAGGCGAACCAGTCGTCCCGTAACTAGTCAGTTTGCAACCTAAAAATGCTTCTGACCAAACGCCTAGTACCTCCACAGTGGTGCCACAATGTCTGCTGCAAAGGGAAATTGTTATAACAAGAGCTAATGAGCAGAAACCTCTGAATCTGCCACTGTTCAATGTGGTGGAACAATTAAAAAACCATTTGCTAATGTGCCTCTGTGCGATATATTAGCTATTTCAAAGTAGAATACATTAATACAGAAGTCTCCCCAGGAGGATCCAATCATTGAACCAAAGGAGCAATTTCTCAAAGGAAAGGTTGTTGATCAATCACCTCTGGCCAAAGTTCTCACAAATAGCATAGTGGAAGCTCCTGCTGAGGAAAGAGATAACCTAAAACCAAAACCCTTCTTCCTAACACTTATTGTGGGGGATAATTTATTACACAATGCCATGATTGACTCAGGTGCTAGCACCATAGTTATGTTGAAACAAACATGTGAAGCTTTAGGGCTCAGTTATGAACCTTTAAAAAAGGGAGTGATGCAACTTGATGGAAACAGAGTTGAAACTGTCGGTCTCATCAAGGACCTTCCCTTGACTCTATTCGCCTACCCTAGCATCACGGTGTCACAAGACACTGTGATCATAGATGTTCCCCCCATGTTTGGCCTCTGTCTATCTTGAGAATTTACTTCAAAGGTGGGCGGATACCTGTCCCTAGATTGGTCACACATGATCCTCAGGACCAAGCGCGGTGTAAAAATGAAGATAGAATCTGAAGCTCTGCATTCAGAACATGTGCCCAATGAAGCCATGATCAACTTTGAGGCCGCTCATACTTCTATTACCAAGCAAGAAATTTATTGCGCTAAGCTACTGGAAGATGAAAAAGTGACCAGAGATCGAACCGACCAAGAAGATGTTCTATTGAGCGAACATATGGATACTGATCCTTTCAGAAACTACCATACTACCGGGTTGGGCACCTATGTCATCTACGATGAGGATCTAGTGCTCCCGAAGGTTGTCAAAAAACCAAAGAGCAATCAAACCTCAGAGTTATGGATGCTACATTTCAATGGAGCAAGATGCAAAAATGGCATAGTAGCCAGGAAATGCTTAATGTCCCCAAAGAATGAAAAGACATTGAGGTCCTTATGCTTCTAGTTCGCTTGCTCGAAATAATGAAGCTAAATACGAAGGACTAGTGCAAAGTATTAGCCTTGTGGAACGAATGGGCATAAAGCAATTAATGGTGTTCAGAGATTTTGAACTAGTAGTCAATCAAGTTTAAGGAATTTTTGCAACCAAGAATGTTCGCATGCAATCCTATAGACACCAAGTTTGGGACCTAATTAAGGGCTTTGAAGCCTTCAGCATTTAGATAGTGCCCCGAGAACAAAATACAGACCGCATGGCATCAGTCGGATCCCAGTTTGATCCTGCCTCCGACCTCATTCACAAAAAACACTTGGTACAAGTGATAGTCGGACCAGCAATTTCAGACAATGACCAAAGCTAGCAAGTGTTTGACAGTGATGAACACATTGCCTCGTTCATCCAACAATCACGAGAATTTGTTGATCAACTCCAACCAAAGATTGCTGAAGCTTATGAAGGATAGATTATTCAGCTAAAATCCAACAAGCTTCCAAAGGGATTGGTCACTCTCGAGAATCTTTTTGATTGTGACTATGCAAGAAATGACAAACGGAAGTTTGTAGCAGACAAAGGTGACTATGTGGATCTTCAAGTCAGAGATGGAAGAAAGCTCAAAGTCGGGAAAGATGTCCCGCATCATGATAAAGAAAGGCTTATCGACTTTTGTGAAAAATATGAAGGAGTGGTGGCCTGGTCATACGATGACCTCAGGGGATATGATCCCAATATCATCCAGCATACAATAAAGTTGGTGGAAGGTGCAAAACCGGTCCTCCAAAAATAGAGGCTAGTGAATCCCAAGATTGAAGCGCTAATGGCACAAGAATTAACAAAGATAATCTAGTCACAGATTGTCTTCTCAATCAAGCATAGCACATGGGTATCCAATTTGGTCACGGTCCGAAAGAAGAATGGAGATATTCGTCTATGTGTGGACTTTTGGGACCTGAACAAAGCATCCCTAAAGGATCATTACCCGCTATGTAATGTCCCCATTTTAGCTATATGCCCTTCAATGACTGATAGCCTATTTTTGGAAGCCCGTAGGCTCGTCAGAGGTAAAATTAGGGTTTCCTATCTCATTGGGGTTCTGAAGCATTTTTGAAGGTTTGCATGTATGAGTTTCTGATGCATGTCTGGTGGATTTTTATGGGTTTTCAAAGAGCTTCACAATGGTATGTTTTGCAAAGGCATTGGGAAATTTTTCAGAATTTACTATTTTTAGTAAGTTCTATTTCTGGCAATGCCATCTTGGGCAATAGCATCAATAGTCAGCTCAATTTCCATTTCGGGTAGTGTAGTTTGGAGCATATTTGGCTTTCAACATTTTGAGGCTCATTTTGGTGAAATGATTTATTTTATGTTATTAATGTTTTAAAATTCATTTTAGGCCCATGGCATAGATTAATGACTTAATGTTGTTTTAAAAGGGGGCCTTTGAGGGTGGACGCCTCATTGAGAGATTATTTAAATATTTCTAAAGTAAATATTTCTCCTCAAGTCTTGGATGCCTTGAAAGGTGAATTTAATGTTTTAAAAGTTAAAATATTTCAAAAGTAAATTGGGTGTCCATTTTGGGAGGTGAAAAGATGGAAGTTGAAGAGTCATTTTAAGTTCTATAAAAGTAGGCCTTTGTTCACTCATTCATCATCTTTGGAAAATATTGTAAAGTTATGCTGCCGAATTGATTTCAGAACTTGGCTAAGGGGAAGCTTAGCAATTTTACTCCATTCTTTGGGCTTGAAACTATGGTTCCCTAGATGGTTGATTGAGAGTGTGCTTCATCCAAAAGTACATATTGAGCTTCAAAGTTGAAGAATTTGGTAATAATTTTTAGTTTGTGTTTGTTGGTTATTTCATGGCTAAAGGAGGTTTTTATATACAGCTCTTTGTATGATTTTATTCTGCTTATGGGTATTGGATATATTGATTCCTATGCTATAGGTTCCCCTAATTGCAGATTTTTAGAATTTATTTTGAAGTATTTGAATTTATCTTGGAGTTCACCCTTCCAATGAGGTTGTACCATGCCTAGGACATCTTAGAATTCGTGCACAATTAATTTGTGAGCTTTGTTGCAGTTTCTTGGTTGGGGATTGGGTGCCTTCCTCCTCAGGTGCATTTGCATTTTGTTTCATGACATTTGGAGGAATTTTGAGGTTGTTATGAGCATGTTGGTGTAGGTTCAACTTGTTGGTCTGTATTTCAATTTGTTGGTATTTCATATCAGACCTTTATATTTATGTTCTATGCTCAATTTCTTTGATGTTCCAACTTACATTTGAGATCAGAAGTATAGTATAACTCTTGCAGAAGTTTGGAGCATATTTCTATTGCATATTCATTGTAATAATCACTTTGTTACTTGCAAATAACTTGTATTGTAAGACTGAAACAGTAGTACTGTTCAGTCATTTATATTACTGCATTTACTTAGTGTTTTTAAATTCATACATTTGTAACCCCTAGATGGTTTACCACCAATGTGGAGAAAGAACAATTAATCTCTCTTTAATCACCCACTGAAAAGTGGTGAATTCCCACTCATAAGTGGATGCCTGTTGCAGCGGATGAATTTGTTTGCATTGTAATGTTTCCCCCCCACTGATCAAGTGGTAGCTTGGAATTCTCTCATGGCTGGTTCACCGCCTATTTACTTTTAGTTGTACTTTACTTTCCAGTTATATTTATGTTTTCTCCGCCATATGCTATCACCTTGCCTTCTAAAGGATCTTGGTGAACTTTCTTGGTGTTGAGTGCATTTGATTTTATTATCATTTGGGAGCTAATGCTAATCAATTGGCATAGTGGTGGTTTGTATTGTGAAAATTCCAAGGAAAAACTAAGGGGCATATTTCAGTGGTATCAAAGCAGAAGATCATGCCATCCTGTTGATCAATGCTTCATGTTTAGGTAGATGAGCGACAGAGATCTCTGGTACTACACCAAAAGTCAGAACGAATTCTAGTTCAGCTCCTTGTGGTATCCAGAAGTTGGCAATTAGGCATGGCTAATGAAGAAGAGATGAAGTTGGCAAAGACTCTCTATATGGCTGGAAAAAGACTTGACAAAGAATCTCAGTCAAGGGAAAATGAAGAGGACATTCTTAATTTGATAGAACAATGCTTGAGACAAGTAAAGCAATCATCATTTGAGGAGATGCAGCTCACGTTAGCACCTGTAGTAACCTTTCTGAATCAGCCCTATTGGCTGAGGCATCTAGATGAAGAAACCAAGTTGCTAATTTCTTCTTGTTTCATGGAGATAATAAGAATTGTAATTCCCAAGATGCCCTATGATGATGAAACCATGAAGATCATATTAAATATGATAGTAGAAAGTTTTCAATACCTTGATGAAACTGATAGCAATCAGTACTCTGAAAGAGCTGCTATATTGAAGATCTTTTCAGAACTCAAAACAAGTATGTTGCTGGTTGAATTGGGTATGCAAGATCAAATATATTATTTGATCCATTACCTCTTCATTTCAACTTGGAGTGAACAAGAGGAGGATGTAGCTGCAGCAATGAGAAACATTTTAATTTTAACTATCAATTAGATGGATGACATTCCAAAATCCGTCCTAAGTTTCCTGTTAAAAAATCATGAACAAGAAGGAAAGAACTCCTCTACTGTTGGTATGTTGATTAGAGATTTGTTCATTCAATGTGAGGAGAAATTAAGGCCCCTTTTGATGAAGTCAGTTTAGAATAATATGGAGATTTCCTTTACTGAAGAGAAGAATGATCTAAAATCGGAAGATTGTTTGGTTGCCTCTCCAATTCACACACAAGAAGAGCATGGGTACGTGAAAGTTCAAGATAGAGATACTAATGCACTTAAAAATGAGAGTAGAAATGTCTCTAATGATGAAGAGAAAGTTCCCAAGCTAGAAGACTATCAAATTGGCTCACTTGAATTTACAGATAAAGAACATGATGAAATGGAGAGAGATGAACCTACAAAGCTGCTATTTGAAAAAGAAGATTTTATTAATCAAGAGGAATGTATGGTAGACCTTCATAATGATTTATTTGAAGGAAATGCAGTTGATGAAGAGTTTGAGGTTGCTAAAAATCTCAAAACGGCAACTAAGTTGGAGCATGTTCATCATTTTGTTGATGATAATTTAGAACATGAGTGGGACTCTCCCACGCCAAGATTACTTCAGAATGACTTTGGGGAAGATTTTGTTGAGTTAGGTGTTCCTAATGGTAGAGCCCATTATTGTTATAACTCTAGTGTGTTTGATGTAGATGTTTCTAAAGGTGTTGTCTTCAAGAGATCAACCATCCATGAAGAGTTTGTTGGGCATAGTTGTTCAGAACAAAATCAGAAATTCATGAGACCATGGGATCCAAGAATTTTGACACCGGAATGCTTAGGGGAGCAAGCAAGGGAATCTTTTGATGATTCATTGCTTGAAGATATTGTTGACAAGCCTTCTATTCAAGAATTATGTAGTGAAAAAATAAGAGAGGACGCTGATTTTGAAAATCATGTCAATGAAAACAAATCAAAAAAATTGATGTTTGATAAGCAAAGCCTCTTTGCTGATTGGGATCAAGGGCCTAAAGAGCTACAAAATTTGAAGGATAATTTATTGGTTTCAGAAGAGAATATTGTTAAAGTGTTATCAAGATTTGATAGCACATACAATTTCATTGAAGAACGTTGTTGGAAGTTTCAGTTTGAAGAGAAACCAAATGGAGTTAAAGATGGAGAAACTCTTTCCAAGATGTAGTCCATCAAAGAGGCATTGGAATCCATAAAATAATATTATTTGCAATTTCTCTCAAATAGAGATAATGTTATTAAATTTGAAGAGAAGACCTATGATGCCTACCAAGAGAAGGAGGAAGAGATGGATAGGCTTTTGCTTGATTTTACCTTAGCTCATCATTCTTTATGTAAAGCCAAAAACCATTCATCTATTGCAGCCACCCTTAAGGAACAAGAAGCTAATACAAGGATTATGGAGATCAAGCAAATAGTTGAAGGAATAAATGAACTCCATAATGATGAAACATTGCATAATACCAAGGTGATCCCATATGTTGATGGTGATTGGAAAGTACATCAAGAGTGTGAAATCTTGAGTTGGGAAGAGACTTTTCCACAAGAAGGAATGGTTTACAGCTATGAGATAGATGTTTTGACAGATAATGAATGTAGTATTCAACATGCTACACTTTGTGGGTCGGCAACTAATGATGGGCATCCACAAGTTGAAAAAGATGAGCTTGAATTCTATGAAGACACCAACGAAAGGGATGAAGAAAATATTGTTGAGAACAACAGTCCATTATCTTCACATGATTTATATAATCATAAGGTGATAGATAATTTCTATGAGGGCGTGCCATGTTTTGTGAGTAGTAATCATCAAGGGAATTTTGATAATGAAAGCATAAGTGGATTCAAGGATAAATTCTTCACATGGGAAGTGTGGGCTCAAGGAGATTTCTTCATTGTTGACTTCAAGGTGTCAATAAAACAAGTTTTGGTTGTTGTTGGTAACATCATTGCAATAGCAAAGAGTGAAGATTCCAGACTTATTACTCATGAAGTTTGGGAGAAAGATGGACCAAAACAGATTATTTACGTTCTTGACAATCCATCTCTTGGGTTGAGTGATGTTTTGACTCATCCTAGTCCTTTGGGGGAATGGGAATTGAGGATAACATTTGTTCTATGCTCTATTGATGTTGATTTTTTCATGGATGGGCTACATGGGTTTATCAAAGAAGACACTAACTTCTTGAGTTTTCATTTTGCTTTGATTAGTACTTGGAGTAGTGTTGTGTACTCTTTTCGGTGCATTGGAGAACATTTTCAGTTGGGTATCCATGCTTGGGATCCTCAACATGGTTTGATGGAGATTGTGACAAGTAGAAAGAGGAATCATTGGAGAGATAAGGGTTTAATTTTTAGATTCTTTGATGATGTTCCCATCCTTATTAACCATTTGATGGTTCCTTTTGCACATCAACCAATGGATTGGGGAAATACTTTGAAAAAAGGATGGTTTTATTTTGGGTTGGGGTTCCTTGAGAGGATGTTTCCAACCTTGGGCATGAGCAGTTGTGATATTATTGATGTTGATTTCCAGTTTTGCAACAATTGTACAACTCCTTGCATGTTGATTTTCCTAAAATCAGACTTTGAGTGGTTCATTTCAGTTTTCATAGGTAGCTGGTACATTCATTTTTCCTCTTCACAATCTTTTTTTAGTGATGGTTTATGGCCTCAAAAGTGGGAAATGATGTTTCATAGTGATTCAGATCAGAATTGGATAGTGTTCAAGTTCTTTTCCAGTGGATTTCCTTGTACAATCTCTTACATTATTGTTTGGAGCAGCGAGTTATTAGCTGATTTGATTTGTCAAATTGAGGCTCTTGAAGTGAAATATGTGAAAATTTCTTGGAGTTTTTTTAGTCATTGTATATCCTTTTGGATTGAGATGGAGTGTGGAGCATGGTTCCTTGTTTGGCATCGGTCTAGTAACTTGTTTAAGAACATTTTTGCTTTTGATCAGAATTATGGTAGCAAGGTTTGGAGGTCCTACAAACTAATATGGGACCCGGGCACTGACATGTTTGGTGCATTGTCTTTTGTGGATCATGACATGTTGCTCCACTTTGAGTATTCAAATGTTTTAATCAGAGTAGCACAATGGATTAGAGGAACAATGTTCCTAAGGATGATTTGGATTCCTGGTATCACTTGGGTTTGCTATTCAACAACTAAAGATGATGAAGCTAATGTTTGCCTTTTGGAGTTTTCTTCCATGGTGTTTTAGTTTAGTTTTAATTAGGAGACCTCTTGTATTGGCATCCAATAGTACAGTTCTTACATTAGTTGGTGTTATCTTTATCCTAGGTTGATTTTGGACCCAGGGATCATATTTAGTTTCAGTTTGGTTCAACATGGTGATTTTGGGAAGGCATTAGAATTGCTTGAGGACAAGCAATTTTGGGAAGAGTGAACTGTAATGTCCCCAATTTAGCTATACGCCCTTCAGTGTCTAATAGCCTATTTCTGGAAGCCCATAGGCTCAACAGAGGTAAAATTAAGGTTTCCTATCTCATTGGGGTTCTAAAGCATTTTTGAAGGTTTGCATGTATGAGTTTATGATGCATGTCTAGTGGAGTTTTTTGGGTTTTCAGAGAGCTTCGCAGTGGTATGTTTTGCAAAGGCATTAGGCAATTTTTTAGAATTTACTATTTTTAGTAAGTTCTATTTCTGGCAGTGCCATCTTGGGCAGTAGCATCAGCAGTTAGCTCAGTTTCTATTTCGGGCAGTGCAATTTGGAGCATATTTGGCTTTCAACATTTTGAGGCTCATTTTGGTGAAATGATTTATTTTATGTTATTAATGTTTTAAAATTCATTTTAGGCCCATGGCCTAGATTAATGACTTAATGTTGTTTTAAAAGGGGGCCTTTGAGGGTGGACGCCTCATTGAGAGATTATTTAAATATTTCTAAAGTAAATATTTCTCCTCAAGTCTTGGACGCCTTGAAAGGTGAATCTAATGTTTTAAAAGTAAAAATATTTCAAAAGTAAATTGGGTGTCCATTTTGGGAGGTGAAAAGATGGAAGTTGAAGAGTCATTTTAAGTTCTATAAAAGCGGGCCTTTGTTCACTCATTCATCATCTTTGGAAAATATTATAAAGTTATGTTGTTGAATTGATTTCAGAACCTGGCTAAGGGGAAGCTTAGCAATTCTACTCCATTCTTCAGGCCTGAAAATATGGTTCCCTAGATGGTTGATTGAGAGTGTGCTTCATCCAGAAGTACATATTGAGCTTCAAAGTTAAAGAATTTGGTAATAATTTATAGTTTGTGTTTGCTAGTTATTTCTTGGTTGAAGGAGGTTTTTATATATAGCTCTTTGTATGATTTGATTTTGCTTATGGGTATTGGATATATTGACTCCTATGCTATAGGTGCCCCTAATTGCAGATTTTTAGAATTTATTTTGAAGGATTGAATTTATCTTGGCGTTCACCCTTCCAATGAGGTCGTACCATGCATGGGACATCTTGGAATTCGTGCACAATTAATTTGTGAGCTTTGTTGCAGTTTCTTGGTTGGGGATTGGGCTCCTTCCTCCTCAGGTGCATTTACATTTTGTTTCATGACATTTGGAGGAATTTTGAGGTTGTTATGAGCATGTTGGTGTTGGTTCAGCTTGCTGGTCTGTATTTCAATTTGTTGGTATTTCATATCAGACCTTTATATTTATATTTTATGCTCAATTTCTTTGATGTTCCAACTTACATTTGAGAATATAAGTATAGTATAACTCTTGCAGAAGTTTGGAGCAGATTTCTATTGCATATTCATTGTAATAATCACTTTGTTACTTGCAGATAACTTGTATTGTAAGACTGAAACAGTAGTACTGTTCAGTCATTTATATTACTGCATTTACTTAGTGTTTTTAAATTCATACATTTGTAACCCTTGGATGGTTTACCGCCAGTGTGGAGAAAGAACAATTAATCTCTCTTTAATCACCCACTAAAAAGTGGTGAATTCCCACTCATAAGTGGATGCCTGCCGCAACGGATGAATTTGTTTACATTGTACTTTTTTCCCCCCACTGATCAAGTGGTAGCGTGGAATTATCTCATGGTTTTTTCACCACCTATTTACTTTTAGTTTTACTTTACTTTCCAGCTATAGTTTTGTTTTCTCCACCATATGATATTACCTCACCCTCTAAAGGATCTTGGTGAACATTCTTGGCATTGAGTGCATTTGATTTGATTATCATTTGGGAACTAACGCTAATCAATTGGCGTAGTGGTGGTTTGTATTGTGAAAATTCCAAGAAAAAACTAAGGGGCATATTTCACGCTACCTTCAATGGAGTCAATCATGCAAATGATGGCAGGATCGAAGATGTTTTCCTTGTTATATGGCTTCTCTGGTTACAATCAGATCTGGGTCAAAGAGGAGGATCAACATAAGACAACGGTCACTACCAAGTGGGGAACATTCACATACACTAAGATGCCATTCAGCCTCTCAAATGCAGGAACCACCTTCCAGTGGGCAATGGATATCGCTTTTAGCAAACTAATCAACAAGATTATCCTAATATATTTGGATGATTTGATGGTGTTCTCCAAGTCCAAGGATGATCACTTTGATCACCTTGAGATGGCGTTCAAGAAATGCCAAGAGTTTGGGATATCCCTGAACCCAAAAAAATGTGTCTTTGGAGTACCGCAAGGCAAGCTATTGGGGCATGTAGTGTCCAAAGAAGGAATTTCAATTGATCCCAAGCGAGTGAAAGAAATCAAAGAGCTTCCTCTTATGGTCAACAAGAAAGGCGTCTAGTCATTCTTGGGAAAGGTAAATTTTGTTAGCAAATTTATTTCTCATTTTGTAGGAATAATTAGGCCAATCACCCTGATGCTGAAAAGGGATCAAACATTTAAATGGACAAAAGAATCCAGAGAAGCCTTTGAGAAATTCAAGGATGTTATTTCCTCTGCTCCTGTTGTGGTCAACCCAGACTTATCAAAGGACTTCATAATGTATGTATTTAGTAGCAAGTCAAGCATTGCTACTGTCTTAACTCAAAAAGATGATAAGAGCAAGGGAGAACATCTTATAGCATTTCACTCTCGGACCCTTAAGGAATATGAGACAAACTACAACTTTAGAGAGAGGCAAGTTTTTGCAATAGTTAAGGGACTCAATAAGTTCTGACACTTAATCTCTTGCAATAAGGTAATTGTCTATGTCACGCATTCTAGTGTGGGTGAATACATCATGGAAGGAGAAATCACCAAGAAAAGAGCCAATTGGATCACCAAGGTTCTCGACATTAAGGGTAAGCCTACAAAGACCGTTTGGGGAAGAGGATTGTGCGAATATCTTGTGCACGATGAATAAATTTCCACTGAAGAAGAGCAGTCAGAGCTAGTCCTAACAAACGAGTCAAAGTCCAAAGGTTATTGGTTGGTAGATAGAGTAAGATTTATGCACACAAGAAAATATCCACCGGGCCTTCCTTCTCAGAAGAGGAGATTCTACCAACTGCAAAACAACAGATTCACGCTCATTGAAGGGATCTGTTCAAAAGGAATTTTAATGGTGTTCTATTGCGGTGTGTTACCACAGAGCAAGAAAAAAGGATCCTTGACACTTACCACAATAGTCCTGTGGGCAGGCATTTCTCCGCAAAGACCACCGCCATCAAAATCATGTGCACAAGGTACTTATGGCCAACACTATTCAATGATTCCTACTCCCTGGTAAAAGCTTGCAAAGAATGCTAGTTCTTCACAGGAAGAAGAAAATTTTTCCAATGCCTCTCAATCCGATAGTGGTTGATGAGCCATTCGCACAATGGGGCTTGGAATTCATTGGAATGATCAACCCAGCCTCCAGCGCAAGACATAAATGGATCTAGACGGCCATAGACTACTTCACAAGGTGGACTGAAGCCTTGCCACTAAAGAATGCGACAGAGGCAGAGATAGTGGACTTCCTAGAAGAACTAGTGATGAGATTCGGCCCACCCAAAACTATCATCTTCGACAATGCTAAGGCTTTCTTGAGCTCTAAGGTGAGTCAATTCCCACTTACGCATGGTATATTCCTTAAAACATCATCAAACTACTACCCATAGGGGAACAACTTAGCCGAGTCAATGAACAAGAATCGGGTCTGACTCCTCAAAAGGATTGGGTCAGAATATCAAAGGGAATGGAATAAAAACCTCTGAGCAGTACTCTGGGCAGACCACATAACTCCTAAGAAAGTCCTCAATACTTCGTCGTATGAGCTAGTATATGGAAAAAGGCACTATTGCCTATCTCTATGGAGGTTTTGGCACTTCAATTGCTAAAATCTCTTGAGGTGGAACAAAACAGTGCAATGGAGGTGTGGTTAGCCGAGTTGCTAGAAGTACAAGAGAAAAGGGAAAAGTCCCTAATAACCATGACTAACTGCCAATAGATGGTTAAAAGGTGGTTTGACAAGAAAGCGTTCAACCAAGGTCTAAAGTACAAAGACTTAGTGCTAAAATTTAATGAAAGGGCTACGAAGTCGAGTCAGCACAGGAAGTTTGACAGCTTTTGGGAAGGCCCATTCAAAGTAATTCAATGCAAAGAACATAATGCATATGAGTTGGAAACTATGAAAAAAGAAGCGTTGGGAATTTTGATCAATGGAATTCACCTTAAATTATTTTATTAGGCTTGCTTATCCTACCGATGTAAATATGTCTATAGTGCTTTTTCTTTCTTTCCCTTTTGTTTTTTTGGCCAATCTTTTTATTTATTATATGGTTCAAGACGAAAAGGAACAAGTAGCCCATTATTGTAGAGAGGGGAAAATAAACTTTTAGCTGAAAAGAACAAAAAATCAAACACCCACATACAAAATTGAATTAATACATACATGCTGAAAAGAAAAAGATGACCCAGCTGCAGAATCCAGAAGCAGATAACAAGATGATTATATAAAGATATATTTTCATTATATATATGCTTTGATATTTACATTGTCAAAATGGCTCAAAGGCCACACTTCTAAAGTATATGGTTCTATTCTGCTTCTTTCATATATTTTACGAAAATCCTTTTTCAAGCATGTATACAAAAAATGGACTAATTGCTATGAGTTTTTAAAAGGAAAAAGAAAGAACATGGGAGTCTTCAGTCCACAACATGGGCAACAATAATGGACGCATAAATAGCAATGTCCACAATATATTTGTCCACAGGGGCATCATCATCAGCAGCAACATCATTAACAGGAGCAACAACCAAAGGCAGAGGGAACACAAGGTTTTTGAAGTTCATGTACTATTCGATATCATAAAATGACACCACATTGTAGATGTGAAAAATAAAGTGGTAGGCACGAGTTACCCCCCGGTGGTGCTCATCTTGTGATTGGAGGCAAAAACCGCTAAGAAATGGAAGCCACGGTACAACCGCATCCTCTTCTATGAACCTCCAAAGGTTGCTCATGATCATAATGCCTCCATTGTATGCAGCATTTGCCACAACCTCCCTGAGGCCGTTCAGGTATTTCTTGGGAAATATTTCTTTGACAAGACGAAGAATCAGGGGATTGAGAATTCTAATATCAAGCATGGAGGCAACAAAATGCAAGCACAAATTAGTGTTAACTTGATACTTGTCCTCGTATTTGAGGCAGTCCCATCCCAGAACCCATTTCATGTCTATAATAGCCAACAAGTGTTTATTCTTCGTCATCCTCTTCAAATGCTTAGTAGAAATCTCACCTAAGAAATTAGTTTGAGACTTATGACACACTATCCTAATTGGGGTATTCATGTTGGCAATCGCTCTGCAACTATCTTGGAACTATCTCTGCAAAGTACCTAATTCTAGCCTATGAAAACACTATGTGTTGCTAATGCTAAACCGCTAAGCCGATTACCTACTACCAATTTTTCTCTAATCACTAAGTGTGATTTCGCTACTGCTTAGGTGCCTATTTATAGAAAAAGCGAGGAAATGCGTGATAATATGCTTACCATAAACGTGATGCTAATCGAGTACCAACTTGACATTTGTGCCAGAGCTTGCTCAAATTTCCAACCCAATTGTGTTTGTTGAGTACGGCTTCCTGCGTGAAAAAATAATAAGGGCTAATTAATTAGCCTAAGCTGGTGGCAGCAATCGGCAATGTTATGCATGGCCAAAGACTGAGGTGTCATTTTCTAGGTGTTTTTCTTATTCTGAGGCAGAGCTCATATATTTTCAAACGTTGATCACATCTTTGGCTTAATCATTCCTTTTGGGATATTAATTTCCAACACATACGAATGCTTAAGCTGCTAGGAAAGCATCAGCTCAAGTTCCAAGAAAATTGTGCTATACAATACGGTTGCTAATTGTAATTATGAATTCTTGTCAAATCAAAATGGCAACTGATTCATCTTGCACAAGCCAAAAGGTTGGCTATACATACTGAATTAAATGCAAAAAAGGTAACTCCCGTCTACCACCTTGAGGAAAAATAGTTAAGTATTGCATGCAAAAATTTTAAGCACTTAAAAGGTCTTTTCAAATATGCTACCCAAGCAAAATCAATTTCTAGTGTACAGCCAGAGCTAAGATAAAATTGTAGAGAAATTTAGGCTAAGCAGAAGCTTCCCACAAATAAAAAATGGCAGAAAGTTCAAGCCAAGAAGCACAAGGAGAGGCAAAAAAAAAACTTATTTAAAGTTATGCGAGGAGCACCAATCGTCAATATCTTTGAAAAAATTTCTTATGCCACACTGGCTATTCCTGACAAGCTAACGTGGGCAAACACACAAGAGATGGAGAAGCCCAAAATCTATAGAGACTAGAACTTAATTCAGGAGGACTGGGATAATATTCATGATCCATTTCTTGCAAATAACCCTAAAGGATTGAGGGAAGCGGCCTACGAAAGAATGAAGATATCCAAAAAGATAATGTTGATGGTAGAGAAAATATGGTTCGGCGGGCTTCCACAATATATGGTCCCATCTATGCACTACTACCTAGAATTAGTCAATGCGGCCATTAAGCATTTCAACCCAAGCACCAACACTATCGAGGGTCAGACTCTGTCAGTTAATATAACCCCGAGTGCTATCTAGAATATGTTGTGTATTCCTAATCATACGCAAAGAGGGATGAAAATAGAGACATTCACTCCTATAAAAGGGGATAATATATGGAACTCAAGGGATAAGGCTCTGGAGCTTTATAACAAAGAAACACAAAGGATTGAAGCAGATCAACGGAAGCCACCAAAGATCCCAGCGTAGCACAGTACTTTTGAAACATATTTGCAAGATGTCTTTTCAATGATGGCATTTGTTTGCGGTCTAGACACTGACAAAGAGGTGCACACATTTCAATTGGGCCCGGCTTTCTAGTTCCACAGGAAACAATCTTACTTCTGGTATGATTTTGCAGAATACCTTGCAAAGGAGATGATAGGGCAAATTAACAATTACCAAGTTGAACGAAAGTTCAGGTTTCCTTCCTATATTTCCCATATGTTTTTGCATTAGAACCCTGATTTCTTTGGTAAGCGTGTGGAGCTGTCTATTTTTTATAAAAGTAACAAAAGAAAGTCGTTTTCTGTCTCGACCCCTCTCCTCTCTTCCACTTTTGACTATTATGCTTTTTTAGATTATTTCTTGACTCCGATTTTGCAATATTTGCAAGGGGAGGATGGTATTAATCGGCTCATCTTGACGCAGACAGAGTATATGTAGAACTTCATTCCCAGATGTGACTAGTTTTTTAGAGCATATTTTACATTCATCCAGATGAGAGGCTTCACTAAGGAACCATTCTACCTTTCGACATGCGTTACTAATCAAGTGCCAGCCCTTGAAATCTTCTAGCAAGCATGCATTATTGATGTTACCTTTTGCAGCGGAAAACCCAAGAGGAAGGGATTCTTCATCTGTTCGCAAAGCTTCAAAACAGTGGCCATGAAAAAGAAGCAGACACACTCGTTGTTGCAGGATAAGTTGGCCCATCTAAGGTTGGTAATGATTTGCGACAAATGGAATTACAACCCTTTCAATGATCTACCATATGAGCATATCAAAGTAACTCACAATTCTCAACCTTACTAGGAAAAGAGGCATAGCCCATTGGAGGATGAAGATGAATTATTAGTTGACCTGATTCATACTCCCATGGAGGACAACAAGCCGTCATGACATAGATTCTACTTTGCTACAGTGGATTATGATGAGAACTACAAAATGGGAAAAGCCCTATTCAATAGGTTGAGAAAAGAAGAAAAATGGAGTATAGAAAGGATCAGATCCTTCTAGGAGTATCACCAAGAGGCAAAACAACTTGATGCACCATATGAAAGCATGTCGGATGATGAACAGTTTGACAAGTTGTGGGATGATGAGCATCCTGCTTCCGATTCAATCGCTAGCGGAGGCGATGACCCCGATGAAGAAGAAGAGCAGGCGGAGGAGGAAGCTGAGACATCAATGTCCTTTGACTAGCAAAGGAAAAGGTCCAAAAGACAGCCTGCCTATTTCACTTCAAATGTATGACTAAATATATCAAGAGCCTCGCAGACGCTCACCTAGGCCTTGAAAGTAACAAGAGAGTCCCAACAACAACAGTCAAAGACTGTAAAGGCTGGAGACTCTTTTCCCCCTAAACGACAGCACACAAAAGTTATTATGGGAGAAGGCTCGCAAGAACCCGCCGCAAGCCAAGTGCTCCCGGCAAGCCAGGAGTTTGAAGTGAGGAGCCAGCAACAAACGGACTACCGCTATCATCTGGTCAGCAGGTAATGTTCGCTCCTTCTTTTCTTACTTCTCAATCTTTGATATCCTCTGCTATTCTCGCGGTGCCCCTTACTGCAAGTGTTGGCCCTACCTTCTCTACCTCTACCATAATGTTTGCGAGAGGTTTCTCCCAATTCACCTAGATAGGGCCATCTATCTTAATGCCTCTGCGAACCTTGATAGTAGCTACCATTGCCAAATCTCTCCTCACCTCTCTTTTTGAAGGCTTAGTCACCATTGATACCCCCATTACTACTGCTACCTCAGGTCTGACCTAATATTCCTAGCAAACAAACTCTACAATGACCACCCCATCACTACGGAAACTGATGAGCCCTTCCACCGGTTCACAAACCGAACTCTGGAAAGTCCCTTATTTCTCCCCACAGATTGTTACTCTCTAGAAGAGGAAAACGTAGGGGTCTGCCACACTTACATTCTCTTTTTCCCTGCCTATCGATGCACCCTTTGCAGGTAGGCTAGTTTAGTCACCATCTGAATTCATATCCCAAGTAGAAGCCACAAAGCAAGCGCAGGCTCTCAGAATGCAAAAGAAAAAGGCTAAGGTTGACAAAAAGGATGCAAAGCCGAAGGTGTATACTATGTACAATGAGGCACAAGGAACACTGAATTTTTCCACCATGAACCTGAACACTACCAAACTATAAGGGGAGATTTTGTTGAATGATTACATGTATGTTGTGGGATTCGATCTGAATGCAACCCGACTGTAAGACAAGGTAGAACTCTTGGAGGAAACGTAGCGGGTGGTGACAACCAACTTCCTTAAATCTAGCTGTCGGTTAAAGAAAAAGGAGCAGCTGAAGCTTGTGAAGGAAAGGGTCAGTTTCTTAGAGACGAGGGAGAAATCACTAGAAGCAGAAGTTGCACGCTTATTAGAGAAAGCACAGACAAAAGAATTAGAGTGGAACAAACTCCAAGAAGAACTCATGAAGTCCCAATCTATTAACCCCACACTGATCAACGAGCTGCGGGAGAAGAACCAGGAATATCATATCCAATCGGCCTTGACGGAGCAGAATATGCAACAAAAGGATGAAGAGCTAGCATCTCAATGCGCTCTACATGAGCAGAAATTAGAAAAGAATCAAATGGACTTTGAAGGCCGAAAGACCCAAATTAGAAAAAGAGCTCCAAGATACTAACTCTTCTCTTGACATTGAATTGGTGAACCACGCCCGAGCCAAGGAGAATTGGTATAAGGAGCTAAGTAACATTGAGGAGAAACTTGCATCCACACAAAAGAGAACTGCAAAATTAACAAAGGAGGTCAACTCGAAGGATGCATAGATTTCCCTTCTAAAGAGCACTCCCCAAACCCCTGTTGTGCAACCAGACCTCATCCCAGTAGCTCAACAATTATACATTTCATACTGGGAAAAGGTTAAGGCCTTCTATCTAACACTACGGCCAACACTCCAGTTCATCTCAAAGGTGACAAAATTGAGCCAGGAGGTTCACAGAACAATCGAGCAATTCCCAAAGTTCATCACAGAAAGGGTTTCTGAGGCAAAGAGTTTGCTAAGCAAGCTATACATGGTCTCTGATGAAGACTTGGTAGAGGCAAGAATCGAAGATTAGGATGTTGTTGCCCAGGCAGCAAACAAGTTCATCCATTGCCACTCGGCCTTCCTGCGAACAAACACCTGCGCAACTACTTTGAACAAGACTATATATGGCATGTAGGAAAATTTCTCCTGACTAGCTAAAATAGGCCTGTCGTCCCCATTTCTTGAAGATGGGTTGATCGCCACAGCTGAGCAAATTGCAGAAAGGATTAAAGAAAAAGAGCATAACCTAGCCACTTTCCAGGATTTTAGTTAGCCTCCTATTGCAACAGACATTGAAGGTGTCATTCATCCTCTTGTGCAGCTACTTTTCCATTGCAAGGCAGGGGTCGGTTTACCTAAGGTGATGCCTTATAAAGAAATGCTTGACCTAGGTGGAGCGCAGGAAAATCTGTGCAACATATCTAGACCATCCAAAGACGACTGGACGCCCCTATAGGCAACCTTTTCTAAGCTCTGAATCCATCATCCTATGGATGGCACTCTGGTCTATGCACTAGAGAAAATTTTGGGTTCTCCGTTCCTCAATCAAAACGCCCCTGATAGTTGCCAGAAGCTGTGAATATAAAATTCATCAAGCTCCCTTCGGGTTTTGTTTTTTGCTAAGTACCAACCCATGCCTCCAATAAACATCATCAACCCCTTTTGAAAAATGACTGTCGACCTTTTCCACGTGTCCGCTCAGTGTTGTTCGAAGGAATTCTCTCCTTTTCTCTTCTACTGGCCCCCGCTATGCTCCCACATGTCTTCACTGCTAGCTATTTTTAGCTACTTCCCTTCGCTTTCCCGTCGGGTCCCACCCACGTGCCACGTAGCTCCCATTTGCGTAAATTTTTGGCGGGCCCCACAGGTGGTGTCTATTGTAAACATTGTTGCTACATGTCATCCTAGTGCAAGCTGTCAACAAAGGGAGGGGAGAAGGGACCATGATTTGTGCCATGCTGCCATCTGTCTCCTTGTGGATGCTTCTTCAACACAAAGGATGGAGCAAGCTATGGGCTACGATATGTTGCCACGTTTCTAACTGTCTATACTGGGTGGCGACACTTGTCTCTTCGGCACATTACCGGGACCACTGCCATCATTCGCAAGGGATGCACCTGGATGGGGAGCAACCAAATTCTATGGCCTGAATATTTTTCTATTGCAACATCCAAGGGAATCATTGCTGCTACATCATTGCTTAGGATTCTGAATCTTTTCAGTTATTGCTCGCCAGACGGTGGGAATGTTGGCTCTATATACTACTCTTTTCTTTTGAAGAGGGGTTTGAAGATTACATGTTACATGTTCTAAGTTCCACAAGTCCAAGAATTACAGGATTTTAAGGAGACACTAGGACTTTTTATTGTTTAGATTATTGCAAGAACTTACAGACTGTGCCATTGTTCAGCCTCTCTGCTTTCTTATGTTATTGATAAACTTTATACTATGCCATTATTGTTTGAATGGTTCATTTGCAGAACTTCTGTAATTTTAATGCAAGTTTATTGGTTTAGATCATGTCTTTTGACTTCAATTTTCAATGAATGGGTGTGAAAATTATTTTATGTCATTGAATGTGTTGTCATGCTTCAATCTTTATTTTCTATCATTCTAGGAGATACTAAATTGTTGAACGGGCCATTAGATCATATCTGAAAGATAGGTTTATCGTGCCTTTTATCTAAATTCTGGCACATCGCCTTAGTCAGATTTTTTATTTTTATATCTGCTTCATTTTCCCATTCCAAAAAAGAAATTACAAAAGAATCCAACTTCTTTAAAAATTCAGAGGTCACTTAGTTTAGCTCAATAAGTCCCCCATAAATTGAGTTTCCCACAAAGGGTTGTTACCTTGCTAGTTTTTGGCATCAACACCTACGATAGACATGATCAACAACGAATAATAGTCCTGAAACCTCAAACATATATGGCAAATGATATTGCAACTTTTTTTTTTAATCTTTTTGTAGTCTTATTTTTTATTTATTTTATTGACTCGTTCCCAAGATCTCTAGAGGATGTCCATGAGGATTTAGAGAAGAAGGAACGAAGGAAATTGAGCGTCATTTCAATTTTTTGTTTGTAAGATATTTTGTAAAACTACCATGGTGAATACTTGCTTTATTGAGTATATGAAAGTTGTGTTGAAACAATTTGTGAAGGAGTTGCATGTTAGGTGTTTTATACCTCTCTATGTGACTAGTCCGAATTTTTTTAGCACAATCCAAATATATACTTTAAACAATTTTTTTGTATGTCTGGTATAAGCAAAGATACTCTTTATTTGTAGATTCAAAGTCCACGCAATAGATACAAAGTCACCTTGGTAATTAATACCCTAGTGCATCGTATCTATTTGCTACATCAAACAGGATTGTTCAAAACTACGGAGTCTCCAAATCAAAGTGAAATCAACTCATCAACTACTAACAACATCAAATTTCTATGGACATCATCGATATTTCTTCTAATTAACATCCATCCTAATTAGTACGATATCCATCCTACATCCACAATGTCGTCAATACATATCATGATGATAATAAACCAATAAAAACATCATGTATCATGTATGGGGCATACATCCATATCATCACATAAACAACATATCTCACAATGGTATATCAATCATCCATAAAAAAACATCATATGAACCAAAGTATGATTCATCCATCCACATCATATGCATACATCAAAAACATACATAAACATACATCATCATACATCATCATCGTATGAACATAATGAAGTTGAATCGAAGAAGGTATATCTCTTATATACATCATCATCAAAAAAGGGAGAATGTCATATGTACATCATCATAACAAGTGTGATAGGATAAAACATAAACATATATACGAGGCCTCGACTAGGCCGATGACATATATATACAAAATCATGTTTGTAATATGTCTCTGAGTGATAAACAACATAAAGATCAAGTACAAAAAGTAAAAATGCTCGATAGGAGGGAGAGAACACTATAGACTAGGTCATGGACCACCAGCTGGATCTAGTTGTATAATTGAATAACCACCCTCCTCACCACCACCATTGCTCGCAACACTAGGCTCTTTGAACTGTGGATGTTGAGCAGCCCTGGGAATAGTAGCATCATATAAGGTCTGATAGTATGTGGAAATTTGTAAGAAATGATCTTGATCAACTTTGAAACTATCATGCTTTGCCCTGAGAGTATCTCTCTTCAACATGAGCAAATGTACCTGAGCCTCTGTAGCATATTTTCACCCACTCTCACTATTTCGCGTAGCCCTCAAACTATCACGCTCTGCCCTGAGAGTATCTCTCTCTTCTGTGAGTAAATGTACCTGAGCCTTCATGGCCTGTCGTTGTGCTATCTTTGCATCTCTAGTAGTAGTCATCTGAGCTAATAGTATATCTCCATCCCTAGGTGGTGGAAGGGGAACCAGAACCTGTCCATGACCATGTGCTTGAGGCATGTGCTCATCCTGACCACCCTGTGCCCCATCATGTCGGGTCGTATCCAACTACTCTATAAGAACCTTAATGTGTTATCGCTCCCTGTGATGACCTGTAATACCTGCTCTACTGAAAGAGGGATCACACCTAGGATCAGTGAACCTCAATGGCCTACATCGTGCCCACCACTGATCATAATCAAGAGTAGTACCTGGATCTACTAAACCAACTGGCCTACCCCAACCAACTAGGGCAAGTGCTCTGAACTCAGCAACAACAGTGTCTATATCTACCTAGAGACCCCATATATGGACCTCCCTAGTGGTCTGACCAAACCGAGCCCCGTAAGCATTAGGAACTTGGCCTTGTCTCTCTCTGAACTGACTACCTACTCTATCCACTCTAGCACATAATAAGAATGATCAATCATCCATTCGGTTTGTTGACAGTAAACAAGATGATCTCGATCCTCTGGCCATACCTCACAATCCATATAAGGTCTCCACACAAAACCTAACATCTCATTGAACACACGACGCCAATGGGGAAGATCCCTGGGAAAGGTGTAGTGCAAGAAATCTCCATAACAGTATTAGTATGGATCACTAGGAGTACAATCCTGTATCCCATCAGGTCGAGCAATTGCAATATGCTCCCAAGCCCATATATGCAAAAGTGAAACACCTACAGAAATAGATTTCCCACCCCGATATACAACCTCATGCATATATCTATAAAGATGGGCGAAAAGACATGGACCCCAAGCATATCTGGTACAATGTTCAAACATACCCTCAATACAAATACCCCATCCAATAGGGAGCTGGTAGCCTCTCTGATCAAGAAAAACTAGTCTTGAAACCAAACCACAAAGGACAAGAGACACAAGATCTACACTGCCAACAAAATCAAACAAATCAATCTCAGACTCTCGTACCTCCAAGTGTCAAACATCCAACATGTGTCGCATAGCATGGGTACCCCGTCAAACATGATATGTAACAAGCTCGCCATGAATGGAAATACAAAGAATCCTCCACATGTCCTCGAGAGTGATAGTTGCCTCTCTTGTGGGTAAATGAAATGAAGACGTCTTGAAACGCCGCCTCTCCACAAGTGTGGTCATCATCGCGGTATGAGTTCGGATGGGAGGCATGTAACAAATATAATGTAGTCCAACTGCATCTAAGAAGTCTTGCTCCATAACACAAAAACCAATAATCAGATCGAACAAATCCTAGGGTCGTCTCTCTCTTGGCTATAGTGGTTTAAGGACCACCTGCAACCATTTTAACCCATGATGTTAGGGTTTCAATTTAAACATGTAAAACAATGCAAAATGACACTTAGGATGACAAACAAGCAACTGATAGCAAAACAAAGACAAGTGCATAGGTTTAGAGAAAATGCTACTTGCAAACGCAAGGGTTTAAAGAAAATACAATGAAACAGAGCAAATACTACTTAGAAACGCAAGGGTTTAAAGCAAATGGAATGAAACAAGGGCAAATGCTATCAAGATTTGGAAAATGCAATGAAATAGGGGCAAACACTAGCAAGATTTTGCAAATGCAAAGAAATAGAGACAAATGCTAACAAGCAGAGCAAATACAACTTACAAAAGCAAGGATTTAAAGAAAATGCAAAAGAAATAGAGACAAATGAAAGGATTCAAAGCAAGTGCACATGTTCAGAGCACATGCTACTTGCAAATGCAAGGGTTCAAAGAAAGTGCAAAAGAAACAAGAGAAAATGCAAGAGTTTAGGTCAAAGGCAAGGATTATGAGCAAATGTTATTTTCAAATGCAAGAGTTTAGAGCAAAAGCGAGCTTCTGAAGCAAAAGTAAGGTTTTAGAGCAAGAGCGGCCAAATCAAATTCAAGGGTTTAAAGCAAGGGTGAGGTTCTTGAGCAAGTGCGAGGAAATAATGACAACAACAATCAAATTCAAGGTTTTAGAGAAAGTGCTTGAAACAAAAGTGGGGTTTTAGAGTAAAGGTGAGGGTTTGAAGTAAAGGCAAGGTTTCTGAGGTCAAGTGCAAGCTTATTGACTTTGAAAATGCAAGGAAAACAATGTAGATGCTCTGATTTCACCAGAACTTCACTATTCACTCACAAAATTTTGTACATGCAATACGAGAACATAACAAGACGAAAGCGAAAAGCAAGAAGGTACATACCAGACCATCGACACCTGTGGGTCGTCCAAACTCCTGTACTAGGTCTAAATGATGCGGGGCTCCCTGAATCCTCGGCATTGCTCCTTGACAACTGATAGAATGAGAAAACCAAAGACAAGATTTCACTATAGGATCAAAACACAAATGAGGCAATTAGAACTCTAATTACCTATATTAACACTCAAAAAACCCTAATTCCACCTAGGAAAGCCTAATTTTTACTTAGGGAACCTTCCTATGTTCAAATCAGGACTTCCTGGAAACATCGAAACAAACAACGAGGGACCTATAGATCTAATTTTTCACTTTCAACAAATCGTAACTAAAACAAAACAGTGTTGTGAGCTTCACCTCAAAACAAACTTTTTCAGCCAACCTCTCGAGGGGGCAACACAGAGTCCTACCATCATTCCATTGAACACAGGGGCACAGTGGGTCACAAAATTTGATCTTAAAAATAGAATCTTTGAATCAAAGCAACCAATACTTTGTATCAAAGAGGGGGAAAATGTAGACATGTAAAATTGACCTAAAACCTATCACACACCCTAAACAACATCGAACAACATCCCACAACATCCTGAAACATCTCACAACGTCCTGCAACATCCCGAAAACATCCCACAACATCTCAAAAACATCCCGCAACATCCCAGAAACATCCCGCAACATCTCAAAAACATCCCGCAACTATCTCAGAAACATCCCACAACATCTCAGAAACATCCTGAAAACATCCCGCAACATCTTGGAAACATCCCGCAACATCTTGAAACATTGCAATAACATCCAAAACCCTAATTTCCTCTATTAATTGAATAATAAAACATTATTTAATTCATTCATTTTTTCATAGTTTTTGACAAATTAAATAAATTCCATTTATTTAATAAAGTCCCAAAAACCCTATTTTTGCTATTAATTAAGTAAAATGACATTATTTGATTAATTCACATTCAACCAATTAAATAAATTATATTTATTTAATGAAGTCCTAATCTCACTTTATTTTGTCTTGATTGATTAAATAACATCAAATATTTAATTACGTCGCTAAATCACCATATTCCCCTAAAGTTAATTGAATTATTAAATCACAATAATTTATTTACGACACTTTCCCTCCAAATTTTGAATAATTAAATCAAACTATTCAAATCATTTATCAAAAATCAAATCAAACTAATGCAACTTTTTTTGCAAAAGTCAAACTTGATTTGCACATTCAACTCCAAAAAGGAATTAATTAATTAAATCATATTCCTCACCCACTTTTTGATTGAGAAAATTACGATTGTTGACTGAGCAATCTAATATGTTGACTAATCAATCTATTTCCTAACTAAGCCATATAAATCCTGACTAATCAATCAATTCCCGACTGATCAATCTGAACCTTGACTAGCCAATCTATTCCTCAATCACACAAATTTTGCAATCTACTTTGTACAATCTACTCATGTCTAAATCCTCTCAACACCTTTCGACCATCGATCTTGAATCAACATTGTTTAATCCTGGTCGTTCATTCAAAATCTCATTTTCTATATAACAAACCTCTTTCCTCACAAAAAAGGATCGGAGAATCAACATACCTTATGCAACAAAGTACTGTCAAGATCACCATTGATAGATCTTCAACCTTTCTTTGATCAACCAACATGCATCATTCATCAAAGCTTTGCACATGAACTATGGAGGCTTCGCAGTGATTTGAACAATCCAACATTAGGCGAATACGCTCCAATACAAGATGGTAACACTTTGCATTCAATTTGGTAATCGTTAGATTTCTTAATGTTTTTTCAATAGTTTAGTTTCATTTCGTATGTGGAGGATTAAATCTTAGATTTATGTGTTTGATCTTAGCTTATATTCTAATTTCAAGCACATTTATCTTGTTTGCATCTATGGTTTTCCCCCTCACACAATTTCCAATCAACCCATGATCAAAAAATTCACTTTTATTTCCAAGGCCTCCATCCTGGTTGGTGTTAATGTTGATAATGTTCCAAGAACGTATTTGATTGGGAAAGACTCCATGGTTTAGAATACCATAAAGAAGGGTGATTTACTTGTTAAAAGGGGCATTTTCTCGATCATCATTTCTAGCTATAGACCTCTCCATTGGATTAACTCTTGGGGCATCCATTGACCAAACCTAACTTGCTACCTTCATCTCCTCCCTTTGAATGAATTCTTTCCAGAAGCTATTTGGTCTAAATATCCTAATTTTAAGAGTTTTTGATTGGTGGGGAATATTTATGGGATGCCTCGATCTATCACTAGAAATATTTGAGTAGTTAGCCTTTAGGAGGAGAACTAGATTCCTATGCTACCCTTCTATTTTGGTGGATTAACCTTTTTCTTCCTTAGATGAGGTAGATGTTCTTACTTGGGGCTACAATCCTAAAGGGTTTTTTTAGTTTCTCTTGGGTACTAAATCTTAGAAAAAGAAAAGAGAGTGTATAGGGATTTCCCTCAGGTGGATTTTCTTTGGAAGAAATATTGTTGGCCTATGTATCATTTCTATATCAGGTTGCTTTATAACAATAAATATCTCACCTAAGATAACATATTAAATGTAGAGGATTTAAAGATCCTTCAAAATGTGCTCCCAATGATACTAATGAGGAATGTGTGGCTCATATTTTCTTTGAATGCCCATATTCTATTTTCCTTTGGAGGTGGTGGTGGTTAATTTTGAACTAGCCCCTTGTCCATGCTATTTATCTACCTAATTATTGTGCTTATTTGGGATTTCCACTTATCTCTCTTATTTCCTCCTAGTGGCTTAGAATATTAGTCTTATATTTATCTTTTGAAAGATTTGGAACCTTAGAGTAGAATCATTTGATCTTCCAAGGTTACCCTAGATTATTATTGGGTGTGTTTGGAAAAGGAATTGGGCTTAGTTAAAGAAACATTAGATTCTAAACATCCTTGGAGGAAGTCATATCTCCTTTAAGTATTCAATTCTTGAGACAATTAGATTTGTATAATTTAGTTCTCTCCTCAATCCATTCTAGCTCTAGGATTAAAATATCTAGTAAGGTGAATAAAGCAAGTAAATGGTCTCTTCAACCACTAGATTTTTGAAAAAGTAATATTGATGGTCCTTCTTAAGGAAATTGGAGTGTTGCTAAGATTGGTGAGTCATAAGGTCACTGTAGTGATTTTAATTACTCATCATTTATTTATTTTTATCAATTTAAGTGTGTCCAAAGCTAATTTGCAATATGGTCCTAATTTTTTTTATGATAGAAAGCTTCTTCTTATTAATTCAAACTTATTCCATGGCTACTAAAATCATAACGAAACCAATATTATCATTTTTAACGTATACACAAATATAGAAAGGAAATATAGGTGCCTAAATGTGGATTTGTATCCTTCAAGCAAATGTAGTTATACAAACAAGGCTCTTAAGCCACTTAATTTATTATTTTATTCTTGTTTTTTTATCTTATTTTGGTGAGGATTTTTTCCTTATATTATCATCAAAATAGAGACGCCCTTTTTAGCTTAATATTTTGAGAGAGTTTCTACCATCTTTCAATTTTTAATCTTCTCTTGATGGCATAGATCCTAGCTGGTGAGTTGATTTGATCTTCATGGGTCCTAGAGTTGACTTACATGTTCTAGATGCCTTCATATGCTATGAAATGTGTTATTTGGGTTTAATTTGATGTTTTATCATTCACTTGATAGGTTTTGGCATGATATGAGTTTGAGTCTTATATCTAGATTTACTTTATTGCTTCATTTGACTTCTTGGCTTACATGGATATGATCATAATACTCTAGTCATTTTAACAAGAATATTTGATTCTACATTATGGAAATTTGATGATTGGAGGTATTTAGTCTT
The DNA here is from genome assembly GCA_007258455.2 of Sequoia sempervirens. Lineage (NCBI taxonomy): Eukaryota > Viridiplantae > Streptophyta > Pinopsida > Cupressales > Cupressaceae > Sequoia > Sequoia sempervirens. The sequence goes on along the minus strand of VDFB02000015.1, from coordinate 14,943,518 downwards.
GAATCCCATGAGGAATCCTTCAATTTTAGGTCACTTTATATAGTTGAGATGGTAGTGCTTGAATACACACACAAACACATATATACATATATGTATATATATATATACACATATACATATATATATACATTTATATATATATACATACATACACATATATATACATATACATATATATACATATAATATATAAATACATATGCATTTATATACATATAATATATAAATATAAATAAATATATATATATTTGAGGTTATGGTTTTGTCACACCATGTTATTAGCAACCTTTATGATTGATATTAAGTGTTTGTATGATCACTATCATGCTTGCACATGTCTTGGGATGGAATCTATATTCCATGTAAAAGCAATGTTAATGGTTAAGTTGGGTCTTTATCACTATTGGATGGTTTAAACCCTTTAAATATTTATGTAAAAATTCAATATCATGTAATATATAGAACTTTCACTCAGGTAGTTTTGGTAATTGAATAATGTTGTTGCATTTTCTTATGATGAAAGTAGACACTCCTGATATTTATAGAAAAATGGAGCATGGTGTTGTTGTAGCAGTAACGAGTTCAATGCCTTTGATAGAGGTATGAGGTAGATTAGTAAATCTCACATTATATTTGTTGTTTTATCTATATATTATTGAAAAATTAGATTCATTTGTAGTTTAATTGCTATCTGGATGGTTGACATAGAGCTTTGCAACTCCAGGTCATGAGCGTGCCCTTGTTGTGGATGAACAAAGTGATTATTTGTATGCGGTAAGTGATTATTTTGCCATATTTCATTTTATAATCTAATTTATATATATATATATATATATATATATATATATATATATATATATATATATATATATATATATATAATATTTATACTTTTTTATTGTATTAGGTGGGGCTCCAAGAATCTTTAAACATGAGGTCGAGTGAACGAGTTTGAAGGAGACCACCATCATATGCATCTTCATCCCCTCGACAGTCAAAGGCAACTCATGATCTGTTTCCTTCGCCTAAAGGGAAATGACTATGTATTAGGGTCCTTTGTTGTATGCCTATATGGCATTTAAAAAAATATATTTTATATTACATGCATATATGTGACATTGTATGTCCATATGGTATTGTTGTAAGCCTATATAGCTTTCTTGTATATATGTTATACTTATATCAACATATATTGATGTATGCCTATATGGTTGTTTGGTTAATGCATTTTTTTATTATCAATGATATCCATATTTTCATTATAAATGATTATTTAAATAAATGAATAATGAATTGACACAACTATAAATGATTAATGTTATCCATATTTGCACTATAATTGATTAATTGAATAATTGAAAAGGGCCCACTTTTCCATTTAGGCAGTACTATGGTTGCATACTTGTTAGGACTAGCTAATGACAAACTAATATTTCCAAAATAGCTTGTTCATACCCACTGGTTGGTTAGTATCTACATTCAAGTACATTAAAGTACCCATCCATCCTTGCACATTTGGTCCTATATCAATTTTATCATCTGACCAACCTAGTATTTCCTATTTCATTAAATGATGTGACCTATTTATAGTATGGAACCCTATACTGACCAATCACTATTTCACATTTATAGAGCTATTCCTCATGCCCACACTTTCCTTCCTCTGAAAAAAAAAAATTCCTATATGACCAAAATGTTTATGACTACATTGAATTCAATCCATGGAGGAGACTAGTTCTTTGGTGTAGATCATATAGTAATAAGAGTATAAAGAGACCTACGATGACCAAAAACCCTAAAGTGAACCTATTTTGTAGCCACCTCAACATTGTTGGAATTTTTGGTTTACCCTCACGAGATGAAGAATCTAAACAATGCCTCTTGACAACTTTTTCATAAATGCAATTGACACTTTTTGCAACATCTAAAATATTATCGCCATGGTAAAATGGCTTGGAGATATGAGAAATTGAGAGAGGTTATTGTGGAGGGACACTACATGAACTTGTAGCTTTAGATGAAAGGTTTCTAGGTACCACAATTTATGAGAAATAACTCGTCAAAGTTTGACACTTTTTGGTACTTAGGGCTCTTAAGAGAAAGTGTCGACATAATGTAGCTTGGAACAATTTGGCATGTTGGGGTGTGAAACAAGACCTTGCCTAGAATAAACCCACCCAATTGAATGTGTTGGCACTGTCGGTTTGGCCACATGATGAACATAACGAAAATTATGCTACTTTGTAACTTTATCTTCAATGCATTTGATGTTTTTTACAACATTTGAAAAATTGTTGCCATAGTCAAGTGGATTGGAGATATGAAAAATAGAGAGGTTTTTTTGAGGGGCCCTACATTACCCTATAGATTCAAAAAAAAAATTTCTAGGTGTCACGGTTTCCAATAAACATCTTGTCAAAGTTCACCACTTTTTGGCACTTAGGGCTCTTAAGAGAAAGCATTGACACAATGTAGCCTAGAATGATCTGACATGATGGGGTGTGAAACATGACCTTTCCTAGCATAAACCCACCCACTTAGATGTGTTGACACTGTTGGTTTTTTCGTATGATGAACAAAATGAAATATATGCTAGGGTAAGTGCAAGAAGTTGGGTCCACAAAATGTTCAAAAAGTGGAAGTGTTTTTCCCAATTTTTAGAATTTGTCACAGTTGGACTGAAATTTTGAAGCACTTGCATATTGGATCTTGAAAAATTCTAATAATATGAAATTTATTATTTTGAGTCTAGTTTCAAATATTTAATTTACTCTAATACCCAAATGATACAAAATATTTTTTAATAGGCATGTATAAAAATGACATTTTAAAAGTCACTTTTTTAGGACCATAGCATGAATGTGTATGGACACCATAATTTGACCTAAATAAAAGTCTTTTTTTCTAGAAAATTTTGGGGAAAGATGTGTATTATACTAAAGATTGATGAGGATATTTTTTTCTAATTTTTTTTTAAAAAAAATTATTGGCCCTAATTGTTGTTTTTTAAAACTCTCGTGTACAGACACCATAATTTGACCCAAACTAATCATTTTTAAAAAAAATCATTGTGTAAAGAATTGTTTGTGGATTGATGTCGTGTAATTTTTTTACAATAAAATCAACAAATTAAAAGTTATTAAAAGAATACGAAAAATATGACATTTCAAGTTTATGGATTAATTTGATCATAAATTAATTAAAAAATAGAACAAATAAACCAATCATAAAAAATACATATTTGAAAACTAGATATCATCATCTATAATGGGTTTTAATTTCATAAAATAATTCTAAAAAGAAATTGTTAGCCATATTGCCAAAGTTTTTTTCTCTTGACATTGTCATGACCTTGTACTTGCAAGTCCAAGGCTAAAGATTGGGTTACCATGCATTTTTTAGCATAAATCCAAATGAAAAAATGGATTGTGAGTTTCAAACTTTTTGGGACAAGTACCAATTTAAAAATGGATACCTATTCTAAAAAATGAATTGGTGTCTATTTTAAAGCTGAAAAATGACACTTCCCCTAAAAGTGGACTCAACTTATTGCACTTACTCACTACCTTGCAACTTTCTTTTCAATGCATTTGGTGTTTTTTGTAACATTTAAAAAATTGTCACCATAGTCAAGTGGATTGGAGATATGAAAAACTGAGACAGGTTATTTGTGGAGAGACCCTATACGACCCTATGCCTTCAGACGAAACATTTCTAAGTGCCACAATTTTTGAGAAAAAACTCGTCAAAGTTTACCACTTTTTGACACTTAGGGTTCTTAAGAGAAAGTGTCGACACAATGTAGTCTGGAATAATTTGGCATGTTGGAGTGCGAAATAGGACCTTTCCTAGCATAAACCCACCCACTCGGACATGTTGGCACTGTCAATTTGGCCACAACAAACATAACAAAATTATTATTCCTTGCAATTTTCTCTTCAATGCATTTGACACCTTTTTCAACGTGTGAAAACTTGTCGCCACAGCCAAATGAATTGGAGATATGAAAAACTGAGAGAGGTTATTGCAAAGGGACCCTACATGACCCTATACTTTTAGATGAAACATTTTTAAGTTCCATTGTTTGCGAGAAACAATTCATCAAAGTTTTCCACTTTTTGGCACTTAGGGCTTTTAAGAGAAAGTGCCAACATAATATAGTTTAGAACGATCCATCATGCTAGTGTGCAAAACAAGATCTTTCCTAGCATAAAGCCCCCCACCCATATGTGTTGGAGCTATCAATTTTCCCGCACGATGAATAAAACAAAAATTATGCTAGCTTGCAACTCAATGCATTTGATGCTTTTTTCAACATGCAAAAACTTATCGCCATGACCAAATGGATTGGAGATATGAAAAACTAAGAGAGGTTATTGTAGAGGGACCCTATGTGACCTTATACCTTAAGATGAAACTTTCCTTTACTAGCTCTTTGTCTCCATCATTGTAAGAAATTAGCTAAGGTTTCCCCTGGATTTTGTTTAAGAGTGTACAACTCTTCTAGACTAACATCCATGTCAAGATTGAAGGAGAAGTGATCAAAGAATTTGTCAATGATTTCTTGAAAAGTTTTGATACCAGGAGGCAAATGATAAAACCAATCCATAGTAGTACCTATTAAACTTCGAGGGAAGAGGCGCATTATATATGAATCATTGTAAGCCACCTCCATGCACATGACATTAAATTCTTTGATATGGTCAATAGGACTTCCTCTCCCTCTATATTTGTCAAACTTGGGGATTTCAAAACCAGTAGGGAATGGTATCATTGTTATGTTTCGATGAAATGGGTAAGGACACAAGTTCTATGTATGAGGTTTCTTTGTCTTTCCCATGCAAAGGTCTTACATTTCTTGTGAGAGTGCTTTCAATTGTGATGCTGGATCGTCTTGCGGATTGGTTGGAGGAACATATGGTGGGATGACACATGAGTTATATGGGGTGTATGAAGGTGTGAGATTTTGTGAAAGTGATGAATCTGTTCCTTATGCACTTGGATTGATGGCATTCAAATGAGGATAATAGGAACCTTATTGTTGTTGTTGGACATATTGTTGAGCTAGTAAGGCTTGTTGTTGAGCTTGTTGTTGTTGTTGCACCACTAGGGCTTACTGTTGGGCCTATTGTTGTTGCTCTGCTAATAAAGCTACTTGTTGTGCTTATTACTGGTGTGCAACTTGTTGTGCTACTAAAGCTGCTTGTTGTGCTTGTCGTGTGATGACCGCTTGTTGTTGTTGTTGTGCTAAGGTTGCTTGCTATTATTGTTGTTGTTGTGCTAAGGTTGCTTGTTAAGCTGCTAAGGTTGCTTGTTGAGCTACTAAGGCTACTTGTTGGGCTTGCTATTGTTGTACAACTAAAGCTACTTGTTGTTGTTGTATAACTTGTTGATAAGTTTGTTGTGCTTTTTGTAGAGCTAAGGCATGTGCTTGTAATGTGGGATCAGGTGGTTGTTGAGACATCTGTGAAGGATTATGGATATTGATGTTTTGAGTGGGTAGTGGATTTTTGGTGAAAGGTGGAAGGTTCTCTTGGTTTAACATTCCTTTCAATATGGTAGAATGAGGTGGAGGAATGTATGTTTGAGGTCCTGATTGATTTGACATAGAAAAGGGAACTGTGGAAAAAGATGATGTTAAATTTTGTAATGGAAATGACACACTAGGACCTTGAGTCCATTGATTGAATAGATTCCCTTGTCCTATGTTTTGAATATTTCCTTGTGCAAAAGATGTAAACAAAGGATTCGTGGGATTGACAAAACTTGTAACCAAGGGATTGTTTTGAGATGGATTAATAGTGGATGATGTGAAATGGTAGATGGAATGGGTGAACCCACCAGAGGGTTGGATAAAGATGTCCCTATTTGTGTTGAGGGTTGATTTTGTGATATAGTATTGACATGCCCTTGTGTGTTGTTTTGAGATACTTGGTCTATACCGCTCTACATGATGGTAGGCATACTTGTGGTACTCATAGGTGTGGATGAAGAAGGGTGTCCCTGAAATGTCGAAGTAGTGATAGAATAATGGAGTTCAAGCAGAGTGTGTAGCTGTTTTGGAGCTTCAGGAATAAGAGGAGCACCAAAAGTAGGTGTCTAAGCGGTGGTGGGAGGTGGAGGATTAGTTTCGAGGGTACCCACAAGTGTACTATTTTTGAATGGTAAGTGTGACCAAAATATTTAGCAAGGCTGGTTGCAAGACTAGGTATGTAAATTTGATTTAGCCCTTGTGATGGAGTTGTATAATCTTGTTTTAAAATCTATGCTACAAACTTCGGGGAGATAGGAGCTACACTTTCAAAGGATTGATGTTCCAAAAAAATTTCCCTAGTGAGCTCAAATGGGTTATTTGTGATGTCTTCAATTTCATTTGGTCCTGAAGGAGATGATGGTTGTTGCAACGGGGTAACATGGTTCCTAGGATCAAATTCTAAAGGATTTGGATCACTTGAGGTAAATGTAACTTTTGTTTTCTCCATAATTATCTTGTGTTGTGATCTCGTCTTTACCATAAATTTTGTGTCAGCTATGGGAGAGTTATGTTGAATTTTGTAATGTTTGAACTCTCTAGTTGACTCAAGCCTAGGTAAAAGGGACTCTCTAAGTCTTTTGGGAGAAAAGATGATAATGTGGGGTGAAAAGATGGGTGATGCAGGAAGTGATCTTTGTAAACATTTTTTGGGACAACACTTTTGACTTGAGTTTGATGTTTTGATGTTGGGATAAAGGATGCTAATGAACTTAAAAATCTTTAGGGTAGACTTGTGAACTTCAAGATAAGCTAGTTCAAAGATGATAACTATCTTAAGTAAGTGCATGGAAAAGGATACATTTCACATACAAAGTAGCTAAGGTAGCAGTTGGTTTGATGTTTACGTCCCAAAGTGTTAGTGTATTTGAAATTTTGCAAAGATAAATGAAGTGAAGGATGAAGTTTGATGAAGGGGTGAGTGAAATTTTTGACCCAATGTTGACCTAAAGTGAACCTTTTGTTTTGAAAAGACCAAGGTAGTGAGAATGATGCTAGACCTCTAAAATGTTCAAATCCTAAAGACTCGATGATTTTAGAAAACAAGAGGATGGATGGGAATGTTCAAACCTGTTCGAGCTCTCCTAGCTCGGGCATAAAAGTTTATCATCAAGGTGTAATGATTGTGGTAAAATATTGAAGCCCACTTTTGACCATACCTTTTTCTACGATTCCTATGTCTGAAATGGAGTGCTGGAGATTTTCCCCTACGAATTTTGACTATTTGATGAATCATTTAGAGAGTTGAGTATCATGAAAAAGACTAGAATTTTGACTCCAAAAGAATGCATACAATTTTGGACTATACCTTGAAGCATGTCTATAGAAGTTTGCTACCAATTTGTTTCTATTTTTGTGAACTACTCGAAGGTGTTTCTTAAGAGCTTTTGGAGTGAGATGCCTAAGTCTAAAATGAGGACCTGTAGACCTTGGCTTAGGGATCCTAATTTTTTGTGAAATCATGTGAAAATAGTTTAAGCTTATGGAAGAAAGGTGTTAGAGTAATAAAGTCATCACCTAATTAATTAATTAATCATTAATTAATTGGGTCACTTTATGCTTTATTACACTTAAGCTAAACTTAAGAGTGCTTTTATTTCATTATTTTCTTTAATTAATTATTTGCTTTATGCATGATTAAAGCCTCTAATATTAGAACATGTTGTCTCATTCATTCCTATGAGGACACTTGTCATGTTCTAATCTAACCCTAATCTAGGGTTAGCTTTCATCCTTTTCATAAGGATTGATTCATTGTAATTGTATTTCATTCTCTATGACAACATATTCAATGTGGCAGTTGTTCACATAATGCATATTTGATGTTTTATCAAATCTGAGTTGTTGAGAAATAATAACTTGCTTATTTCTTCATAGTGTGATAGTTTTATCGTTGCAGGTGATTCTTGGAACTGTGGGAGTACATCCATCTACTCTTACATGGTATCAAAGCACCAAATCTGCAGTCGCCTTATCCACTCTTTTTGAAGAAACCAACTCATGCATTAGGATCCATTAATCATGGAGTAAGTTTGACATTATCATTGATTCCAGAGCTATTGGAACAGTCAGGTTTTCCTTTTATTTCATCAGAAAAGGCCTTCGTTTGTCAGATCTGTGAGGGTTTGAAGCTACAACAGTTTTTCACCAGATTAGAGGGGTTTTCCATCATTTTTTGAGAAATTTTGACCTTGATCTCTCAAATAGTGCGTGCTAGTACAAAACGAACTTTATGAGTGCACTCAGAAGGCCCAAAAACTCCTATTTTCATATAAAATATGATAGGGTTTGCTGAAAATTGATTTTTTAGTGTTTTTGGGGATTTTCAAAAAACAATGTCAAAAAACTTTGTACGGGTGTACAGATCCATATTGACGCCTCTATTTTTGTGCCATATTTTTTTATGCCCAAAACTTTTTTGAGCTGCCTCAATTTTTGTGCCATTTTCCTTGATTTTTCGTGCCCTCTCAATTTGTATGCTACCTCGGTACAACTAAATATTTTATTAATTTTTAATCTTTAAATTAATAAAATATTTGGTTTAAAGCCTAAATGAGAATTTTTAGTAAAATAGTCATATCTTGAGCATACGAAGTCCATTTTTTACAAAATGAAATATCATTAGAAAGCTGGTTCTGAGGTTGATCCAGTGGTATAGGTATTTTTTCCTGATTTTGATGTTTTGACCAAGTTATAAGCCCTTGAAGTTAGATCATCAGTTTTCGCTTCTAGGGGCATATCTTTTGACTCGAGTATCAATTTTTCACGATTCTTGTGGCATCGGAAAGTTGGTTTAGTGCTCTATACATAGTGATTAGACTTATTTTCCCAAATTATACCCCAAGTACATTTTATTCAACTTTTGGTGTTTTCATAATTTGCTTAATTACTTGGACATTTTGGCACTTGGGAATACTATGTTTGCATAATTTGGCTCTATTTTACATGATTTTCATATAGTAGAGTCAGTTTTCTCATATTTTTTCATTTGAAGAGTAATCATGGGTTTTTCTTCTCACCCTTTAGTTGTAATCTTGGAACGGGATAATTATGAGTCATGGGCAAAGGGCATACTTACACATTGTAGGTGGCTTAATATTTTGCCTCATTTATATGACCTCATACCTGAATCAAACATACCAGGGATAAAATAGCTTGGGATATCATTAGAGATCATTTAGTAGGGCTTATATGTTCTATTGTCGATTTTGACACTATGTGTGTTGTATCGGACACTGATTGTCCCCACACACTTTGGACTCATCTTTGGGAGATCCATGGAGACCCCAATCTATCTCCATACCCAGAGGATCTTGCTTCATATTTTCTCTTACCCATGGCTACTACAAATTGTATACCCATTGATGATGCTACATTAGAGGACCTAGAGTATCTAGCAGGTCTTGCGCGTTTTGATGGATAAGAGGCTTATCTCCTAGTTCCTACTCCTCAAACTGATATTACACATGCATCATTTGTTGTTCCTAATGACATCAGTATCACCACATTGGCCCCCATGGATTTAGTTTAGCATCATGACCATCTTGGTCATTCATTTTCTGCTACATCATGGGATTCTTATCTTGCAGACACAACATTGTTTGTTGAGTCTCACACTGCAGATCTTGAGGATTATATTGAGGACATACATCTCCTGTATCTTGATAGTCGGATTATCATTGTACGCCCACCATTATCAATGCATTCAGAGGTTGTATTTTAGGAGTCTTCACATCAGTTTGGATTTGGCATCATTTTTTTTAGTTCAGACACAAAGATTCTTTAGCATCCTATCATGGCACACATCTTGAGACATATTGGTTCATCACTCTTCACAGGGTTTCTTTGACATTGTCCTTTGGATCCGTTTCTTCCCAAGGGGAGGAATGTTATTTGCCACTTCAAGATCTCTTTATGGATTCTACATAAGGCATCCACCATTGCGACAAGAGTTTCTTCATTGTGGGGGGGCCTTCTAGTCTCTTTCTATCTCTCATATGGAGACCATTATATATGTACTTATGTGATAGAAGTTGTATTTGGGGGGTATCATGTAATCCACCTTCTATCCTTCTTCTATTAGTGCATTACATTCTTTTCTTTTATCTCTTTTGGAAGGGAGTTTTATTCCTACGTGGTTTTCTCCCTTTCTCCAGTTATGACAGTTTCATTTATGTACATGGGTACCTCATCATCCGTTAGGGCGGGATCCATTCATGCATCCTTTCATGTATTTATTTATCATAGTTTAGTTTCTCCCTAGTTCATCTTAAGGGGGGGTATTAGAGTAATAAAGTCATCACCTAATTAATTAATTAATCATTAATTAATTGGGTCACTTTATGCTTTATTACACTTAAGCTAAACTTAGGAGTGCTTTTATTTCATTATTTTGTTTAATTAATTAGTTTTTTTTTGCATGATTAAAGCCTCTAATATTATAACATGTCTCATTCATTCCTATGAGGACACTTGTCATGTTCTAATCTAACCCTAATCTAGGGTTAGCTTTCATCCTTTTCATAAGGATTGATTCATTGTAATTGTATTTCATTCTCTATGGCAGCATATTCAATGTGGCAGTTGTTCACATAATGCATATTTGATGTTTTATTAGATATGAGTTGTTGAGCAATAATATCTTTCTTATTTCTTCATAGTGTGATAGGTTTATCGTTGCAAGTCATTCTTGGAGCTATGGGAGTACATCTATCTACTCTTACAAAAGGAAGATATTTATTGCCACGTAGGTGGTGGTAATAGGGGCCTTCCAGCCTCAATATCGGCATGTTCCTCTTCTTCGTCTAAAATGGTTGTTGTGTTTCTCCACTATGTGTTTGTTTCTTTGTTTTAAAAAGTGAAGGTTCTAAAACTTCTAATAACATATGTTTGTTCACCATTTGAGTTCAAAGTTTGGTTGAATTATAGCACCTGGAAGATCAGGTTGTTCAATGGGAGCAATCAGTGTCCAAATAGTCATGTGGGGTTCATTTGTCAATTTATCTTTGCTTAAGTGAATTGATTTTACCACAAACACTTGTCTTTGATTATGCTTCCAAACTAGATGTTTATGTCAAAAACATCATAACTTTCACAATGTCCATTTCGTGAAAATCATGAGGTTAAAGCCATAATCAATTGTCTTTGGGGGAAATATGGGTTTGAGATTAATGTCAAGATATTTAGAAATCACTAAGGATAAATCCTTAGGACAAGCAGTAATATCAAGGCTAACTTAAGAAGTCCATATTTGAGCCAAAGTGTTTGAAATTTGGATAGTGAATGTTTATTTTTGGATCGTTTCGAAACCAAGCAAAGTGTTAAATTGACTCACAATTATTTACAACCTTGGGATAGAAATGGCTATATTTGTTGAGTCCCCACTAGGATTTCTCCAAACACTAGACAATGCGAACAGTTAGAGATTTGGTGACACTGGCTACCCTCCACGACACACACTTCTCAGGACCACCAAATCTCAAAATCCTTAAAATATGGAGATTAAAAGGAATTTTTTTGTTTCTACAATTGAATAGTACATATGTGGGGTGGCTTCAGAACAATTGTTCTTGCACCAACAAATATTTTAGGATTTTGGCATGGTAAACAAATGGGTTGTAGTAAGGGCAATCGGGTCCATATGGCACCTTGTGAGCATCCAACAAGCCTCTAAAGGCTTTGATCAATCCTACTAGGGGCTCTTATACTTTTTACAGTAGTACCCCCTTCTAAAAGACATTGTATGGCTAAGGCCTACATACCATGAGGACTTGATAGTTTTGTCTTATCTATTTATATACGGCCCAAGTGAAAAATCGGTCGGAGTTGCCTTCGAATTGGTCTTAGGCAGGCCCCTCTAAAGATAACAAAAGCGAGAGAGTGCACTTGTAGTTCGACCGCCCAGTTCGCGTAAAGCGCAAGGAGGGAGCACACAAAATGTACTTTTCTCACACTAGCATGGTTGTTCAATTTTAAAGCCAATTGAAAGATGTGGGTGATTTTGTAAAGTGTTAGAGAAAATTTATGTTTCTCAAGGTCATCAAATGGCATGAGAGAATTGCATACGCATTCACCAACAATGTTGAAAATAACAAAACATAGCAAACAGTTGTCAATTTTAACCTTTCAAAGCAATGATGAGTTCATTTTAAGCACCAATTGAAATATAAAATTTTCCTTGTTCAATTTTAAGCCCAATTGAAAGATGTGATGTGAGGGTTCAATTTTATCCAACTTTGAGTGTTCATTTTAAACCAAATTGAACTCTAGTGCATTTCCTAAAGCAGAAAGTAGAAAGCATGAAATTGGGTTATAATTGCCCTAAAGCGTCAAACACTTGTTACAATCATAGAATTTGAGATAGAAGAGAATTTATTTCACTTTCGCTTCATGTCCTTAAAACCTACAAAACCTTGTTAGTCTAACAACCAAAACATAGCCAGGGATGCTTCAGTGATTAGATAAACTAAAGAAATTAAGTCACATGTCAAAAAAAATCATAAAATTTCTTACCTTGGTTGGGCGTCGTTGAACACGATAGTGTCACAGTTTGAGATTTGGGCGTCGCTCTGGTAAAAATGTGCACCGCTCTGTAACAAGACCCGTGAGCACGATAGCATCACTATTTTGATGGGTGTCACTTCTAACGATGGCGTCATGATTTGGAATTTGAAAGCATCAGACTAGTGAGTTTGTGCGTCGTCGTTTACATTTTTTCAATATCTCCAAATTAAATACGTGTCATCATATTTAAATCAGCGTAGGAAAATTAAATGTGCGTCGGTGTTTCAAATTGACAGGGCATCGCTATATGGCAATGCTATTGAAATAGCATCGTTGTTTGTATTTTGAGCATCGCTGCAACCTACAAAACAACATAAAAATGGAATTCAAGCTAAAAAAATAGTTAGATTATCATTTTTTCCTCCTTCTAGCGCTAGAATGTCGATGGGAAAATATCAATATTGGCTGAATTACACTTGATCCATGAAGAATCGAAGCATAACAGAGCCACTAATACATGAATCTCAACAAGATCATTCAAATGAAATTGAAACTAAACATTTTATCAAAATCTAACATACTAAATTATGAAAGCTTTCAAAACATCTACTCTAATCCATCTAAAATTTATCCAGTTGTGGAATTGGTGTCGTGTTGATGTGAAATGACGACTCTTTCCCAATCTTGTGATTAGTGAGCTTGTTTCAGTCGATTTTATGGAAGAGAATCGATGAAACCATTGTGATAAGTGTATGAAAACCTATTTTATGTAAAAATGAACATGATGCATGCTAAGTTACCATGATTTTATGCTAAATGATGAAGATATACAAATTCTAAGCTATTGCTAAGCTAATTCTAAGCTAAAAGATGAAAAACCCTAATTTATAAACAAGCTAAGATGGATGCATGGAGGCCATTAATGGATGCTTTAAGCTATTATGCAATGAAAATGAACTAAAATAAGCTAACAAGTGAGTAAAATGTGAGTATGGATGCAAGTAAATTCAACAGTATAAGTTTTCAATTGAAAGATGGATCCATTTGTCTGCAAATAGTGATCCATTTATAGGAGAGCAAATGAGGAATGAATGATTGAGATCAAAAATACTAATCAACAGTTCAAGATGAAAGAGATGAGAGGCATGGATTGTGGATTCTCATCAATAGATGAGAATGCAAGATGAAAGTTAATCAAGGGCCCACACTTGCCTCAAACAAACACACTTTTGACCTGCTCACACAGATCAAAGGTAACTTGCTCAAAAGGTTAAACGTTAACTTGCATTTGAAGCTAAGTGAGTTGATTGGAGGAGAGAGAATATTCCTTTGGATGAGGAAAAAGGTAATTTACAAATTAAAACAAAGTTTTAATTGTACAAAAAGGGATTAAGGAATATTCCTTTTGCTTAGAGAAAAATTAGTTTAATTGCTAATTAAACAAGATTTAATTTATGCAATTAGGGGATTAGAAGAATTAAAAATATATTTATTAAATTAGATGATTTAATAAATATGGGAGGGGTGAAATGATATTTAATTAACTTAGGGAACTTTAATTAAGTAAGATGACTTAGGGAATTAAATTAAATATTTTGATTTATTTAATTTAATTAGATGAAATGTTAGTGTGAAAAGAGATGAATTAACCCGATTTAATTAATTAGGCCAAATAGATGAAAATGATGCAATTAATTAATTAGCTAGTCTAATTAAATCAATTAAGCGAAAAGAGGATGGATTAAAGAGGAAATGATGTCAGCAAATCTGATTTAAATGTATGATATCGATTAGGACATTTTTCAGTGTCTATTGTATCAAGTGATAATGTGTCCTTGAATAACTTGAATTGCAAGTCCAACCATTGAGCTCTATGGGTATACCTTGCATACTCATACACTATAGTCTCTTAAAAAAATAGACATAAACTGATACTGAAATCTTTTCACTGACCAAATCACACCTTTTTGCTTCTTTACCATCTTTTGTATTGTAAGCCATTGTCTTATACTTGCCAAATTCTACTTCATTTCCAATTGCATGTGTACTTTTTATATGTCAATAAATTGAAAAATATTGGAAGCCACCACAATGATCACATGTGTCATCCAAGAATAATTTCTTGTAGAATAATTGACCATCCACTCTTTCACATAAAATACTTGATATGAATTCTCTTCAAGATGTAGGTGGGGCATGTGTGTTAAACTCCTGCAAAATATTGTTAGTATTCAAATCTAAACATAAATGTTGATAAACATTAATGGTTAAAAAACTCAATATGTACTCTACAACAACAAGTAGTGCGTGTGCAATTTATTTTGACATAAAAAGGCTTTAGCATTTCAAAAAACCTTTGACAAATTTTAACTTGAGGATACATCTCTAGAAATTTGGAAAAAAAAAATGTTTGTCATATCTAAAAATGCTTTGGATGTGGCTCATGGTTTCAAATACCAATTCCCCTTCTTACAACATCTCTTTATTGAGAGATACCCTTGTGTTATTCTTCCAAAATTCTTTAATTAGGGATCTCAAGGCTTCAACGATTGGTTTTTTCCATAGTATCCTATCGGAGAATGCCCATAATCATTGTTATTTGAGTCCTCCACTCTTCGGAACTTTCCAACAACTCTCATTATATTTTTTCTATTTATTCTCAATGCTTCACTTGTCTTTCTAATGAGATGAGATTTATTGGTTTGATTTCTTACTATTGTTGATGTAGTGACACGTCATGTGACATTACTATCTTTGGTGCATGATGTGGAACCCACACTCTCATATGCACTCATTAGATTCTTGACAATAAATTTCTCACTTGAAGCTTCTAATGTTCTTAGCCCAAGAATCTTCGTAATGGACCTAAATTTTAGATTTTTCATCATTTCAACAAATAGTTGACATCTTCAAATTTCATTTAATTTTTCAAAAAATAATATCCAAATATTATTAGCATATATTCGACAAATACGATTTGGAATCTTATCAACCATCAACTACAAAATATTCTCATCAATATCAATCAAAAACTTAGGTTTTCTACGCAAAACTCTAGGAGGTGTTCTCGAAGGTAAATTTTCCTCAACACTAGGAATTTCATCAATATTTAAATGAGATGGGATAGATGGAATACCTTCAATCATAGATGAAAAAGATGATGTACCTTGAAGTTGAGATGGGAAAGATGGCATACCTCCATCTTCACATGTGAGTGATGATGTAATTTCAAGTTGAGATGTGGTAGATGGTGTTCCTCCATCTTGACTTACGGTGGATGATGTGCCTCCAACTACAAGATTCAAATTTCTCATTGCACTGAGGTTTTACATTTGTTTCCTTTGTGCTACCAATTACATATCTCTTTTACATAGAGTGGATGGTTCATGTTCTTCTTGAATTGGAATGTCTTCTTCTTTGGTTTTCAATTTCCTACTTTCACGAGGTTTCCTCATTCCTTTTATTTTCATTGCATTATTGCTTCATGCTCATGCGATGTTAGATTCTTTAATCATTTCCTCACCATGATGAAGTATTCTATATGTATCATGAAAAAGAGATAAATATTAGTTCCATCATGTTACTATAGAGTAAAGCAATCTCTTACACAAATCTAAAAGTAATCATAAAATTAGGATGTACAATTTCAAATGCTACCATAAGGCATGACCATGGTAGGAGGTTTGGGTATTCACAAATGTTATTTTATAATCATGATGCATACATTGGAAAATTTGGGTATTCTACAAAACAATGAACATCACACTTGACAAAGCTTAGAAGTTAAATGAAGTCATTAAAGTCATCTAGGATCATGGAGAATAAGATGACAATGAAAAGATCTATGTTGAAATATGACAAACAAGGGGCACTCAAATGGAAGGGCACACGTATAAGGACCTCTGCAAGTACCATGAAAATTTCATTGAACTCAAAATTTCCAACCACATCCATGGTAATGGCTTCCCACAAAGGTTATAGGAGATTCACTGTGAAAAGAGGTTGTCCAATATATGACAGTACTGAAAGTGGTAAATGGAAACTTCCTTAAAGGATTTGCAGGTCTGATACTAAAGATAGACATGACCAAAATTATGTGAAGATAAGTTTCAAGGATAATCCTATAAGATCAAACTTATAAGGCATCAACCATAGACCATCTTAAAATTGGTTGTATCCACAAGAGGCAAGTAATTGTAGGCAAGGGGAAACTAGTACATGAAATCTAAGTGTTTTTTATATAAGGGATTACCCAACCACTAAGAGGATAAATGATGAATATATATAATGTGTGGATTCCCGTTAAAGAGGGAAAGTATGGTTATGGAGCCTATATGGGATTTTGATAGGAGAAATAGGGCTTAGAGGGTAAAAATGGGCAATGGGTGGTATGCAAACCTTAGGTGTGGGAAACATTTGTGCATTTCTAGTATCATTTTAGGGCATTTATGATGGGGGTTATTTGGCTTCAGGAAAATTCACCGCCAACAATTCACCACCAACAAATTCACCTCCAACAATTCATTGCCAATAATTCATCACCATGAAAAATTCATCTCGTGGAAAATTCATCACCAACAATATGATATGAATTGCTAGTGGTGAATTTCCCACAGGATGAATTTATCATGGCGATGAATTGTTGGAGGTTAATTTGTTGGTAGTGAATTGTTGGCGGTGAATTTTCCTAAAGCCGATTGGAACAATTCCTTTTTCTAAAAGTTCCTCAGTGTTTTGGGTCATATGGGTGACAATGCGATGTGCACACAAGGTGGCATCCTATATAGTGAATTTCATCTTTTGATGCTATATATTTTTTGTGTTAATTTACTCTTCTATAACTCGGTGTTCTGGGTTGTACAAATAATAATGTGGCATGTAGATGTTCATGTGATGTACTAGCATCCTAGACAATAACTTTCATATTCTAATGCTAGGTTTCCTCTTTTGCATTATTTACTCTTCTATAACTCTCTTATGTAAATTTACATTCTAGTTTTTAGTAAATAATATTTTATCAATTTTATTTATGTTTTAGCTTAGTGAAAACATTTATTTCCATGTTTAAAGAATTTCTAGGATTTCTAGTTATTTTATTCTTTTTGTATTGAATAGTAGCAAACTACATCTTGTTTAAAATTGCATAAATTCTAGTGTAAAGTGGTAAAATTTATATAGTTAGAAAATAAAGAACATTTAGCTAAAACAAAATTTCTTGCTATGACATGTACCTTTACTATCATAACATCACATGCTACCTATTTGCACTTTCTTATTTATATATCTACATGAATACATATCAATTATCATGACATGGTAAATTTCAAGTCAATTTGGGCCATCATACATTATTATTGAGGCAAATCTAGACTGTTTATAATCCTTTCCCATTATATTCCTTTGCACTTTGTCATGTTATCTCACCCACATGGGGGTAATTACATTGACATGAGCTCTCATGATCACATTTCACACTATGTAATCACACAAGCTAACCATGTTCAAAGAGTTACATTAGGGAGGCTAGGAGCTTTCCCCACTTTATTATTTATATGTTGGCATGTATTGAGATCCTCGTCACATTTGGGGACACTATGAGCCTTTCTTACACTATTTGTTGCATGTCATGCTATGTATCAATATGTTCATCACCATCAGGGACCTATTTCCTTACCTATACTATTATGTGCTCACGGTGCACTAATGGGGGCACAATTTTTTGTAGTGTCTTGTGTGCTTACATGGGAATTTTTGGCCATTAAGCTCCACTTCATCATTCTTTTTTTACCTATGTTAGGGAAACCTCATTCATTGACATTATCTTCAACCCACATGCTTACCACAATTATCATTAAACATGCTTTACTTTCTCATCAAATGATGCATTTATTTACAATTATTAATTTACATGTACACACTTGCATGCTTATCTCCTTTACATTTCATGTACTATTTTTCTTCTCCTACGAGTCCTTGTATCTTATGGATGCAACCAATTATAGGGGTGTATTCTATCATTCGCACTCACGTGCTAAGTTTATAAATAGTTATAAGTGGCTATAGATTGACTAACCACTAACAATGACATGCCAAAACCTTATGCACCCTATCATCCCATTACTTTTTGTACAAGTAGAGTCTCTCTAACCCTATTTTTTTCCTTCTCTTCTATTGCTTATGATTGTTGCTAGTGACAGTCATATTGGAGTTGTTCTTATCTTCACTTATATCATATAATCTACTCATGCGATATGTTATATGTTTTATGTCGAATGAAGAAATACACTATGACATTCAATAAGGTCCACTACTTTACATGGACCTCTTATCATATTCTTTTTGGTCTAATTATTTACTTTACATGCATGTTGGTGAGTGTTACATATATTGAGATACATGATCATTCTAATATTTAGATGCACCTTAAATTGAGGGAAAAATGTAATGTAAAATTTGTATACCAATGCCTTTTCCCATTTAACTTTGTGCCCATTTTGAGAGAATAATAATACATTTCAACATGTTGATAATGCCATAATCTTATGCAAAGTTGGGTTTCTCCTTTGAATGTCTCTATCTATCCATTTACACACATTTGTATGCAGCTACCTCCACCTTATCTACATAGACACACATTTTGGTATATTCATCCATATTATGCATTTATGATGCTTATGCACACACCTATCCTTATGCATTCTTTATGCACTTGATTTGACCATTTCCATGTCCTAAGTCATTTTTGTACATGTGGGGTTGACTCCTTGGCCATAGGTTTGACTCCTAGCTTTTCAAAATTTTAAATTCAAAATTTGTTTGACTATTGCCTATCGTTTCCAATCTTAAGCCGACTTAACACATGTTTGTGCAATTTCTTCCTATGTACTTATATTTAAAGACATTCAATTGCATTTGTTTTCATTACCAAATAGTATTGATATCATCCAACTTACACAAGAAGCATGCTAGGAGTATTTTGATTAGAGTACCTACAAATAACTTGGTTTTGCATCACACCACTCTAGAGAGCATTTGCATGATTTAAGTTTGTTGTATTTAATCTTTCACACAATTTTTTAGGGAAGACATCCCCTTAAGGTATTTCTAAATATTGCTTCATAGTAGAGCAAAAGATAGAATAGATAGGAGCAAAATGAAAGGATTAGAGAGAAAAAATGTAAAATTATAGAGATCATAATGGATGTCCATACCCTATTCTAAAGCTCCCACTTTGGCACAGGAAGAGACGATGCTAGCAAAGGTTGTGGAATTTGGCTTTACACTTGCCAATTGCGTTTCATTTACAAGAATCCATAGATCACCTCAAGCACTCCCTAGCGGTGAAAGCCGGAATGGGTACCAACCCCTTAAAGACCCAGATTGCAGACATTCAGACATGGCTCAGCGTGGCTCTTACAAACCAGGAGACCTGCTTTGATGGCCTCCAATAATTGAGCAGTAACATAAAGCCTCCGCTACAGGAAACATCTCTTAATTTGTCAAAGTTTCACGCATAGGAGTATTGGGAAATTCTTGTGTCGTTAATATAATAACTTGTGTAGGAAATATGAGTGGGATGACTATGCTAGCTTTCATTTTACACATGTTTCTGAGTTTGTTGGGACACCTCTTTACTGTTAACAAACTTTGAACGTTTCTTCATTTTCTTGGTTCCTTTCTGAGCACAACTTATTTCTGCTCTTATATAAAGAGTAGTTTATATGTGAGTGCAGATTTACAATTGCATTGATTTGTGTAAAAATCTTGGTATGAGTTTTGTATAATATCACGTGTCTTCATTCCTTATGGACCCCAGCATTCATTATGAGGATGGCTGGGTGGAGCATGCCACATGCCTACAATTGGGGCATGATAAAAGGGTGTATTCACAACTCCAACCACTAACTTTTTGGTGTACAAATCTCAATCTCTATTTTTTGTATTATGTAAATTGTCACTTTTAGCAAACAACTTTAATTGACAATATTTACTATAGATCAACTCAAACATCACAAATATATATATATAAATCACAAAAAAAATCAAAATCAAAGAAATTTAATAGAAAAATCCAAATTGAAATAAAAAAGATTTGATAAAAAAATCAAAAAGATAAATCACTAAGAAAAAACAAAAATCAAAATTAAAATCAAATAGAAATTAGAATTTACTTTAATTTTATTATGAATTTTAGAAATTAGTATTTATATATTAGAATTTAGTTTAATTTTATAATGAATTTAACAACTAAATAATAAATATTTTATGAATTTTAGAAATTAGAATTCAGGTTAATTTTAGAATGAAATCTAAGTTTTACAAATATTGTGGTGATTTGATTATTTTGTAGTGAGTCGTACCTAGATTATTTATGGTTTTCAAAATTGATATCATGAATTAATTATTATTCATCTTGAAAGTAGTTAATTTTTATTTTTATTTTAAAATAAGTTAAAATATTTTTAAAACTATGCAAAACTTGCTTTAGTTGTAAAATCATATGATGCAAAAAAACTACCATTCAACAATATTTATTTCTACATATTCTCAAATTAAACAATCCAACTTCTAAATATTAAGATTAAGTAGAAAACAAATATTCTAAATTTACTATTGCATATAAAAAAAGTAAGTTTCTAAATTAATATAAGATAGAGTTGTCTAATTTTAAAAACAAAATATTCTAAATTTACTATTTACTATAAATGAATGAAAACTCTTTTTAAAAAAAAAGTATCTTTGATGTCATTGTAAAATATTTTTTAATAATAGAATAGAAATAAACTAATAAATAGATTCAAAAAATAATTTTCGACAAATACCAATAATTTAAAGACATTACTAATATTTTTTAAAATAATGTTGTTGTAATAGAATAAGATTCGGCGCGCTCTGAAGTTTTTCGGATCTCGACTTCCTGGCGACTGGTTACTGCCTATCCCCGGTGACGGGGCTACACAGGTGTGCTCGCTCCTTTTCTTGTTTCTCGCCCTCTTTAATATGCATTAATGGCAGCTAGTTCGTCCTCTCCTCCCCTCTGCCGTTCGGCAGAGGCCGTACCACCTAATTACTCCTCGTCGATACCGAGGGCTTCGATGATTCCTGAAACTCCGTCTCAGGATAATCTCATCCCTGACCCGCTGCGCTCAAAACCTAAGTCTTTCTCCGAGGCGGTGGCGAATGCTGGCAACCCTGTCAACACTTACGCTAGGTTTTCACTCACCAACTCAAATGAAGACGCCGACCCCGGTAAGATTACGGATGTTGCTCCGAATCCTTTCTCCATTTCCCCTAATCCTGAAATGCTTGAAGAAATTGATAAGGAGAAAAATAGGTTAAGGAACTTTGCCATTTTCTTCTCTGCTGTGGAAGATAATAGATGTCCGCCTAGGAAGTTTCTTGATGATTGGTTTCATAATTACTGGAATTTGAAACTTGGTCTCCATATTTCTTTCTGTCGGCAAATTCAGAAAGGCCTATTTATTATATTTTTCTGTAAACACGAAGCGCAAACTGAAGTGCTTAAAAAACAGTATTGGTCGGTTGGATCTACCTCCTTTCGCGCCTTGGCTTGGTCGCCCGAGGCCATCCACGAGGAAGTTCTGGCGCTTTCCGCCCCTCGCTGGATCCTGGTTAAACATTTGTCGCCCTTCTTATGGCGCTTTCTCCCGCAAGTGCTTGAACCACTCGGAAAAATCATTCGAATGGACGAAACTGTCCGTTTGGTCCCTCATATGGATGCTAGAATCCTCATTTCGCTGAACCCGGGGCTTGACATCCCATCTGAAATTAACATTTGCATCTCACAAGATAAATTCTCCTGCCCTATTGAAATTCTCGGAGGGCTAAATTCATGCTTCCTGTGTCGCCGTGAGGGTCATTTGAGAAAGGATTGCCCCATCATCAAAAAGAAACCCTCGCAACCCAGGGCCGCTGATCCCCGTGACCCTCCTAATCTGGACAGTACTGGCTCGAATCCCTCCAGTTGTAAACCCCCCGTTGCTGTCGCTCCCTCTCAATCCTCTCCCCTGCTGACCTCCCCCTCCCAGCCCCCTCCTCCAATCCCCTCCCCCGCGTCTCTCCTGGTTACCCCTTTATCCCTGGCAAGCTGTGATCTTTCTTTAGGGCCCCTTACTGTGACCAAGGCTTCCAATAAAAGAAGATGCAAGTCTTCGAAACAATCGGTGGCTTCCTCAAAGAACCCTTCTCCCCTCTTCTTCCAGCCCTCCCCTGGCTCAGTCTTCCCCGGCGATCTCTCTGGAAATGAAACCCTGAATGTCCCCCGCACCTCGTGCTTAGCAATAATGGAAAAAGTTGCTTGTTGCTCTAACCCTTCCCCTCATCCCAGTGCCCCCCCCCCCAAAATCTTTCGTGAACTTGGTGATGACTGCCTGCTTGAGGTCATCCCCGCTAGCGTATTCCCCTCTGATACCGGTAGGCACACTGGAAAAAATAACATGGTTTTGGAAGTCTTATCTCCTGAGGAGTCAGATAATGAAGAAGAATTTAAAGATGCCAGCACTCTGTACAAACGCAGGGGAAGAAAGCTTGGCTCCAAGAATAAGAACCCCTCCAAGAAAGTGCTTAGAGACTGTCACAACAGTGCCTCGGCACAATATCAAAATCCTACCGAAAACGGTGCTCCCCAACCAAATGTCTCCCCATGAATTGTATCTCTTGGAATATTAGGGGCTTGGAGTCCCCTGACAGACGATGGACCATTAAAAGATTTCTTGATACCCGCAAGTCTATGGATGTCCTTATGCTTCAAGAGATTAAAACTATTGGGTACTCTCTGGATTCCAACCTTAACTTCCTCTGGAAGGATGCCACCAAGTTCTATACCAACCACGAGAGGGGTAGGGGTGGGGTGGCTCTCCTGATCAGTCCCAGATGGGAGAAGTATATTATTGATAATGGGATTTCCCCCTGTAACAGAGCGGTTTGGATCACTATTAACCACAAGAATAATGTCTTTGGCATATGCTCCATATATGCCTCAAATGACTTCAGGGAGCGGACGAGTCTCTGGGACTAGATTGCTGCTCTTCCTAATATACCCTGGTTTATCGGGGGAGATTTCAACATGATAGAGGCCCAAGAGGACAAACTTGGTGGTCTTCCTTTTGTTTGGAAAGATTCAGAGAAAACTCACTGGAACAGAATGATAAATACCAAACTCCTCTTTGACCCCCTGGTTGGATCTAAGGATTCTAACCCCGGAATTTGGCATACCTGGTGCAACTTTCAGCAGGGTCACTCTAGAATTTATTCCAGACTCGACAGATTTTACGCTAATAAAAATTTCTTTTCCTTTCTTCCTAATAATTATGGGCACCTTGTTCTCATTTCCCCCACCTCCCTCTCCGACCACCATCCCATTTCCACACACATTACTTTTAACAACTCTCCTCTCCGGAGCAAAACCTCTGATGCTAAGTTCTCTCTTAACACTAGCCTCCTGAAAGACGAAGACATTCTTGCTGCCATTCACATTATTAAACTTATTAACAGAAATACTCTTCCCTCCCTTTCCCATCTTGATAGATGGAATAAGAACATCCTTGCTTGGCAAAATCTGCTTAAGACCATCGGGAAAAAAAGAGCAAAAGATTATAGATATGCTGAAAAATGCCTTTCCACTGATCTGCACCTTGCCGAATCCAACATTCAAACTAATCCCTCTGACTGTGATCTCACCGCTAATCTTATCAGAGCTAAGGATGCCCTTAGACAGCACCAACAGCTTAAAATTAATGGTGCCAGGATTAGATCCCGTGCGCACTGGTTACAATTTGGTGATAGGGGCTCAATTTTTTTTTTTAATCTCCTTAAGCATAAGCATACGAATGAGAATATTGAGAGAATTGTGGTTGATAACCAGGAGATAACTGACATTGATAATATTAAGGAGTCATTTGTTAATTTTTATCAGAACCTTTTTGCCTTTGAAGATTCGGAAGAGGCCTCGTCCCTCAAACAACATATGTGCTCCCTTATCCCTAGCAAGATCTCTGCTGAAGAAGCCAACCAACTGTCCAAAAACCTCTCTATAGAGGAAATTGAAAAAGCTATTAATTCTCTCAGCAATGACAAGGCCCCCGGGCCGGATGGTCTCCCGGCGGAGTTTTATAAGGCCAACATTGGTTGGATCTGCCATGATCTTCTTGACTTGTACTCGGAGGCCCTTGAGAGGAGATCTTTAGGATGCTCCATAAATAAAGGTATCATTAAGATGATCCCCAAAGAAGGAGATAAGACCCTCATCAAAAACTGGAGACCTATTACCCTCCTCAATGTTTCCTACAAAATCCTTGCCAAGATTCTAGCGCTCAGAATTGAGAGCATCCTCCCCAAGTTTATTTGCCCTACCCAGACTGGGTTTATCAAAGGCAGATATATCCTCGAAAACCTGATAACTAGTTGGGAAGCCATGAACTGGTCCAAGCACTCTCAACAAAACTTTGCCATGTTCCTTCTTGACTTTGAAAAAGCCTACGACAGGGTGGAATGGAACTTCATCACCATGATGCTGGAGGCCTTCGGCTTTCCTCAAATGTTTTGTAACTCTGTTAAGACTCTGCTCCAAGATGCTGCAGCCCAGATTGATATTAATGGCTCGCTCTCTGCCTCCTTCCCCCTTGGTAGATCGATCAGGCAAGGCTGCCCTTGGCTCCGGCCCTTTTCGTTATTGCTTCTGAAGCCCTCTTTTACATCCTGAGAGATAACTCCCTCTCCCCTGCTGTCAAAGGTATTACTCTTCCCAATAATGAGGAGCTCTTAAATTGTCAGTTTGCCGATGATACTGCTATTTTTTTTTATGCTAAACATGAGAATTTTGAGGCTCTGTCCTCCAAACTTAACCTATTCTCTAAGATCTCCGGGGCGAGGCTTTCACATTCCAAATCTATTTGTCTTGGGTGGGATGTGGTCCCCCCTGACTGGTTTAAAAACTATAACTTTCAGTGGGGTGGTCCGCACAAGATTGTGCGCTACCTTGGCATCCCCTTCTCCATTGACCCCTCCCTTAAGGACATGTGGATGTGGGTTAAAGATAAGATCTTCAAAAAGCTGAATAAATGGCATAATAGAACCCTTTCCTTGGCCGGCAGAATCCAGGTCTGTCAGAAAATCCTTTCATCATATAACATTTACTATTCTTCAGCCTGGATGTTCAGTAACTATCAAATCCTTGAGATTCAGAAGGCGGTTAGAGGTTTCCTTTGGTCGGATGGCAAAGGAAAAAGGAAGATGCATGCTGTTAAGTGGGACTGGTGTCATGTCAATAAGCTGCTCGGGGGGCTTGGTTTGAAAGACCTCAAGCTCCAAGGGGTTGCCCTTGCCGCCAAGTGGATCTTTCACTCCCTTGATGGCAATGATCCTTGGAAGGTTCTGATTAGGAGCAACATTGAAAGAGGCTTCCCTAAGTCTGCGAAGTCTTGGAAGAATCTTCCAATTATTGACCTTGTTATTGGTAATTTTCTTGTTCTTGTTCAAGGTTCGGCTGTTTTTAGGTCCATCTGGAAGGCTTGGGATCAAGTTAAATTACATGTTTCTAACAGGGCCTTCCATGATGACTGCCATCTTCATGGTGAAAGATCCATTTGGTGGAATTTATCTTCCTCTGGCAAGCCCCTTGCTCTCTCCCAAGGCTGCTCTGCTAGGCACTGGTCGAGCAAAGGCATTTCCCAGTTTGCTGATCTCTTTGAGAATGATGTTTTAATCAGCTGGGAGGATCTTAGAAATAAGTTTGACCTCCCCATGTCCCAAAAGAAGACTTATAATCTGATTTTCAAGGCGACTAAAGACCTCCCTTCCTCCTGTCATGTGGACTCTCATAGATTTCTGGGGTGTAAATGGCCCGATGGCACCTTGTTCTCCAAGATTAAAGCCAAGCACATTTACAATGTTATTGGGCACTCGGAAGCTATCATTGACCACGTCAATACTGTTTGGTATTCCAGGCTGGACACCCGGTCTTGGAAGAACCACTTTGACCGCTTGTGGAAAGGCCCCACCGAGCCTAAGATCAAATGCTTTAACTGGCTCCTTCTCCTTGACAGACTCCCTGTCAGGAAAGGAAATGCCGAGTATGATTATTGCAATTTCTGTAGACTGCCTAAGATGGCTAGGCATATTCTCTTTGATTGTATCTTTGCGAAAGAAATATGGCTCATGTTTGGCATTACTTATCCTATGCTTTTTACTGTGATGGACATTGTTACTGGGCACATTGATGGTTTAAAAAATGACTCTAACCTTTTCTGGAAGATCCTCTCCTCTAATATTCTTTGGCACATCTGGAAATACAGAAATGAAGAAAGATATCAGAATAATCTCCGTGATCTTACTGAGTCTTCTAGGAAACTCATCTATTTCAAAAAAAATTTGCAGGTTCGAACCACCATGTTCATTGAAAGAAAGAAACTCAAGCGCTTCCTCAAGGATGGTTATGCCACCTTTTTCATCTACGAGATGAAGGGTGGTTATGCCTGGAGAGACACCCTCAACAACCGGCAACTTTTTGATAACACCTGCAAAATCCTATCCCAAGAGGTGAAGAACAACAAAGGCTTTGGCAAGGATATGACGCTCATGCTTGCGGAGATTCAAGAGATGAAGCATATTGTCTGGATGGAAGGAGATAAAGGATGGACTGCCTGGATGGATAAAGTGGAAGACGTCCTCTACTAGCCCTGCTTTTTTGGTGATGGCCTGATGTGCCTCTTTTTGGCTTATGTAACGAAAATGTAAATCTGTTGCGACGGTTTCTGCCCGTCTTTTTGGCTGAGCTGGCCGTTCTCTGATACTCTCTGTAAATCATGTGATTACCTTATACTTAATACAAAAAAATAATTTTCTTTTTTAATTATGTTTAAAATTGAAAAAATATAAAATTATATAAAAAAGAAATATTATAAATTTATTATTACACATAATCTTGAAAAAAGAAAAGTATCTTTGATGTCATTGTAAAATATTTTTAAATAATGGAATAGAAATAAAATCATAAAATGATGAAAAACAATTTTTTTTTTAATTGGATTTAATTACAATTCTAAAATAAATCTTTGCTTACGTTTAGGGTTAGGGTTATGGTTATGGTTAGGGTTGGGGTTATCATCATGCATAGGTTTATCATCATGAATAAGGATTAGGACTAGGGTTAGGGTTAGGGTTAGGGTTAGGGTTATGGTTAGGGATAGGTTTATAAATGATAAAATATAGTAATTTGGTTAGGGTTAGAGTTAAAATTGGGATTAGTGTTAGGATCATCATCACAAATAGGTTTATCATCATGAATAGGGATTAGGGTTAGGGTTATGGTTATTGTTAGGGATAGGTTTATAAATGATAAAATATAGTAATTTGGTTAGGGTTAGAGTTAAAATTGAGATTAAGGTTGGGGTTATCATCACAAATAGCGATTTGGGTTAGGGTTAGGGTTAGGGTTAGGGTTAAGGTTAGGGTTAGGGTTAGGGTTAGGGTTAGGGTTGGGGCTATGGTTATGGTTATGGTTATGGTTATGGTTAGGGTTAGGGTTAGGTTATGGTTATGGTTAGGGTTATCATCGTGAATAGGTTTATCATCATGAATAGGATTAGTGTTAGGGTTAGGATTAGGGTTAGGCTTATCATCACGAATAGGATTCAGGTTAGGGTTAGGATTAAGGTTAGGGTTAGGGTTATTGTTCAAGTTAGGGTTATCATCATGAATAGGGATTAGGGTTAGGGTTAGGGTTAGTATTAGGGTTGGGGTTATCATCACGAATATATTTATCATCATGAATAGGGATTAGGGTTAGGGTTAGGGTTAGGGATAGGCTTATAAATGATAAAATATAGTAATTTGGTTAGGGTTATGGTTATGGTTATCATCACGAATAGGGTTAGGGTTATGGTTATCATCACGAATAGGGTTATGGTTATGGTTATCATCACGAATTGGGATTAGGGTTGGGATTATCATCGAATAGGGTTAGGGTTATGGTTATGGTTATGGTTAGGGATATGTTTATAAATGATAAATATAGTAATTTGGTTAGGCTTAGAGTTAAAATTGGGATTAGGGTTGGGGTTATCATCATGAATAGGTTTATGATCATGAATAGGGTTAGGGTTAGGTTTTGGGTTAGGGTTAGTGTAAGAGTCAGGGTTGGGGTTAGGGTTAGGGTTAGGGTTAGGGCTATGGTTACAGTTAGGGTTATTATCACGATTAGGTTTATCATCACGAATAGGATTATCATCACGAATAAGATTAGGGTTAGGATTAGGGTTAGGGTTATCATCACCAATAAGCTTATCATCACGAATAGGATTAGGGTTAGGGTTAGGATTATCATCACGAATAAGGATTAGGGTTAGGATTAGGGTTAGGGTTAGGATTAAGATTAAGATTAGGATTGGGACCTAACCATAACCATAACCTTAACCCTAATCTTAATCCTAACCATAATTCTAACCCTAACCATAACTCTAACCCTAACCTTAATACTAACCCTAACCCTAATACATATTTGTGATGATAACCCTAATCTAAATTCATGATGATAAACCTAACCCTCACCTTAACCATAACCCTAACCCTAACCCTAACCCTAATACTAACGCTAAACCAATCCAACCAACTAATAAACCCTAACCCTAATTCCTAATCCTAACCCCAACCCCCAACAAAATTAATAAACCTAACCCTAACCCTAAACCTAACCCAACTTAATCCCTAACCTAACCCTAACCCTCATCATCTCCCTAACCCTAATACTAACGCTAAACCTAAACCTAATCCTAACCCTAACCTAACACTAATCCTAACCCTAACCCTAATCCTAACTCTAACCCTTACCCTAACTCTAATCCTAACCCTAATCACAATCCTAACCTAATAAAACCCTAACCCTAATCCTATTCTAAACCCTGATACTAACCCTAACCCTAAACAAAATTAATAAGCCTAACGCTAACCCTAACCCTAATCCTAACCCTAACCCTAATCATATCCCTAACCCTAATAATAATGCTAACCCTAAACCTAATCCTAACCCTAACCTAATTAAACCCTGACCCTAATCCTAATCCTAATCCTAATCCTAACCCTAACCCTGAACAAAATTAATAAACCTAACCCTAACCCTAACCCTAAACCTAACCCTAACCCTAATCCTAACCCTAACCCTAACCCTCATCATCTCCCTAATCCTAATACTAATGCTAAACCTAAACCTAATTCTAACCCTAACCTAAATAAACCCTAACCCTAAACCTAACACTAATCCTAACCCTAACCCTAATCCTAAACCTAACCCTAACCCTTTTCCTAATCCTAACCTTAACCCTTATCCTAACCTAATCCTAATCCTAACGCTAACCTAATTAAACCCTAACCCTAATCCTAATCCTAACCCTAACCCTAAACAAAATTAATAAACCTAACCCTAACCCTAACCTTTTTCCTAATCCTAACCCTAACCCTAACCCTCATCCTGACCCTAATCCTAATCCTAACCCTAACCCTAACCCTAACTTAATCTTATCCCTTACCCTAATACTAACCCCAACCCTAAACCTAATCCTAACCCTAATCATATTAGAATATTTTAATTATTATAATAATTTTATAATAAAATATATAAAAAATATAAAAAATAATTGATTTAAGATATTACATGTTGTATATATATATTATTTTAATAATAATATATATAAAATACACCGAGAGAGGCGTATTTTATATATATTATTATTAATTTCTAGTTTCTAGAGTAGTGACATACCATATTTAGCCGAGAGACTCTACAATGAAAGCACAAACCTGGTGTAAACAAAAACTCCTCACGCAAAAAATGATGGGCACGCGACAGCTAAATGCATGGAAGTTTTGTATGAAGAATGAAACGTTTCTTATGTATTTGAAACGGTCACATCAAATGCATGTTGAATTTAGTGAAAGATTCTACTAAATTTAATGACTGCTTGTTGAGTTTAATAGCGCCACATGGAATGGAGTAATGGGTTGGCTATCAAATGCCATGAAATAAATGGAAAAATATATGGGGTATTCCTGGCACAATTAGTTGTGAAACATGCATTTCAAACAGGCATAGTAACGCGAGGCATTTGCAGCAACAATTTCAGACCAACTCAAAGCTATGCAATATTTCCAGGCCACGCCATGCTGTTTAATATCATGCGAACTGTTTCATGTTGTTTAATAGCATGCGAACCGTTTCATCCATGAACAGTTTTGAATCGATTTGAGGTAGGTACAACTTATATCTTTATTTTTTCAGGCAAACTAGAAGGAGTGCCGCTCGGTGAGCTCAAGCAAAAGAGAGAGAGGGGTTATTAGCTATGAAATGAATTCACCTCTACCTCGGCCTTCCACAGATGTTGTTAATGTGGGCGTGGAGGTGTTTGGCAACAAACTGATCATACAAGTTACTAGCTCAGAAATCCAAAGTGGCATATCGAAGATTCACCAATCCATTGAAGGTCAACATCTCGACATACAAATTGTTGATTTTTACACAGATGACTACATCGTCTTTCTTTACTTCCGAGCCATTGTAAGCTACCATTCCTCTTTCTGATTAAATGGAAAACATTAGTTTTGATGATTAAATGGGAGATTTTAGTTTTTATGATTTCTGTAAACAATCTCGTTGTTGCGCTGGGGTTTCCACGCAGCCCATTCCTTACAAATAGATCTCTAAAATGCCCACATATGAGAAAATTCAAGTCAGGCAGGCCGAAAGGGAGAATAAACCTTAAAATGGCTGAGCCATTTATTAAATCTTTTAGCTGGGCTAGGTTTTCTATTTGTTCCCTGAATTGCTATCGTTTCTGTGTATTATATACAAAGCGCATTTATATTTTATTTCCATGTATTATATGCAGAACTCCTCTATCGTTTATCCTTCTATGGATGTCCATACCCTGTTCCAAAGCTCCCATTTTAGAACCAACGGGATGAAAATCCATGGATCAATGCAGTTTCTTCAATAAAATGAGATTTGACATGTATGATCATCAAAACATTAAGGAAAGTATATCTAAGAATGTGACTGAAGTTCTGCAAAAGTTTAGGAAGCGCAGGCTTCTATTTTGTGTTAGTATGTTTTCTCTATTTAGTGTACTTTCTTTGTGGGTCTATAAGCATTTGTTATCTTCTGAAGCCATTTATGCATATTTTCTTCACAGAGAGTTGTACTTTTAGCAATGTGTTATGCATCATTACATTTTCTGTATATACTGTAGTACATTGTATGTGGGTCAGAGGTCATGGCTTTGTAGCTAACATGCATTTCTCCTAAAGTGCACATGATAAGAATGTTTTCATTTTAATGAAGTCGCTGACAAATCATACTTTTATTAGAAATACAGTGCTAGGGGTCACTAGCATTGCATCAACCTAAGGAGGGATAGAGGTTTACTATCTTTTTCGATGGCCATTGAATAAAATCTGAATAATATATCCTTTCCTTTAGAGGGGTTTCTGTGAATTCACTCATCTACATTGCTAATAAGAATACATGATATGTTTCCAGATTACTTACAGAAACAGACATCTATATTTGTGTTAAATTTTTCTCCAACATGATGGCATATGGTACGGAAGATGTTTATTTTCTGTCAAGTTTTTATATGTCAGATATTATGTCTGCCATAAACTCTCTTTAAATTTTGTTGCTTTTGTATTTAAAATATTTTATGATTTTTTAAAATTACAATTTAGTATAATTTTACAAAGAAATTAGTACTTAAAATATTTTATGATTTTTTAAAATTATAATTAGTATAATTTTGTTGCATCTCAAAAAAGAAAATTAGAAAGAAATTCTTGATTTTAAGCTTTAGGTTGCATGCTAATATTATTGAGGCATTAGATTGGATACCCAATTTATTTCATTCTTCTTCTTTTTTACTTAAAATATAAATAAATAGCTTTTGTACTTAAAATATTTTATGATTTTTTAAAATTAGAATTTAGTATAATTTTACAATATGAAATAGTTTTCATGCAAAGAAGAAAATAATATAATAGAAAGATTGTTTTTATATCTAAATTTTAGTCTTTGATTTATCTAAAACTATAATTAGTAATTGCATAATTATATTAAAATAGATGTTTAATTTTATTTAATAATCACTATATATTAATTAATTATTAATTTAACAATTAGATAGTAATATTTTTATGAATTTTAAAAATAAGAATTTAGTTTATTTTTAAAATGAAATCTAAGTTTTGCAAATATTGTGGTGATTTGATTATTTATTTAGATTAATTATTA
Organism: Sequoia sempervirens; assembly: GCA_007258455.2. Classification (NCBI taxonomy): domain Eukaryota; kingdom Viridiplantae; phylum Streptophyta; class Pinopsida; order Cupressales; family Cupressaceae; genus Sequoia; species Sequoia sempervirens. The sequence goes on along the minus strand of VDFB02000015.1, from coordinate 14,910,690 downwards.
GAATAATACAACCTAATTGAACTCAAAAATGGCGATCATTCCTGATGGTGTTGAGCATGTGCAAAGGTTTGTGCGTGGGCAGGGCATGTCACGGCCTGTGAGGCTGTAGATGCATGCTTGCATTTTCTCATTGCACGTGTTTGGTGTTTGTTGTTTGGTGATCTAGTTTTTGTTTCCGTTTGGGGGTGGTTCTTGTTAGTGTAGGTTTTTTAATTTCCTTATGTTAGGGGGTATTTCTTTTTCCTACACATATTATTTAAGCTTGCTTAGGTTTATTAGGAGTGGTTAATATGAGGACACGTGGCGAAATACATCAACTACATGTGTCACTCTCTCCCCATACATGGGTAGTTGAGTTACACATCCTCTTTTGGCTTGTTGTGCCACCTCTCATAACCACTATTCTATTTTTACCTAGGTAGGTCATGGGGTAGTTGGGTTTCTCACCCTCTTCTAGCTTTATGTGCCACCTCTCATGTATTCACTTGAGGAGGTTATGCCACATGTTTTGTCATTTACCAAATAGGTGATAACCTCCCACCTTTTGTGGGTAGTAGGAGTTAATGCACCTCTTGGATGTATTTTCCCTTATTCTTCTATATATTAAGCACTCTCCTCTCACCTTCACTAGTTCGGCTAGTTTAGTGATTGTTCGGTGAGAGTCACGAGAGTATTCTCAAAATTCTTTTGCTTTGTCTCCATTGTTCTCTCATTTCAGATTTTCTCTTCATTCTGCTATTTTGAACTTTGATCATTTTTTGATTGGAGTTGCATGTGATCTAGGACCAACATCGGATCTTGGCTCGATTCTTGCTTCTCGAAGAATCTAGCATGGTATCAAAGCTTGTTTGTTTGGTTTAGTTAACTTTTATTATCTAATTTCTTAAAGAGATTTGAGACTAATCCAGAGCTAGCATTTTCCTCTAACATGAACAGTTTAAAGGAAAAATAAGTATCTGTATAATCTAGGTTGCATATTTGGTTCTTGTGAGATCTAGGTGATTGCAACTTTCTGGTAATTTTGGAGGCATTTTCAGTATTTCCATAGCGTCCAGAAGGCTTGAAAAAAGAAATATTGGCTTTCGTTTCACCGAAATTGGATATCGGAGGAGCCAGTTGCAAAACAAGGGTTTCAATGTGGTTCCTGGAGGTAGCCATCAAATCAAAGCACTTTCAGCCCAAACGAACCTCACCATTGTGCTCAAAAGGCCCAAGAACCTAATGATCAACTACCCATTTGTTGAAATCAAAGAAAGTCATTTTTGAGGCAATTTTTTTTTACAGTCTGAGCCGTACGACCCCTGTAGCGCTATATTGTACGATTTTTATTTTTTAAATAATATTTATTTCATCGAAAATGTTTTGAAATTTTTTTTTGAAAATTTAAAATCTAGGCGATTAAGTTTATTTGCAAATAATTGAAAAAAAAATTGAAATTAAATAAAATAAAATAAATTAAAAAAAGCATTTTTTTTAGTTTTTGGTACATATGTACCTGCATTATTGCAGAGTAATGCGCATGTACAGTGTACCACAGATGGTACAAGCGGAATCCACCCACCTCCATGCGATTGACACTCCATTCAACATACCGACGAGGGTTTCTTAAAGCAATGGTTGCTTTTTTGAAAACTCCGAACAACTGCATTTAAAAATTCAGGTCACAATCTTCATAAATCCTAGCCGTAGCTTCCAACAATTGGCTGGGCAAACTCATAAAAGCCAGAAATCTGAATATTCTTTGAAAATATTTATTCAAAAGATTTCAGGCATATTTTGGTGCCCATATAGAATATTCCATTGGCTTCTTCTGGCCAAAGAACATTCTGACGCAAAGGTGGAGAATATTCTTTTTTTACGTCCTCCTGACTGTCAAATTTAATTCAGTGATTTCCTGACATCAACATAACATCAACGTGACGTCATCGGTTCATAATAAAAAATTTGGACCCCCTTCCATTGAGCTTTTTGATTTTTCAGTCGAACTTTGAAGGCCAATATCTTAGTCATTTTAACTCCTTTTTCAGAGCATTTTTTATTTGGGCTAGAATTTCGTGCTCAATGCAGTGGAAAAGTTGGTTTTCTAATTTGATGCTCTAGATTCCCAAAAATTGAAGATTCTTCTAGAATTTGTTGCGCAGTTCTCATTTTGAGACCTTGTGGGAGCCATAACTTGTGCAAACGGACTCCATTTTTGGTGCCACTTTTTCTAGAGTTCATATTTTTCTATGTACTCTGCATTGATGCTCTCAATTTGATCTCATATTATACTTGAATTGTAGTTTCAGTTTCTTGGCCATTTTAGGCCCTATAAGAGTCTAAAAGATCTAATTTTTTGCATTGTAATCGAGCACTAATTATAAAGTGCTAGCATTGTAATTTCTAGGGGGGTCATTTCAGAAACTAGTGAAAAGGGGGGGTGTCTAGTGTTCTTCTTTTTTGCACTTTTCGTTCTGCTTTGCAATCTTCTTTTCTGCACTCATGGATGCATCTACACTTCCAATTTTAACTCCATATAGCTATTTTGAATGGAAATCCAAGATGATAATATATCTGAAAAGACATGGATATCATCGTGTAATAATGGGACTTAAAACTGAACCAAAATATGATGCAGAAAAGATTAAATGGTTTAACAAATATGATGAAGCATTTGGTACTCTATGCATGTCAATCTCTCATGGCCTTCTTTTCATATTGAGTCTGCTAAAACACCAAATGATGTGTGGACTAAATTGGAAAGCCTCTTTGGTAAGCAGGATGAGTTAAGGGGTCATCAGTTAGAGACTGAACTCATAGGGTTAAGTCCTAGCAACTTTAACACTATATAGGACTTCTTCACAAAATTGAAGGCCATTAGATTACAGTTAGAATAGTGTGGAATCAAGAAGGATGATAAGCAACTAATATTGAGTATTCTTTCTAAACTTGTTCCTAACTATTTTGTATTTGTTTCTACATTCTATGCTACAAAATGTGCCCTAGGTTCAACTTACAAAATGCCTTCTCTAGATGAATTTGTTGTAGAGCTCACTAGGGAGTAGGAAAAATTCGTTCTAATGGGTACAATTAAGCCCTCTAAGTCACATTCCTTAACTGTCAATCAAGGCACAAAAGAATAGAAAGGGCCTAGCAAGAAGGATAAGAAACAAAAGAACCAGGGAGAGAAGAAGAAAGATCAAAAAACATGTTGCTTCAAAAGTAGATAATTAGACCTCTTCATCAAAAGTTAATCAACCTAAGAAGTAGAAGGTCAAGTGTTCATATTGTAATAGGCCTAGTCATGATGAACATAAGTGTTTAAAGAAGAAAATTGATCACCTTTCTCATCTTCTAGAAAAGAACAATATCAAGGTGCCTGATTCAGTCAAATAGAGTTCATTAGAAGGGTCTTCGAAGGACACAGACAAAAGTAAGGGGAAAGGAAAGGGAAAGGCCCTAGTCACCGTAGTTTCATAACCAAATTCTTTGATCATTGACTCGGGTGCTTCACACCACATGGCCTCGTCAGAGGATAATTTTACCTCTTTGGAGCCATGTTCTATACCTACCATATTAATGGGTGATGACACTCCTGTTGAAGTGCATTGGAAAGGGTCTATTGATGTGGGTGAAGGGACATTTGAGGATGTTATTTGTGTTCCATCTTTATCAACTAATATCCTATCTATTTATCAAATCACTCGCATTGGTTCTGGTAAGCGAGTTGAGTTCACTCCATATATAGTGGTACTTAGTGAAATACATAATGGGTTTACAGTTGTCATGGGAAAAGCAGATCATCAGTCCAGACTCTATCAATTTTCTCGCTTTGTTCTTGACTCTCCTTCGACAGCTTTACTCATTCATGTAAATGAGGTGAGTTGTTTGTGGCATCAACGGTTTGGCCACTTGAACTACTGTTACTTGCAACAACTCAGTCAGCAGGATATGGTTATGGGGTTGCCTTCTATTTGATTTTATGATGGTGTTTTCCAAGGATGTATTCTTGGTAAGCATCCTGAGGAGAAATATGATAAAGGAAAAGCATGGAGGGCTACACAGCTATTAGAGTTGGTACATAGTGACTTGGCAGGACCATTTCCACAACCATCTTTCGGCGGGGCTAGATATGTCTTGACATTTATTGATGAATTTTCTAGATACACTTGTGATTACTTTCTCAAACAAAAGTTTGAGATCTTTGAGAATTTTTAGGATTTCAAAGCTTTTGCAGAGAAACAGTCTAGGAAGTTTATTAAGATTTTATGTACAGATAATGGGGGTGAATATGTTAATCATCAATTTGAATAGTTTTGTGCTTTAGAAGGTATCAACATGCAGTGCACAATTCAATATATTCCTTAGTAGAATGGTGTCACAGAACGCAAGAATAGGTCCTTAAAAGAGATGGATAATTGTATGATTCACTCTAAATCTTTGGCACCTCAATACTGGGCAGAGGCCATCAACTATGCGTGTTACATCCAAAACAAAGTTCCTCACAAAGCTATGAAGGGGGTAATCATTTTCAAGCTTGGACTGGTTGGAAACCCACAATCAAGCACTTTAGAGTGTTTGGCTCTCTTGCATGGGCCCACATACCAGCAGAGAAACACAAGGCTATGGATCTGTAATGACCCTGCTCAAATCTGATTGAAAACTTCTAAAATTTGGCCTTGGAAACTTCATCAAACACTTTGCATACAAGGGTCATATGACTGATATAACATTTCAGTTTGTTTTAATCACACTTTCCTTCTCTTAACAACAATGAGAATGTTTGCAAATGATTCTAATTTTTCTAAACAATGTCCTAACATGAATGTGCAACTTATTTTGGCAATATTCAATGCATATATATGAACTAAGCATGAAAAATGATCACCTATAGCCAATTGGTATTTTAACAAACAGTTGGTATGCAAACTAACAAACTAAATACAAATGATATTGAATTGCTCAAATGACACCAGCAACTTATATCTCCTTAATTGCAATGAAATTTCTAATGCAATGCTCATGAAATATGGCCAAGACTCTTGGCATTTACATGGATTACAAAATATGATAATGCTGGTATAATGCACACCTACAGCTGAAACTTATAACACCTAAAATGCAATGCTAACATGAATGATAAACAAAGGAACCTGGAGAAATGACGATGCCTTAAAAAAGAGCTGATGAAAGAGTCAAGTTTCAGGGTGATCCCACAATAGTGGTTTACAATTTTTGGCCAAACTGGACACTGATATTTTTTTTTTTAACAAAATCTCCACATTTAGGCACCTATAGCGATTAAACCATGATGAATTTGAAGATGATGCAAACTAGAGTCTTGTCATATTTTGTCTGTAGATTCTAAAAACATTTTTTTCAATTTTTTTGGAATCAGATTGCACTTCTTTTTCCATCTCCCACGAAAATTGGTTTTTTTCAAAAAACAACATTTTTAAAAGTGATGCACACTGTATAACACAACTTTTTTTCCTTGAAAGATAAAATTCCAATTCTTTCAAAGTTAGATTTATAACTCTAATATCTAGTGCTTCCACTTTGTTAGATAGTTTTTATTGAATATTTTTTCTTTAATCAAGTTTCAAAGTCAAATCAATTACAATTCAGACATAACACAACGATAACATAACTTTTACTATATGTATCAAAATTCTTTTTTTTGTTGGATCAAGGACTCCAATATCTAGTGCACTCATATTTTTAATTTTTTTTTTGATAATCTTCTATTTTTCCACTTGTGCAGAAAAGAGAGTTTTGTTTTCAGTGAAAAACCTATATTTAATAAAACTTAAAAAATAGATAGATAATATAATCAAAACATATTAAAATTATATTCGTTGGATAGCTCGTTTTGAGGGGAACCCGATACTAGTTGGGTTTTTGAGATCTCCTCCATTTTCATTCTCAAATCGAGCTTCGAAGTCCAAATTTCTCAGCAATTTTGGTGCCTTAGGAGGCAAGGGTGAAAAAACAAGGGTTCGGCCGAACAGATGTTCGGTCGAAGAAAATAAAAATGTTTGGTCGAACAGGGGTTCGACCGAACCCACTACACATAAAATAAAAAAATGATTTTAAATGGGTTTGACCGAACATTCTAAAGATGTTCGGTCGAACACCTTGATTTTAATATTAATATAAATATTATTTATATTCTTTTTAAATGATAGCTTAAGAGAAAGATTTTTGCTATAGAATACAATCAAAATTTTAAGAAGATTGTAAAAGGAGATATTTTGGATAAACTGTCAAAATTTATATAGAATTATAATGATATATATGTTTGATTTATATATAATTTTACATACAGTAAGGAATATCATAATGTTTTAAGGGCACCCTTGAATAGATAACCGTAATTAAAAAATTTGTTGACAGGAAAATTCGACCATCAAATTTAATCCTTGGTAGGAGGGAGATACTTCAGAGAGAGAGGGGGGGAGTGGGAGAGAGATAAAGGGTAGGGGGTCCTAGGGTTTAAGGGTTAAGGGTAGAGGAGCTCGAGAGGGAGAGTGGGTAGGAGGGAGAGAATTTTTAGAGAGAGAGGGGGGAGTGGGAGA